>OZ024904.1:8580752-9183252 GCA_964017125.1 Flabesymbios commensalis
AGTCGCGTCGCTGTGATATCCAAAGTATAGCAATCCTTATTCTTAGGGTGATATGACAGATACATTATATTATATTTTATTCATTTTGCTGTGACCACACATCTGAATCCCCCATCCCGCTCCTCGTCCATCTCATGTCTGCGTACCACAGAGCAAATCCCTGCAGGCGTGCGCCTCTACCAATACAAAATATATTTACATTAACCTTTAAAGCCCTCACGATGCATTAAAGCATCATTTTACATCCCTGAAAACTGACTTAATTTTCCTACAACCAAGGGTTTTTTAATGGAATTATTTATTTATTTATTTATTAAGCCTTCTATAAGTACAAGTACATGTGTGTAAAATAGACATGAATAAAACTGTACATACCCGGTACAGAGGCAAGTGGCGACAGGTGACCAGCACCTATACGAGGCCACTTCCCTTAATGTAAAAAACAGGCTCTTTATACACTATTAACATGCTTAAACAATTTGACTGATATAGTGTTAAAAATTCAAAAAGCTGAGCAAACAATGCTCAAAGTAAAATATCGATTAAAATAAACATAGCCAATAATAATGACTAAAAGATTAATATAGTTTAAATGTTAATAAGGTTTTTAAAAATTGCAATAAGATGTCACAGAAACAGATTTTTTATTTTATTGCACACACACGGCTGACATCTGCAAGTAGACGTCCAAGAACACAAATCGTTAACATTAAATGACTGTTGTAGTTTTAATTTATAGTGAAACATTAGCTGGTGTTTGAACGAGTTAACAGAAGTTCAGTCCCGGATCTGTATTGGGAGAGAATTCCATTCACTTACAATTCTATGAAAAAAACGATTTTTTTAAATGTCTCGGTTCTTATCAGCAAAGGTTTTGAAAGCAAGCCGCAGTCACCAGATCTACGCGATGTATTGTCAATAAATTGAGAATAATTTTCATTTGGAATTTTTATTTTATCATGTGAACACTTATAGAAAAAAACAAGATCTGAAAATTCACGCCTGCAGCACAGAGGTATTAAATTCAGGTCAATGCACCTGTCCTGGTAACTGCGGTCATCAAAAACGTGTCACAAAACGTGTCATTGCTCGTTGCACACTTTCAAGCTTATTTAACTCATTAGCATTTTGAAGAGACAAAACCGGAGCACTATATTCAACTATGCTCCTTGTTAATGATATGAATAAGTTAAATACGACATTATTGGGAGCATGATATCCAACAACTCGCTTGATCATACCATTAACACGATTGCATTTACTTACAACATTATCGATATATCCCTTCCATCTTAAGTCAGAGGAGACAAGTACACCCAAGTCTTTGAACGATGTAACATGCTCTAAACTATTACCGTTTAACATATAATTTTAAAAATACTGGTGCCTTACGGCGATTAACAGTAATAATTTTATATTTATAATGAATAAAATTCATTCAGCAAGTTACACTCTATTCATTAAGCCTATCTAAGTCAGCTTGAAGTAATCCGGATTGTTTTTAATTTCCATATATATTTTTGCATCGTTTGCAAATATACCTGTTTTAGAGGAGAACCACGATAAAGGCATGTCGTTTATAAATAAAATAAAAAGGAGTGCCCCAGAATTGATCCCTGGGGTACCCCAGAGAGGACTGGTAACCAATCAGATGCATGACCTTCTAAAATAACGCGCTAGATTATGCTAGTCAGATATGAATTGAACCAAGATAAAATATTTCCATTTATACCAAAAGATTGAAGTTTGTGGAGTAGGAGCTTGTGGTTAACAGAATCAAACGCTCTGCTGAAGTCTAGATATGAAGTCCAGATAATTTCCATGAAACTGGTTTACCAATACATGACAATTTTTTGTAATTTTAAAACCACATCAAATCATCTTCGTCCACTACAAGTCGAGAATTCAAGCTTGAAAGGGTCAAATGAATGAAAAACACTCCTGCTTGTAGGAACACCTTAAAATGTTTATTATTTTTAATACATTTTGATAGATAGACCTATTTGTGTTTTAAAGAAACCGATTAAATGAGCCTAAAATTGTCTGCCGCACTGAAACAGTTATGCATTATTCACCTCGACAACACAATTTATTTATTAAAATCCACCACCAATTAAAATCCGAATGTTTCTAACCTTAGTTTGATATAATTGTATTACACACAAAATCAAACCTGCGAATAAAACCCGGGGAATATAATTACCAAGCATGCCCAGTTTGCTCGATTTTATCAGCAGTGTGTATTTTAGTGTATCCATGATGGCTGTAGGCAGGTAGGAGCTGTAGGACACATTCTGATAATTTCTAGAAAAAAATACTTTTATTATGGTATACAACACTTTTATTCAAAAGGAAAAAAAATCGCTGTGTATAAAGTACTCAACATGGTTGCGGGGGCTCTGATGCAGTGGTAAAGCTGCCTGCTTGGAAAGTCGGAGATCGCGGGGTCGAACCCCACTCTGGCCTTCAAGTTTCAAATGAATAATATATGTTTCTTCCCCACTCACTCGTAAAGATTCAAAATTGTGGGCAGCCTCCGTGACCGAGAGGTAGCGTGCTCGGCCTCAGATCGCCATGTATCGAATTCGAATTATGTGTCTGTAGGGCAGTGTCATCTCATTTATCTCACCATCTTCAAGAGGCTCTCCTGGCCCAGTTTAACCTACATGTGCACACAGGTGTCCTAAAACCCCATTCATTCCATTAATTTCATCTCATTTTTCCTCAGTCAGTCAGTCAGTCAGTCAGTCAGTCAGTCAGTCAGTCAGTCAGTCAGTCAGTCAGTCAGTCAGTCAGTCAGTCAGTCAGTCAGTCAGTCAGTCAGTCAGTCAGTCAGTCAGTCACTCACCCACTCACTCACTCACTCACTCACTCACTCACTCACTCACTCACTCACTCACTCACTCACGCACCCAACCACCCACCCATCCACTCACTCACTCACTCACTCACTCACTCACTCACTCACTCACTCACTCACTCACTCACTCACTCACTCACTCACTCACTCACTCACTCACTCACTCACTCACCTATGTCTTTTGGCGATTTGCCGATCCTCTACTACAGACAGTTCGTCTTAAGACAGACCAACATTTTCATAGCTATTTGTTTATCATGTTTATGATCACTCGAGGCGATGTGCTACATACGTTTACGTTTCTGTTGACCTGACCACCTTGTAATGTTGAGTGGATGAATTTTATTAACTCAGTGAAGCCATGGACGGGACGTACAGGAAGCATGTGATATTTCTTTTCATTTCACTTCCACCAGTGTTCCTAGTTTGCAAGGTGGTTGCTCATAGATTCATTGAGATTAAGGTTAGTATAAAAACTCAACAACAGTCAGATTTAGTGTAGGCCTATTATTGTGTTATGTAACTTTATACGTAGGCCTATACGTATGGCATGTTCTAGTTGTATTTATCGTATAGGTTTTTGTGTGCTTTCCAGGGTGTGCTACTATTTATTATGTAGTTTTATCTCTGGTTTGGGTGCGCGAAACATATATATATATATATTATGTGTGTTATTTTTGTATACTTTTTCTACTTATACTTTTTGTGCATAGATGTATATGAATATAGTTGATAGACAGATAAAAAGTCAATCCAGACTTATTTGTCATAGAAATAAAAGAGATATATGTACATGTATATAAAATATTGATAATTTGTTAAAATCCTATGACAATATGCATAGTATGACATACATAACTAAAATTATGTTAACCGGCATTGCCATAAAAAACACTGGGTATTACGATAACATAAATGACTACTACCAAAAATTAAATTAAAACGCATTGCCAAGAATTTTGTTTCCCGCACCAAAAGAGGTTTTGATTAGCCTATTCTAGCGCAGTACGACCAATGTTGTCTATATTATTATAATGATATATTCTGTATGTTTTTGTATCTGTTATCAGGTTATGTATTGGTCAAAAGCCAAATAAAATAAAATGACCCTTTTCCTGCTAAATTGTCAGATAATCTTTTCATTTCAATTGGAACTGGAATTGCTGACGCAAAATCATGTTACCATGCATAACAATTTCTATTTTGGAAACGTAGATAAATTCTCAAATTGAATTATGTTGTTAACTGGGCGTCCATCACAAACGTTAAATCCGATCTGGTAATACTCGCGAGGTTTTAATTTTTACGAATTTCGCGCGGAGGACAAATTCGCGAATTGAAGAATCTCGCGAAATTATTATTATAACAGCGCCACCTATCATCGAAATTGATAATCCGCGAATTCTGGCCTTCGTGTAAAGTATCAGAATCACAAATTTTCGAAAATCTCAAAAAAATTACCAGATCTACAGTATTTAACTGAATGTTCCCTCTCTCTACAATGTTTTCTACTCATAATAGGCACAAAAATAAATACAATTTCTATAAATATATTTTTTAGTTTAAGATGGATTTTGAAAACGAACTTTTAAACCCTTTCAGTGCGGGGACCGACCTTAGATGTCATAATATGACGTCTATGGAAAGAATTTATATAATGACATAGGTACTCAAATGAAACAGAAAGAGCCAACTAATATATTTATGCTGATTTCAAATGCAAGATAATCATTTTTCATCTTGGTTTATATAAATATGTCAGCGTTCCAGGGGTTAATTTATGCATTAGTGCATGTTATTTGAAGTTGACATGGCCAACACAATTACCGACTTCATTGAATGAAAAATACCCCTGTTTAAAAGCTTCTAGGAGCACTTTAACATGTTTAATATTTTATTTGAGATGTTCCCTTCCCTCGAGCTTTTAATATATTTTGAGGCCGGCCCCGATGGCTCATTCGTATCGACTAGGGCTTGTAACCTGGAGGTAGCAGGTTCGAATTCACGTCGGGCCGGATATTTGACAAATATAGATTGGGTAAATGACTTGTGTTTACGGAGGGTAACATTATCTGCCAAGGGGTAAAACTACCTGTAGAAAGAAATAAAACGGACACAGATGGGATGACCTCGATTGGGTTCGCTCACAACATGCACCTTCCCCTCAGGCGCTACGCATTTCTGACAGTCTGTTTACCATATTTCGCAGCTGAAGTTGCCACTCACTCACTCACTCACTCACTCACTCACTCACTCACTCACTCACTCACTCACTCACTCACTCACTCAATCAATCAATCAATCAATCAATCAATCAATCAATCAATCAATCAATTAAGTAATTGAAGCTAGACTGCTTGGAAATCATGTATCAACTCTGGGACATTCTACAAAATATACATATTGATGTTTACAGATTAGTAGTATATGGTCCAATAAAAATGCGTACTAAGCTATTAACTATATTATTCGTGAGGATATGTCTAACATTACCTATAACTATGATAACTACCTGAATAAAGAAGTACAACGGAGACTGACGTGGTGACCTTCATTTGGTTTGCTCACAACAGGTATCTCATCCCCTCAGGTGCTTCGTATTTTGGCAGCTCGTTTACCATCTGTCATTGCATACGTGATGACTCACTCACGTATTCAACTTACTAAAAAAAATTGTTTGTGACCATCAGGTGGGCTAATATCCCAGCAAACACAAAACGCTTGTATAACATTTGTATACCATTGGGAAGCTATTACCACAGTCAAATATATCATACCATTTGATTATTCTGACCCTGTGCGCTTTATTCGATCAGTCACTTAATCCTTTCAGTGGGGACCGTCTTTATATATACTGTAGATCTGGTCATTTTCGGGCGTTTAAATTTTCGCGAATTGCTGATTTTAAAATTTTTCATTAACTTTAGAATTCGCGAATTTTCATTTTTCTTTAGTAGCGTTATTATAAAAATAATTTTAGCGAGATGCTTGAATTCGCGAATTTGTCCTCGCGAAATTCGCGAATATTAAAACCTCGTGAATATTACCAGATCTGCAGTAATGTATAACATATGTATTCAAATACACCAGAAAGAACTAACTAAGACACATTTATTTATGATAAAAAATTCCCTTTAATTCCCATGGTGTAACCCTTACAGCGCGGGGATCGACTTTAGTCGTCAGAATCTGACGTCTGTAGACGTCAGATTCTGACGACTAAAGTCGGTTGAGATGATAATTGTGGGTATTGAACAGTGTCACTATTTAAAATTCGAAAAAAATATATCATAATATAAATATATCATAATTAAGTGCTAAGTGAATCATTTAATTTATAATTTCAGTTATTGACACGGGAGCTGTTGAATACATTAGTAATAATATACACATACCCCATATTATTTTGCGGTCAAATAATTTTATCAAGGCGAAAATTTCTTCATAATAGTGCTATAGGTTATGGGTAATATATGACAATATATTCCCGATACACCAAGCGTTTTGATATGTTTTATCAATTCAATTTGGCAAAATAATAAATTACAATCCATAGCTCAGTAAATATAGTATTTACGGAGATGTCCATGCCGCATTAGGATGTGAGATGTTACAAACACACTATAGAGTTTTTGTTTTTCGGCGTTGCTCGGCAAGCCCCAGAGGAGTGGATAAGGGGCGGACTAGTTCTACCATTTAACCCTTTAAACCCTCACGATGCATTAAAGCATCATTTTACATCCCCGAAAACAGACTTAGTTTTCCAACAAATAAGGGCTTTAGAATGAAAATTCCCATGAAACTGGTTTACCAATACATGGCAATTTTCTTCAATTTTTAAACCACATCAAATCATCTTCATCCACTACCAGTCGAGAATTGCGACAGCAATTCGCGGCTTGTAGTGGATGAAGATGACAACGGTAAATTCAGGCCTGAAAGGGTTAAGTCGTTAAGTCAATACACCTTTCCCATTAGCAACACGCCACACAGTGACTAAAAGCTGAACTATTTAGTTAGGAGTCCTGTCACACTGTTTTCTATTACAAAGCGCCACACAGTGATTAAAACTGAACTATTTAGTTGGGAGTCTTGCTTATGCGCAAAATCGTGCAAACAGTGTATTATTCTTCTGTCTGAGCAAGAACCTTGGTCTGATGTAGGCTATATCTTTGTATGTTATTTTCTGATGCGTTTACCAGTCGAGTCACAAAAACAATTTGATCACAATATAACTAGCACGTACGTACGGACCTAATATAGAATTATTTATTTATTCCTATCAATCAGTTAATTTTTTGAGAAAGCACTAAATGATGTCAATGATCGCTGAAAACATTACAGGATACAAGGTGTTAGTTCTTTCCAATTTATTTGAATACCCTTGTTATGGGTCTATGGCCATTAGAAATATTTTATTTCTATTACCGGGGTAATAGGTAATAGGTCATGGACCCCAAAATTGTATATACCTCTTTTCCAAGTTCTCCTTAAGAAAATCGCGTTATAAAAGTCAGCTGTCACGCCAGAACACTTAGAAATAGAGAGCGAGTCTTCAGCGCCGACTCATTACCGCTGAGAACACAAACAGGCGTGTTTGTCACATCATCATCTATCCAGTTGTCTGCTACCGGCAGACTCCTTGATATCACGTGTGCTATGAGTTCAGAACCCCCCTCTTCCCTGCCCAACTCCTGCAGGCCAGACAATCTGACCTGAGAGTGACCTCCATACCACAGTCAGTAAACCGGTGACGTCATAATGAATATTCATGTTGCTCGCATCCCCTCCTTTTCGTACCTGCATCACACACACCTGTTGTCAAGGTCAGGCTTGTAGTCTGACGGTCTGACCTGACTGGGCAGGGTGGTTTGTCACGGCGTTCACACAATAGTACTCCAGCTAACAGCCACACTATAGGCTCAATATCGGCTAAACTATGGACCAGCGTTGTGCCAACATCTGTGTACACTGTGCAGGCAGCAAAGATTATTAGTGTTACGTCATGTTGTGACGTTTTGATCATCAATGACAATGTATCGTGTAATAGGCTTGCCGTGGTCGTCCCCTTACGGGACGTTTGACAAAACTTTCAGGCACATTCGGGACTAGTAATTGGCCTACTCTTTAATTAAATTTGTGTAAATATCGTGTTATAATTTAAGCAGATTACAACACGAACAATATTTTTTTACTTATTGTCTCTTTTAAAAATCGTGCTATAAATTTACTAAACCAAAATTGTATTATAATTCAAACATTGTGACGTAGGCCTAGGCCCTTATTGTAGCCAGAAGGACGAAATAGCGCATTGGCATGGTGTGAGATAAAGAAAACACAACTCATATTTGTCATTACAAGTAAACCTTGCAGCGTCGCCCCGAGATTGCCCGATCAGTGGGCCGTAGTTCGACTACTGACTTATTGTAGGTTAATGAGCAGAAATGTAAATACTGAAATGTCATATTATTTCAATTTTAGGTGCGGTTTAGTGAAACCTGGCATAAAGAATAAGCCTAATGTATGATTCCGGATAATGAAACATCGCTCAAATATATTATCACTAGCATCCACGGGGTCACCAGACAAAGAAGACACAGCACAGTTTCGAGACAGATATACCTGTCCGGCTAATCCCTAAAGTTTGTGTTATACTGGTTCAATGTTGGCCCATTATATTCAGCACAGCACTGATAAAAAATGTGCTTGATGACGTTTGCCATGCTCACTGAAAAGGGAGACGCACAACAAGGTTTATACCAGAACTAGTGCTTATAAACTTGCGTCAGCCCTCGCGCTGCGCGCTCCCTCTGCTCTGCCGTGCTCATACACCATCAGCGCCCGAGAACACACGGCGCATTGACCCAATGTTGGCCTAAATTGAGGCCAGCGCAGCGCATCGGGATCTTGAGTTTGCAGGGTTTGGCGCGGTCTGCACGTAAAATTACAGTCCAATGCTGGGTGTCTAATTGTAAACGATGTCGCAGATATTATCCCAGCATTAGGCAGCTCATCACACCTTTCATGATCACTCAGGCATACCATGACATAACTAATCCCTCACTACACCCTACCTTACGAGCCGTCGACGCGTGTTCGTATATTCACAGTTTGACGAGGTGAACATCATAACGGTCATAACGCACCTGTTAAAATGAACATACACGTTTGTCTTAACAAGTAATGAATATACCTGTTCCTATTTTTGTTTTATAAGTTATTATTATTACCGGTATTTCAGTAAAGGCACACTATAAATAGTTAATCGTAATTAACTGTAATACGTCTTTGAAACATGCAAATATGACCACTGTGATAATTGTTTTAGCTTTTCTTAATACACGACTCACTTAAAACACAATTTTGAGTTATTGGACCCAAACGATCGTGTTATAATGTGTAACAATATCTAAAATGGGCAATTTACATTTACATGTATTATATTTATATTTCTAAGTGACCCGATCGATTCAAAGAGCTGAAATGGACAATTTAAATGTATATACACTAGGCCTATATGTTATATTTCCTATTGTAATTGTGATGATGATTTTATATCCCTAATAATAAAATGCTCTCTCATATAAAATGTGGTGTTCATTATTCCCGGTCAATGGTAATGGTCAGCAGCGCAGCAATCTGTGTTGTGGTTACCCTGGTTACCAAGCATTGCTAAGGGATTAACCACTGACATGCACCAACCTGTGTGACAGGCTCAGGCCGCCTTTAGTAATGATCACTATAATGACTACAACAATGTTAGCTTATATAAAGGCCACCATTTGAGAATGGCAGTTAACTTCAACCATATGAAGAGACGATATCAGTTAAAAATGAATAAACAATATTGAGAGAATGAGTTGTTGTTGCGTCTTACTATAATCAGCTAACAGAACCCCCTTTGAAGTTGGTTATTTTAAGCTGGTGAAGCCATGACCAGAATATACAGGAAACATCTGATAATTCTTATCTTTCTACCTGTTTTCATAGTTTGGAAGCTGTTTGTTTATAGATCCATTGGCATTGAGATTAAGGTTAGTATAACAACTCAACAACGCCTGTTTGGTGTGCAAATTTGACTCATCGCATATTTGTAATATATATTTTAAGATTTAGTTTAGGCCTATTATTATGTCATGTAACTTTACACGTAGACCTAAAGCTTGAAACTTGCATAGTTAACCGGTACAGCGCAGGGATCCCCGCACTGTAAGGGTAAAACTATTTATAATGGCCGTAGACCCATAATATAGGTATTCAAATGAAGCGGAAAGAGCTAAATAAGACTTTTATGGTGATTTCAAATTGGTTGAACTTAGTCCACCGGTATATTGTTATTTGTTTATTTTCATATAAGCAAATTTAACAGATGTTTTCGTAGTTCACCTACAACGTCAAGTGTCCATTACCAAATAAAAAATAATAATAATAATTTATAGTTCCATCTTAATGCTGCTTAGGATTTAAAAGATGCTTATCTAAAAAAAATATTAAATAATAAAATCAGGAGAAAATCTAATATTCATCTCTCGTTTCAATTCTTTTTGTTTGAAATACAAAAATAACGCAAACGGCTCTAGGTGCGATGTATGGGTGAAAGTGGTAACGCTTGTGCTGCTAGGACCATGTATATAAGATCGCAAGCAAATTTCAGACTAAATTAAATGCACTAAAACTCGTAACATATTTTGTAGTAAATAGTCAGTTAGACAAATAATTCAATTTGGGAGATATCTATTTTTCATAAATAGACATATTTTTAATTCATTTAAAGCTGGAAATTGCGGTAGCAATTCCAGCTTCAACTGAATGAAAAATACTCACAAACAATTCAGCAGCACAAGTGTTAATAGTTTAACTCTTTGTTTTTAGGAATGGGTTTCTCAGGAGCCTGGGTTCCCTGTTTATGACCTTGAGGAGTCTTGGAACAACAGCACCCTGGTTTTCCTTCACATACAGAAGACAGGAGGCACCACGTTTGGCGATCACCTGGTGCGACACCTCAACTCCAGCAATCCATGTAGATGTAAAAAACCCGGCAAAGTAGCCCTGGTGAACAGCTGCTCCTGTACAACACAGCAAAAAAGACACTGGATGTTCAGCAGGTAGCGTTAATTTAACCTTCAAAGCATCGTTTTACATCCCTAAGGCGGGACTAAATTTCTTACGCATTTAACGAGTGTGCTGCTACAGCAGTATATACGGTTTCAAGCCTGTTTTAGATCAATAGAAATATCACTACATTTGATAAAATATTTCTGTTCAAATCAAATATGGCGGCAATCGGAGGGTGGCATTTGCCACTGATGGATCACTGTTTGTCCACCACTGTCAAGCAATGTAGCTAGTGGGCCACCCGCTAGCAGCCAGACATTCGTGTGGTGGGCCACCGCTGGCACTCGGTGGTGGGCCACCATTACGTTGCTGTCTGGGGTGTAATACCTCTTTTCCATTGATATGTTTTCTATTTTCTGGGATAGCCTATTCTGTCACAAATTACCTTGACTTTTGACTTTTACCTCATAATTATTTGCAGAATAATTATCTTGAAAAATCATGCGGACACGTGGTATTGCACATCTATAGTACCGCTACTGAAACAAAATTAAAACGGCCATTTTAGATTTGACCTTTTTGTGACTTTAGTCCCCCATAGAATTTGGTAGATATTTTTTTCAATAAGCACAGAGTCATTATCAGACTACCCGAATGTTACAAAAAAACTTTTGTCTGAAACTTTTCCTATCTCAGGTCTTTATTAACCAGACTATATGGAAACCAGAGTAGTATTCACTTGAAAACGTCATAAATGTCTTAGCCAGCTCTTTCTGTTTTATTTGATTTATATGATTTTTTTCCCCACACAAAGGGTTGATGAATATGATGTAATTCCAGGTTTTCCACGGGGTGGCGCTGTGGAGTCCACCCGGGATATGCCGAATTAAAACCTGGCGGCTGCTTAACGAGAGAGATGGATAAACTGGATGGAGAACATCATGATAGAAGGTAACGCTAGACATTGATCTATTGTAACGCTATGCAGCAACCCATTGCTGAAACAATGTTGGGCCAGCGTCGCAGACGGTGGCCCAACATTGTTCCAGCAATGGGTTCATGTCCTACGTTTGTACCGAGGTGTCAACAGTCATATTATAGTCAGTGCCATTAAATTTGCAAGCACTATCTGTATTGTCTTTCGACAACTAACGTTACCCTAAGAATATTGTTGATAGAGATTGTATAGTTTAAAAATTAGCCACTGTCTCTATGACATTAGTTAAATGTTGATAGTGTTAGTGTTAACTTTAAAAATCCCCACGATTTAAAACTCAATAAATACCTATCCTTTATTATTTTATTAGCAGAGATGTCTCATTGTGTGTTGCAGGTATTTGCTCGTCACTATTCTTCGGGATCCGGTAGCGAGGACGGTCAGTGAATGGCAACAAGTATCAACATTTAAACAGTGGCCTCAGGCTGGACTGAAATGCCCTTTATCAAAACAAACACTAAATAAGTGTGCTGCAAGTAGGTATACATTATCCATATGTCCACCATGGGTGGCATCCATGCTAGCGACCTTGTGGTCCTAAGGAGGTCTCCCAAACCATCCTGTAAAAAAATTGTTTCATTCATCTTATATTTACTTATTTTCATGGTTGAATAAACAATTCTTCCTAACAGTAGGCCTATATGGCAATTAACATGCCTTGATATGGACACCCTATGCTGACAATTCTGTATCTATCTTTTCACAGAAAATTGGACAGGAGTCACACTTCAGCAGTTTCTCAACTGTTCTGAAAACCCAGCGTGGAACAGACAAGTGCGCATGCTCACTGATCTAGCCAAGTATAACTGTAGCCAAGCAGATGCCCGGATGCTAGAGGAAGCCAAAGAGAGGCTGCGAACAATGGCGTTTTTTGGTTTGATGGAGCACCAGAATGCTTCTCGTGTTTTGTTTGAAAGAACATTTGGTGTTAAATTTACACAGTCGTTTACTGCGCAGCTGAATACCGCTAAGTCTCGTGTTCAATCAACATCTACATCCAATAAATATGTAAACGTCAATAAAGATGACCTAGAGCAAATACGACGGCTGAATAATCTGGATATAGAACTGTATAAATACGCTGAAGATCTGTTCTTGAAAAGGATCTCCTCGTTATGATAAATATGCTCTCAGGGGAAGACCATACGATAACATACATCAGGGAGGAGGAGCTGGGGATTTTACCCCCTCTTTCCTTTTTTTGAATTTAGGAAAACAATCATATTTTTTTCTCAAGATACGACTTGTATATGAAAAAAGCCCCAGTCATTTTTCTCGTATATATTCATAGTATACAATGCTATTTTTTTTACCTGAGAACAAACTTTTTTTTCAGGGAAATTCATAGCCTGCTTTATGCTAGTCGACATAGCAAGCTCCAAATAACAATATACATATTATATAGTACGTTTTACACTGTGCAAATCTTCACTGAAAATAAAGTTTTGTCCAGGACAACTGTAGGCTACAATAAATCAAGCCCACGCTACGTGACGCTAGTCAATGTGCATGGAATGTATCTTTATTTTGTATACTTTACACACAGTGTTTTTGTTGCTTAACCCTGTTTTTTTATGATTTTAATAAAAGTGCTTTATACTGTAATATTTTTTCTCTGTGTCTTTGTTTTTTTCTTCGTGGTTATTAGTGGAAATGAACTATGACTTTTTGTGTAATATTGACAGTGTCAATACTTTTGAATGACACTTTTATCATCTCTTCTGAGGGTTTACGTCATAAGAATTCAAGCAATTATGAAAACTACCGCCAGCTAATGCCATTAATTTCATAGATTGCTTGAAAAGTTAAGTGGAGCAGGTATACTGTGGCCCACTGTGTAAAAAAATCGAACGGGGGTCATTTTTTTTTTTTTTAATTTACAAAAAAAAATAATAATAGACTATCATTAATGTCAATTCACAGATAATGGGTGAAATCTCGAAGAACTAAGATAACACACGCTGAATATCCTCAGAGGGTGAGTGGGAACAGTCACTCCTAACCCTTAAAGCGCTGAAATATTTTGTATAAACTATGGAGACCAAAGGGTATTTTCAATTTGAAATCATCATAAATATCTTAATTAGTTAGCTCTCTCCGCTTAATTCGAATACCTATGTTATGGGTCTATATCCAGTATAAATATTTTACTCTTTCAGTGTGGGGATCGACTTAACCAGAATAATTACCCATAACAACCCGGAAATACCCACAATAACCTATGATAACCTAATAGCATCCTATAATAACCTCATAGTAATTTATAATAACCCTGTTGTCGCTAAAAGATATATCTCTAAACAACCTCTCCTTAAATTATTGTCTTTGTACGTCTATATATATTTATGTGGATTTAAACGCTGTTGTTAGAGCTTAAATTTTCTGCGATATAGGGGACTAGGCCACAATGAGACTTATTGGAGCACCATGAAATATACATGTTTGTCAAGAAACAATTTTGTGATTAGGGCGTGATCTGACAAATGATACTAAAAATAACGAGAACAGGAGTTCCTGAACTACGAGACCAAGCTTTAGGCTATTTGAGTGCAATAAACAAAAACATAACTGTATTGGTCTTCCTCATGGGCCAGAAGCCTAAATGTCAAGGATATAATTAAAGTGACAGGCCCAACTGCCCCCGAACTTAAAAAGTTGACAAGTTTAAATTTGTGTTATTTAGGCTTATATCATCGTAAATCTATATTATCTTTTCTACCCTCCATTCGAAAGAGATATATACCCGATCAGCGTGTATTTCGGAATATTCATACAATAAATAACAACCATCTCTTCATTATAATGGTTTTAACCAAGCCGTTGGGGATCTAGATGAAGGGTCTGATGTCGATTTGTTTTTTTCTTTGAAAGGATCAACCCTGAGGAAAATCTTTTCCTTTTTGTCACTACACTAGCCACGAACATCCCGTGAATATTGCCTGTGTATTTCGGCGATGTTTACGATGTCTAACAAAGATTTAAAACATGTCAATCGGCCGAGTTTAGCTGTGTAGTGGCTCTGTGTTTGTAAATGTGAGACCCGTAGGGAAAGCGTCGTTAAGCTGTGGTTTTCCGATGACATTGTAATTAAACTAGCAACGTATTTGGCACGTGATACATCTGAGACCTTAGACACTTATCCTAATACGAGTTCAGAACTTTTTGTCATAGATTACAGCTAGTAAATTATAAAAAAAATTATAAAAAAAATCTTTAGAAGGAAATAATCAAATCGTTGACTCGATAACACCTTCCTATTAAACAATTGAAACGATGTTGAAGCGATGGCCTTAACAAAATGGGTGGATCTAAAAGACGAAAATGTAATGACCGACATTTTGTCATATTTGTCTTTTTCGAAACCTGATTACGTTGCCAACGGATGTTTCTAAAAGTTGTAATCTATCGGAATGTTGCCTTCACTCATGCAAACACTCTAAAAAATATAACAGAGCTAAAACGAAAACATGCATTTTGCCCAGATACGTGTCTTTAAGGTAAGAACTAGCTAAAATTTATCTTCAACGTTTATTCCTTCCACCATCTTCAACATACCGGATACCGGAGCAGACTTCCCAACAGCATGATCAGTTAAACAGCAGCATAAAAATAGCCTCCAAACACCTGTACAATAATCTTAAAAGTTTTTTTTATCTAGTTTTTTAATCATCCCATTTCGCTTTCTTATTTATTAGGACTTTCCTGCAGACTGGTACACGAATGTCTAGCTCAGCAAAAATTATATCATGATCAGCTTTTCCTAATGGTAGAAGAGCAGATACTTTGTTCAATCCTGATTTATTGTTTGTGAACATATGAGATCCAATATGTTCTCACCCCGTGTTGGGATGTTCACAATTTGCTTTAGATTATGGTCCAGGGATATGTCAACTAGTTGTTGGTAGAGAGCCTTTGTACTACCTGCCTCTTGTTTGACCTCTTGGGTTTTCCATTTTACATGTGGAGCATTGAAGTCTCCACCTAACCATATATTACAGTTATTTTTATGTGTCAGCCCACTGAGTGATAGCTCTAGTTGTGCTAGATAATTAGAATCAAGGTACTTACATACAGGTTACACTTCTTAGTGCAGGCTTCCGGCTCTTAACTCAGCTCTTTCTTTTCACAGTACTATATAAAACATATATATCCATCTCATAAGGGCTACCCACGACTATATTTTTGATCAACCATTTCTATCACTAAAACATCGTTTTAGGGTGAAATATATGTAAACTTGAAGCAGTGGCTCGTGTCATTGAGATACAACTTCAAGAAACAGTCAAACTTAAAGGGTTCAATGTTAGATCTAGATTGAGAGACCAAGACAAGTTCAAAATCTTTTATTTTATATCATTATAATAACTGTGTTCTGACTACTATTACGGTAATGTCAGAAAGTATTTTCGGTTTGAACAGCTCATTGGCATTACAGTCGGTTTTTTCCTGAATGTACCGAATGATTTTTTACTTCTGCATGTCATGCTGAGTTGAACTGTCATTTGCGCATGCTTTGTATGTTTACAATCACAACGTGCATTTATTAGTGTTTATTCTCATTTTACTTGTTTAAAACCTTGGGTTTTAAAGATGACTAATTCTAGCGTCAAAGTGTATATTTACGACCTTTCTAAAGGCTTGGCAAGAACACTTTCTATGGGGTTTCTTGGTAAGAAAATCAGTTAATAAATTATTGTCTACATTCTTAAATTAATTGTCGCTTAAATAAAATTTGTTGATTATTAATAATTAACACTATTGATTTATCTGCCGGACGCATTTACATTGCACATATTTTCTAAAAGTAAAACTGCAGTGT
Organism: Flabesymbios commensalis; assembly: GCA_964017125.1. Lineage (NCBI taxonomy): Eukaryota > Metazoa > Annelida > Polychaeta > Terebellida > Flabelligeridae > Flabesymbios > Flabesymbios commensalis. Next base: position 8,597,484 of record OZ024904.1, read on the forward strand.
CTCCATTGCATCGAGTCCATGTTATCTTGCCGATCGTTTACCAAGTAAGCCTATGGCTATGATTAAGCATAGAATTGTCCCTGGAGATTCCCCTCTTTACAGCCTGTTTCACCAGATCCTGGGAGTACCCTTTTTCCAATTTGCTCGGTCGCTCTTAAAAATATTTTCACAAAATTTTTCTTGGATCATTTTTTCATCTTCCCCTAACATCCGTGAAAATTTGATGCAGTTTTGTTGTGTATTTTGCAGTGTTTTGGAAATAAGAGAGCTGTACTTTTGAAAATTTATTAGGCCTACATGCCAAATGGTCCAACTTTGCTAATACACAGAACAAATCCACAAAATTTTCAGGGATGTTGGGGGAAGATGAAAAAATCATCCGAGAAAAAAATTGTGAAAAAGGGTACTCGCAGGATCTGCCGAGACAGACTGTAGTCTTTACTCAAACTTAACCCTTGAAGCGCTCAAAATCATGGAAAACAAAGGGTTTTTCAATTTGAATCATCATAAATGTCTTAGTCAGGTCTTTCCGGTTCATTCAACAGCCATTAGAAATATTTTTACTCTTACAATACAGTACGGGGATCAACTTTAGTCGTCAGAATCTGAAGTCTACAGACGTCGCTCCCCGTGCTGTAAGGTTTAAAGGAGGAATTCTCCATGGTCAATGAACTACATTTAATTGATAGTAATATGTTGAACTAACTTTGTAACATTGTTTAATTGTTTAAAAGGAGTGTCTATTCGTAAGTGACTAATCATATGTATTTGCCTTTAAGCATACGTGTTGTACAAACGTACGAATAGCATGCTACTGGCATACGTACAGTAAATCACGTACTTACGGTTAGCCACTGCCTTTTTTAAAACTTAATGTTTTGACTTGCTATGGCAAACCTTCATCACATACTGATGTCCTGGCGGTGGATGTATGGCTCAGACATCGGTTACACCAATGTGGACAGAATGCCGTCTCGAAAGAGCCCTGGGAAGACTGTTGCACAGGCTACTGCCGATGTCTGAACTATCTGTAGGGCCTATCTGTATATTACGTGGCAGTATGCCTACGCACTATTGTGCTATTGCGCCACGGGAGTAACTTAGCAAGGTCTGTTCATAGCCTTATGTGCATGCCAAGTACTCCACATTGTGGATTTTCTGGGGTCTCGCCGGATGGAAGCTGCGCCTACTTCCATTGAGGTTCTTTTACATCCAACTCAAAGTCAGTCAGACGAGCCATCTGATTTACGTGGTTTTCTGAGCCCCGTGACACGACTTTGCTGCACGATGTCCTAGTGTAGGCCTATACGGCACCTGGCAGTCCCACGCAGTCACCCATCCAGTTATGAACCAGGCGCGACATTGCTTGACTTCAGTGATCAGCCGACACAGATGACACAACTCCGTAACTATTTCACCACCATTGAATTAAGCTAAATTTAAATACATCCTATGTTATGAAACTATATGAAAATCAATGAAAATGAATGTGCCAGGCTGTAACACATTTATTTTTTGTATGAATGTGTGATTTTTTAATACACCTTATCTTAAACGAAGATGACATTAACCGTTAAACTGGAAATATTTTCTTGTTTCAGGTAAACAAATTGACGGAGTATGGCACACCGGAGTTGTAGCTTATGGACAAGAAATATTTTACGGTGGTGAAGGAATCTCAAGCTGTCATCCAGTAAGGCAGCTCATTTTTATTGCATAACTTGACCAGAGATCATGAATGATCTCTGCACTAAACATCTGTGGTGCAATGGTGCATTTATTTGTTAATAAATGGACCATTGTCATATTTTGAGTAAAATGCATTGAATAAAAAAATATAATCTATAACAATGCAGATGTTCTGGCTTTATTAAAAAATTATAAAGTGTTATACTAGGGTATTTTATATACTCAGCCCATTTTTCGGCACCTTGAGGTATGAATGGCGGCAGCAATTAACATCTCAAGATGAATAGTAGGGGTTAAGAGTATGGGGTGGCTGCTGTCATTGTCAGGGATCAGTGAAAATATGTACAGAAATTATTGTTTTTATTGTGATTAATAAATAAACACTATATATTATTTTCCTCCTTTTTCATATTCCTTGGTCTCATCACTGCAATGTGCAGCTGTAATGATTATTTTTTAATTTTATCACCTTTTAAAATATATATAAATTGCGTATTTATCATGTTTATAGATAATTAGGATAATAATGAAAACAACGTAGTTTCATTTCACTCTTTCAGTGTGAATGATAACTGGAAAATATGAACAAATAATGCAGCTTTCAAAAATTAAAAAAAAAAAATGTTCTAAGATATATTTTTATCAATAAAATGTTGTAGGGTGGTACGATTCTTGGTCAGCCTGATGAGGTCACGGACCTGGGAACAACTGAAATACCAGTAGAAGTATTCATGGATTATTTACAGGAGCTGGCAAAGACCTCATTCAGGTATTATAAAAAAATTATAAACTAGATTGAAGAATTAATTAAAATGGACGTATAGATATCTGTCTACACAGGTGCTAAATATATGTATTTTATAAATGTACCATATTAAGTGGTTTTATCACCAGATCACAAAATTTGTCTCTTGAGTAAACAATTATATACAAAAAGACAGGGCCTAAGTGTAGTTATCGACACCCATCCAACGAAAAGGCGGTATTTCATATCACGCAGTGTTAAGTACTTTTGGTGTCGAGTACTACACTTGGGCCAAAGACAGTATGTAATGATTAATATTTACAATAACTACTGGTATATTATTTACTAATTACAATTTATGTACATTGTGTTATTACGTACACAGAGATGTAACAAAATTATGTAACAAAACCACTATATCCACTTTGTTTCAGGCCAGAAAAGTATCATCTCTTTGATCATAATTGTAATACATTCAGTGATGAAATTGCAAACTTCTTAACAGGGAAAAATATACCATCAAAGATCACCAGTCTTCCACAAGACGTACTAAGCTCGTAAGTAGAGAAACAGTTTGTTCTGATCTAATGGGGTTTTTTTCTTTACTAATTAGTGAAGTACCATTATGCATGTTATGACTTGATCATTTGTCTCAACCAGCATCAGATTCATACTATTGTGCCGAAGGCTGTAGATCTCAGACATACATTTTCAGTCTATGTCTAAGAAGCATTTTAGAAACTGTAGGTAACCTTTCAACGCTAATTTTTGTATAAACCATGGAGACCAGAGGGTTTTTTCAAATTTGAAATCATCATACATTTGTAAATCTCTTAGTTGGCTCTTTCCGCTTCATTTGAATACCAATGTTATGGATCTACGACCATCAGTGGTTGATCCGAGGGCTGGGGGGGGGGGGGGGTAGGGGGGTATATGCAGCAGGCACGCACTCCCCTATTTTTTGCCAAATACTTTAAAAAGCCCCTGAAAATTGGCCTAAAAATCATGGGGGGCAATTTTTCAAAACCCAGGGCGCCCCCCGCTTTCTTCAGATCCTGGAGCTGCCACTGGCCATTATAATTTTTGTTTATTTTTTTCATGCTTTAGACGTCAGAATCTAAAGACGACAGATTCTGAAGTCTAAAGATGGTCCCTAGTTTACATCTATTTATATGCCATATAATTTAAACCTTGTCTGCTAAATTGTCTTTTAACACAATTTCCAGATTCAAATGACAAAAATACTACTAATTTAGAAAAATAGACCTCTCTCAAATTCAATTATTTTGCCACAATACTGGAATTTGTATATTATTTTCAATTGTTATAAACACATGTAATTATAATTCATCCTTCTCAATTTTTTATTATTCAGACCATTTGGAGCTATGCTAAAGCCATTTGTGGATGCAATGTCGGTCAGTCCAGAAGGGGGACATACGCTGTTTCCACAGCAGCCCGCGGCCGCTGCTGTTACAGCTCCCTCGTCTCAATCACTGCCAGATCAAGCGGGCACCAGTCAGAAGACACAAAGTACACATGCTCAGTCTAGCCAACAAAATACCTCTGCCACGCCAAACATGGCTACATTCAGAAATACAGAGGTAATCAGCAGATTTGTATGTTGAATTGTTAATTTGTGTGTTCTTTCATTGCACCCCTTGAGTGTACTAATCCCTCCTCTAGCCGTTTTAGCCATATTAACATGCCCTTAAAGCGCGGGGATCGACTTTAGTCGTCAGAATCTGACATGTCTAAAGTCAATCTCGCACTGTAAGAGTGAAAATATTTAGAATGGCTGTAGGCTCATAACATAGATATTCAAGTAAATCAGAATGAGCTGAAAAAGCCATTGATGATAATTTCAAGTGGAAAAAAAAACCCTTTGGTCCCCATGGTTTTCATAAAAAATATTCCTCGCTTTAACATGTTTAAGGGTTAATTTATCCTTCAAACAAGTTGTAACAAGAAACAATTTCAAGTGGGTGAAAACTCAAATTACCAGTATATTACTTAGCCCTTTAACCCTTCAACCGCGGTGCCGCATATATTCGGGTTTTCATTTTTTATTAGCACATTAAGTACCACCTTTCAAACATGTTAAAGATAAAAAGTGACATTATTCAGCAATATTTGAAAACAGTTGACTTCCAATTTGTCAAATCTGAATAATTATCACTCACTTGAAGTTGTGGATAGCGTCAGTGAAACACAAGTTCAAGTGGGTGGAAATTCAGATTGAATAATTTGGTGGTTAAAGGGTTAAAGCGCTGACAATTTTTGTATGAACCATGGAGACCGAATGTTTTTTTTTCATTTTGATATCATCATAAATGTCTTATTTAGCTCTTCCCGATTCATTTGATTACCTATGTTATGGGTCTACAGCCATTACAAGTATATATATAATCTTACAGTGTATATAAAATATATATATTTTTATAACATATATATATATATAACAACATATATATATATATATATATATATATATATATATATATATATATATATATATATTTACTTGATATAAGATCGACTTTTGATGTCAGAATCTGACGTCTACAGACGTCAGATTCCGACTAAAGTCTATCCCCGCTCTGTAAGAGTTAATCTGGTAATTTCCCTATACTATACTTCGGATTGTTGAAGGTTTTATTTCATGTCATTATTACCTTGAAACTGAAACATTCTCTTTTTTCATCAGGTTTTGACGGATTACTGTAAATGTAAAGAAGAAATTTCTCGAGTTCTCCCCAACAATGACAACAAATTGATGTCGGAGATGCATAATTTCCTGTCATCAGAAAACTGCAAATTTTCACCAAGCCGCGTTCATATTCAGTTGCTGGGTCAGTTAATTTTTTTCTTTTCGGACTGTACTTGATTTCTAATTATAATGATCTAATGAAAAATATGATGCAAAAATTAATGTAAAAACATTATTCATTAATATGAGTACAGTAACTGTCAAATTTTTTTTTTTTTATTATACCAACAAATAAAAATAATTATTGAAAACAAGTTGAGAAAGCTAACTAAGGTAAGCCATTATGACTTTGGTCTGTTCAGTTTTGTCTTTGAAAGAATAATTAAGTTGTGCTTTTGGGACTATATGATATATAAATTATTTTTTAAAAAGATTTAAGTTCAAATAAAATTTCACTGCATTTGATCAAATAGGTTGAGTTTGAATGCTTAGCAACTAAAATATTTCGATTTATAACACTTCTATTTTTCATGAATTACAGTTGTTTTGTCATTTAAAGCTGGAAGTTGTGCTAGCAATTCCAACTTCAAATGAACAAAAATAGAAGCAAACACTTCTGTTATTGGTTAAAATATCTTATGTGTTAATTTAGTGAGACTAGCGCGAGGACAGTCACAGACACCTTCACCACAGCTGGAGAGTATAGCTGCCAGGTTACTACAGCTGGCCTGTCTGCACCAGGACGTCTGCGCATTCATCACTCACGATGCCGACGCCACATACCTACAGATGCTCCAGCACTTTGACAGTTTATCAACGCCCGCTCAGCAGTGTGCTGTTGTCAAATCAGTGTGTAGTGATTTTTTAATAAATATTTTGTTTCATTAACTAGAAGTTAATAATAATATAATTTCAGCCATTCTGCTGCTAGGCCTGTAGATATATATATATATATTATGTAGTTTCAAACATGTCTCAGCCATATAAAATGCCAATAAAAATGATCAAATTGTTTGTGATAGTTCATAAAAAATAATTCAATCTTCTATATGTCTATTTTTCATAAAGAAACAAATTTTTCATTTTTTCAAGCTGTGTTCAGCCCTTACCCATGTTATCCTAATAAATTGTTTGTTTCTGTTTCTATTTATTTGAGACTGGAATTGCACACACAATTTCTAGCTTCAAATGACAAAAAATATTTAAAAAAAAACTTCACCAGTCTAGCAGGACAAGGGCACAATTTCAGCAAAATGAAGCAAAAATTGAGACTAACCATTCAGCAGAACATCAGTTAACCCTTTAATTCCTCATGATGCATTGAAGCAACATTTTACATCCCTGAAAACAGACTTAATTTTCCCACAACTGCGGGTTTTAGAACGAGAATTTCCATGAAACTGGTTTACCAATACATGTCAATTTTCTTTAACTTTTAACCCCCATCAAATCATCTACATCCACTACAAGTTGAGAATTGCAACAGCAATTCGCGGCTTGTAGTGGATGAAGATGACCATGGTAAATTCAGGCTTGAAAGGGTTAAATTATAAATAAATCCAAGATGATTAGTATTCTTTTTTTCTGATATAAATGCTTGTGAATAACATTATGTAATTTTATTTATTAATGAAGAAATACATTTATTTCCCTACTATTTATTCACAATCTACAATCCTAAAACTGGTTTTATTACATGTGGAAAAAATATTTTGCATTGTTCTGTATTTCTTTGTTACATGTAAAACAGTTATTATTTTTGTTCCAGTTATGTAACTTGTGTTCCTGTCTGTCTGAGAATCGAGCGGTTGACGGCTGGCAGACGGGTGACATGGGATTCCAGGCGTGGCAGCTGGCCACACAAACCTGTGCTAGCTGCCTCCTTAGTCAGAATCATGAGCTGAACAGAGCGGGGGCAGCTCTAGCGGCGAACATTACAACAAAAAGTGTTAGTATATATTGGGAGTGTAATTACATACATTATTTTGCTGTAATACACTATTTTTAGTAGAGCAAAAGCATGGTGTTGGTCTGAGTGGTTTTCTGTATGATATATTTCACGACAATAACTTTAAATTTATCGAATTGAGAACATATCTATCTCCATGTGTGTGTTAACATGGTTAAGAATAACTTTTGTCATTGCACCACGAAGCCACATTTTCAGATTTTAGCGTAGATGGTCCGATGAACACTGATACAAATGACGCCTTATTTCCCCATCTCTAATACAACGTCAGCCATGTGAGGTTGTGCATCTGGCTATATTAGGTGACGTCTCGCGTGGCACGTGACCTTAGCAATACACCAGCAATACCAACCTGACAGTGTAGGCCTCAGTTGATACACTGTGCTATCCCCATGAGCGTATGCAGTATGCCCCTGTGTATGCCCCTGTGTGTACATCTGTATAAGACACATGACCTGTAAGGAACATCAACCCTGCAAACACGATAATATGATCCAAGTGAATGCTGTTTGAATGTTGGCCCGCCGTCTCTGACGTCAGCCCGACAATAAAACAACATTGGTTCAACGTCTCGTGTTTGCTGGGAAGTGCACCTGGCTTAATAGTAATACGGCAATACTGCTCAAATGTTGGGCCAGCGCCGTAGACGGTGTGCCAGCATTGAAACAACACTGGCTCCATGTGATTGTCCTGCCTTATAGTGTTTGCTAGGTCAGTCTGTCCAGTGTCTGTCCCATAGACATAGGCCTACACAACAACACTCAGCTGACGCAAGGAAAGATGTTGAATCAATGTTGGTTCAAAGTTCGTCCACCGTCTTCGACGTTGAACCAACGTTAATCCAACATCGATTCAACGTATTGTCTCTGCTGGCCTGCCAATACACATGTATATATAATATGCCTATCGGCCACTCACTGCCCAACAAAACAAACATTCACCTGATGTGGCATTAATCTGTTAATGTTGGGCGAGCCTTAACATTAAACCAGCAAAAAACCAATTCATTGATATTAATTAATGTATTTGTTGCTTAATTGTGCAACAGCTGCATTTTAGCTTTCCTTAAAACACTGACCCTGAAGCCCAGCTCAAGCTGTACTTCAGTGCCGTCAGGCTCTAGTTTATTTAACCCTCAGGATGCCTCAAAACATCATTTTCATCCCTGGAAACTGGGCGGGGGCCCTAGGGTAGTGGTTAGCACCGCTGCCTTTCACGCGAGTCCGGGGTTCGGTTCCCGGTCTCGGCGGCTTGAAAGAAACAAAATTGTTTCTTCCCCATCCACGTGTGAAAGTTAGTATTGTGGGGAGCCTCCGTGACCGAGAGGTAGCGTGCTCGGCCTCAGACCGCCAGGGCTCGAATTTCGAATCCTGTGTCTGGAGGACAGTGTCATCTCAATCATCTCACCATCCTCTGGAGGTTCTCCTGGCCCAGTTTAGCCTATATGTGCACAAAGGTGGCCTAAAGCCCGATTCATTTCATTTTATATCCTTGGAAACTGACTTAGGTTCCTACACAGGGTTTTCGGAATGATTTTTTTCAAGTAACTCTCACAATAATATATGGCAAAATGATTTTTGCCAATGACTTCAATTCTCATCTTCCAGTGGATGAAGATTTCTATAGTAAACTCAGATTTGAAAGGGTTATTGTATTATTTTTCAATATTAACCATGTGTTGGATTTATGACGAGACTTATTGGAACATGGATTTTGAAAAAATCTGGGAAGTCAGGGAAAATGCAGGAAACCTTATACCCTTTCAAGCCTAAATTTACCATTGTCATCTTCATCCACTACAAGCCACGAATTGCTGTCACAATTCTCAACTTGTTGTGGATGGGAATGACTTGATGTTTTCAGGGATGTAAAATGATGCTTTAATGCATCGTGAGGACTTAAAGGGTTAACCTCACAGTGCTGAAATATTTATAAATGTTTTACTTAGCTTGTTCCGCTTCATTTGAATACCTATGTTATGGGTTTATGGCCATTAGGTATACATTTTTCAATTCTTTCAGTGTTGGGACCGTCTTTAGACATCAGATTCTGATATCTAAAGATGGTGCCTATGCTGAAAGGGTTAAATTATCTTGAAAGTCGTGGAAGATTGAGGGGATTGTAGCATGTTAAATATCAGCACTGACCGTACACAACTTAAGAATAGTATGATCAGCTTCAGCACTGATGTTGACATTGCTGAGTTGTATACCACCTGTATGTATTCTGATGTATACAGGATGGCTGCAGGACGAAAGAGTTTAATGTGTTCAATAATATGAGTTTGTTTAATTCAGTACCTATTTAAATGTAAAATATGGGAGGGGAATAGACAACCAAATTAAATTACACATTGTTATATGTTACCCTTGTTCTACTAAATTGTCAGCTGGCATTTTAATTCATTTGAAGCTGGAATTGCTGGCACAATTTCCAGCTTCAAATGACAAAAAAATATTTATATTTGTGAAAAATGATTCATATTTTTATTACTGTAGATCTGGTCATTTTCGCGAATTTCTAAATTTTTCACGTAGTTTAGAATTTGCAAATTTTCACTTTTTCTTTAGTAGCGCTATTATAATAATAATTTTCGCGAGATTCTTAAATTCACGAATTTGTCCTCGCGAAAATTAAAACTTTATGAATATTACCTGATCTACAGTATTTCATTAAATGGACATCTTCCAGAAACTACTGTATAAATTTCAGGACCATTTGGTTTGGTTGAAAATGTATATAAACAATCCTTTATGAGTAAATGTGAATTAAAGTTTCAAGTTGTCCTTTACAGTATTTGACTTGTGGTCTTGTAGGTTCATGAAGATGATGCTCTGGAGTTGGGAAGTGCTTTACTTCAACTATGTACGCAAACTCTAGACAAAGATACAGGTAACGTATACTTTACTCTATTTTATGCAATGCAACTTGAAATTAATTTTTACCAATAATTGTTTCCGAATTGAGAGTGTATAACTTCAGGCATTTAAAAAATCGGGCCTCCTCTTAATGTTTTTTTAACATAGTTGAATTGCAATTTCCTTTTAAATGTAAATTCAATCATGTTCGGAACGAGCAGTGTATACATTTATAGCATTAATATTTGAACCTGTTGAAATATCTTACATCATAAGATTTTACACAATCTGAATTTGTATATGTTGTAGGGTTATACAAATGTTTTTAAAGTGCTAACCTACTAAGTTAACCTGCATATTTTGTATCTATCTTGTTACTTCCAGCAAATCATTGTTTACAAGCCCTCCAAATTTGTATGAAGAAAAATGATCAGGTAGGTGGTCCATTGTATTCTACAGTAGGCCAACCATTTCACTGAAAGAATATGAGAAAAAAATATTGCTAAATGCAATCCCAGAATAAAATAATTTTTTTAAATGTGATAATGTGTGTAAGATTCAAAAGGTCATGTGTATGAATATTATATACTGACTATCTCAATTTAAAATATGTCATTAAAATTGCTATTGGCTTGCCCATTATTCTGTTTTCTAATCATGCAGAATGAGGGTAATGTCAGGCTAGATTCGCCTTAACCCTCTCAGCGCGGTAACCGTCAGATTCTGACGTATCAAGATGACCCACGCACTGAAAGAATTAAAATAATTATAATAAGAAAATTTATAACATGGGGACCGTCTTTATGCATCAGAATCTGACGTCTGTAGACATCAGATTCTGACGCATAAAGAAGGTCCCCGCGCTGAAAAGGTTACAGAAAATGGTAACACCAACTGGCTATCTCTTATATAATTTTGTCTAGTTTCTATTTTTTGACCTAAGAATTACAAAATTTTGACTGTTCAGCTTAATTTTTTTGCATCTGTTTACATCTGTTTGCATCTGTATTATGATATTTTGTTTACAGGTGTCTGAGCTTGCGAATGTGATGGGAGTGGATATGAAAAAACTGGAGCACACGGCACGTCAGTCATAATAAACAATGTTCGGGGGGAATAAGATCTACCGGTAATCTACATGTCTCAACATGTTCTTACCCTTGGTCACCCGTCATGTGTAGGGTACAGGATATTCACCTTATGACAATCATCTTTCACACAAAATTTAGATGATGAGAAAATTTTGAGTTTTTAAAGCGCTACGCTTAGATTAAATGCACCCAAAAAGAGCATGTATCAAAAAATCTTTGTTAGTGATGTCTATTTTCATACCAGATTGTGCTTCCATTCATTTAAAGCTGTAACTCACAGCATTAAATCTTGCTTTGAGTGAAATATAAGAATTTGAGAAATATATGTATGTAGTCGCTCATTTATTGTAAGTGACTGGTATACAGTACAGTAACCCAACAGACACTATACTTTGGACCAATATCAGTTAAATGTTGGCCTACAGGGCTCGAAATTGGCCCCATCCGAGACAACCAACAATCTGGGAAAGACGAGTTCAGTTTCACTGATCTTGTGCTACCGGACTAGTGCCTCTGCTTGACAATTATGAGGAAGGAGAAGTGTTGTTGTTGGGTAGGACTAGTAAAATTTTTAGCCAGTTGTCTGACTGGACAATTGGAAATTTAGTCCAATTTCGAGCCCTGGCCTACCATCTGTGATGTTGTGATGCCCAGCATTCAAGCAACATTGGAGCAACATCTTGTCTGCTGGGAAGATACTCACAGGTGGATAATTTTCAAAATTTGCCTGAAATATGCAGACCAGTTATAAGTTTATAGTTTTATTTTGCAAAAATCACTAACTGGTTTAAAATATCACAGCCTCACTATTATTTAGTGCATAACTGTAAATAAATGTGTGCAGCTAATTGCACAAAATGTAATCTTTTATTCCTCTCCACACATTGTATTTTGCACTAAATAAGGACAAATCACTCCTGTGATGCTGGGTTAGGTTTGTAATGATGTGGTGTGCTTTATTGAACATGTCCTTGGCCCGAGACACACCTCTGGTAAAAGTTTCATTCAAATCTGTTCATTACTTTTTAAGTAATCCTGCGGACATACAAACAAACCAACACGATCAAAAACATAACCCTCATGGGGGAGGTTAATGATTCACATCAAATATTTGTGTTCAAGATTACAGTACATTTCAGTGTTTACTGACAAATTAATGGTATACACTAGCATTTATTGTAATCCATTACCAGTTACTGTACAATATTATGTATTAGGAAATTATTTTCTGGGATACTTTAACGTAATGTATTATTATTTGCAATTTTATCTTTGTTACTTATTATCCAAAACTTTGTTATGTATTAATTATATGAAACAATTATTGCATCTGAACAAATATTGTGATTATTTGCATTTAAAGTGTTTTGTGATACTTGACCAGCTTTATCTAGGTTTTATCATCTTTGTACACAATTTTGTGTATGAGAATATTAATACACTTGGATATATCTTTAAATAACAGCAGTGAAGGATTTAAACCGACCTGAGACCAGTAGTTTGTATGCAGGGTCAGTAATTGACATCCCAGCAACGATCCTGCAGGACGGTGATCTTCCAGAAACGAAAAGAAGCCTAAATTAGTATTTCTCTCATTTCAGTCTCAAAGTGCTTCAGAATGCACTCAGACGACAGCAATTTTTTTCAAAATTTTCTGGGGTCTGATTTTGTCTCGGGGTCGGTGAATTTTAAATTTCAGTGACCCGGATGGCCGGAAAACATTTGGCCTTAAATCCTTCACTGAACAGTGCCATAGCACTTTTGTATTCATACATTTTATAAGTATGTGTAGGGCCTACAGTACAACCCTTTATGTAGTACAATTAATTAAACATAAATGATTTTGAACATAGTATATATATCACGGAGCAGTAGATCATGACATATTTCTTGTTCAACCACTCAATTTGTATTTTAGTGGTTTTGTAAACGTTTTCGCCGCTACTTTTTTCATCAGGCTGGCATTGCCAGATTGCTGATACAATTGCAAAATATATAGTTAAAGTCTCTGTACATCAACCCTTTATCTACTGGTGGCACATATATGGATAATTATGCATCATTTGACATGTACACTGTATTTGAAATATAAAATAAATTCAAAAGAAAACACCACTAGCCATTTATATCGGGCCATTTCGAGCTCCAATTGATATATTACCCTTGGGTATATCATTAACCCTTGTACTGCTAAATTGTTTCTGAGTAGCTGATACAATTTCCAGCTTCAATTGAATGAAAAAAAATATACTATGAAAAATAGATGGCTCCAAATTTAAATTATTTGATTAACTGAGCATCTACCACAAAGTATGTTAGAAATTTCTGTGTCTTTTTATTTAGTTTAAAATTAGATTGAAACCATATATACGGTCTTACCAGCACAATTGTTAAATATTGGGTAATTTTCATTTACTGTGAGATGGGAATTGAGGCAGTAATCACCACCTGACAGTGAATGTCCAGGTCAGTTGAAAGTTGTAGACAGCAATTGTACTTCAATTGTTCACCACATTCATGTACTGTCATGATATTGTTTGTTGTATATTTATTAGAAGTAGGCCTACACCTGCATAATATATTATTTATAGTTGAATTGTTTTGTCTTTAAGAAGCATTTATGGAACTAGTTCTGTAATATATTAGTGATATGAGGAAATATTTATTATTCTATGGAAACTTGGGACGGGGGATGTGTAGGTCATAAAGTTTTAAACAGATTTTCTCAAAATGTCTGATAGAATATAAATAACTTTAAGCGTTTCTCACACTCTGTGCTGTGGTTTTCACTTTGAGATGTACATCGGTATCAGCCCATATCGCATTCCAGCTTTAGCACAATGTATGGTAGTTATGTCATGTGTGACTTGATTGTGTGAGGAAATATAAATATTTTTGTTCATTTTTCGTGCGATATGGGAAAATACAGCGCACGTTAACACCTTATTCATTGAACAGGTGCTGTATTTTCCCATATCGCACTCAAATGAATTCTGTTTGCATATCATCTAGTAATGGTGAAGTATAGTATTATTTATTCATTTCAAACTAGAAGTTGCTCTTATTATTTTCAGCTTGAAATGGATAAAAATTACAAATTAAGATATAATGCAGTGCTTGAGTGTCAATTACCGGAAATGCCTAAATAAATGATTAAAAATGGTACCCACGAAATTGCATTATCCCATTCTCAAAAAAGTGCATGTATATAACTATGAGGACATTAAAATTTATGTATGTATGTGATATATCCAAGAGTTCACTTAGACTTAGTTTTCACTTATATATACTCTCACATAGCAATAAAATAATTACAAAAAGTAAAATTCGAGTCACTTTGTAATGTCTAATTAAAACTATATACACTTGAATTTCTTATCTTTCTTGTGAACCTTTGCATGGTGCAATTCCCACTTCAATATGAATGGAAATTTAAGTGCTAAGTTATCTTATTTAAATTTTCACCCGCTTGCAGTTGTCTCGTTACCACCATACACAACTTCAAGTGGGTCATAATTACCCATATTTGTTTAATTTGAGACCAAACATTTATAAATCTTGCTGTTTAGGCACTTATTTTATTCCCAATAAACATCAAGATTACATGTTTAGTCTCCCAAATTAAACAAATATCGGTAATTTTCACCCTCTTTAAGTTGCGGGTTTTCCTATCGAGACAATTTCCAAGTTGTTTCTTTGTAGGCCCTACCCGAAGTTTGCCTCTTAAACACTTTTATTTGTAGGTATTCTGCACGCTGTATAATTACATTACTTTTTATTTTACTGACTACGTTTTACCAAGTACATTCCATTGGAACAAAATGATAGTGTCTGATCTACTATTTGTAGCTGAATCCTAATAAAAAATATCCTAATTCAGATGATAAAAAATGTTTCTTAATATAGACCTACCGGTATATATCATATTTAGTACATACAGTAGAACCTGCTATGAGCAGTCACCCTTGCGACACAGGAAAAGTGGCCTTTAAATGCAAGTGGCTGCTCATAGGAGGTACATCTCTATACAAAATACCATTTTAGGGAATGGCCAAGTGGCCTCCCATAGGAGGTTGGCTGCTCATAGTAGGTTTTACTGCACATACTAACTCCACAAAATATACAATGCATATAATTATAACTTATTGTTTTATACGTGGATACTGCATACGATTTATTTGTTGATGTATAAATAAGTTTTGATCACAAATGAAGTGTTTTCATTTTTTTTGTAGAGCTTAATAAAGATGGGCTGTTCTATTTTGCTAATGGATTTTGGGCCAATTATCGATCATTAATGTGCAAGATATAGTATCATGCAATTGTTGTAGGGTGGCTCCTTTGATAGCGACATGTGTTTATGTCTTAAAAGGAGTCTCCCTCACCCTATTGTATTGATATATTTTGGTGAAATGATTTAATCTGTCTGTCTGTCATAAACAAAGTTGGTCATCTTCTTCCCATATGCACCCATCACTCACAGAAGATGAGCGGTTGGTGTAAAAAAGGGGTACCTAGGATCATAACTTACATTTCACACATTTGAAATTGAAAATTTTATATGTAAGAACAACACTATTGTACAAAGAAATGATTTATTTTTTACTACAGTATATAAAAATGGCACAAATAAACAACAGAAGAAAGCATAAAATATCACAGTAAGGGTTGAATTCCCTTGCATTAATATAGGCGGATGGCTCACTGGTCAGCAATTATCACTAACCTTTGTCTCCTGCGGAATTAACGAATAAAGTTTAAATCTGCCAATATTTTCCTTTTTACAGTAATACAATGTACTGTAAAACAAAATATTGGTGGATTTTAACTTGTCGTTTGGGGAATAAAATAATTGGCGGAGATTAATATTATCGGATTTACTGTGGTACGGCAATACTATACTCATACGCGTTTTTAAACTACCAAAGCTGACAATATAAAACGGGCACCAAT
This sequence comes from Flabesymbios commensalis, assembly GCA_964017125.1. Classification (NCBI taxonomy): domain Eukaryota; kingdom Metazoa; phylum Annelida; class Polychaeta; order Terebellida; family Flabelligeridae; genus Flabesymbios; species Flabesymbios commensalis. The sequence goes on from OZ024904.1 coordinate 8,613,499, forward strand.
ATTTTCCATTTACAGACGGTATTATTTTTCGTTATTTACCCCTTAACTGTCGTTCCCGATCATGTACAGTTTTACAGTTTTTATTAACATACTAAATACCAGTTTTTAAACATGTTAAAGATAAAACTTGACGTCACATCCCTTGCGATCAAGGGTTGATTAATATACAACTACCATTGTGCGTTTTCTGCGGAGATACAATTAATTATACAGGCGTTGCTTTTAAGATGGCTTTCCATGGCTAAACATGCATTATTTTGTGATCAAAAAATGTAATCTAGCAGAAAGACATTGTAACGTAGCCATCTCTGGGTGTGTAATATAAGACCTGTGTCGAACAAATGTACACATTGTTTTATCGAGAGAGCAGTGTAAATATAATGAGACTTAATTAACTTTAGGTATTCACCTCCATAAAGTACTAAATCAAAATAGAACATAAATTCTGAAGGGATTCTGCCAAACTCGGACGGTTTCTGCTCTCATGGAAAATGGCTCAGCACACAGGAGATGTTGAAAATGATGCTTTAATTTTAAAAATGGTGTTCCAATAACAAACTACAGTCTTAGATCGACCATCCATGTAAGCTTGTGCACATTTACTTTTCACCAACAAGCAGCATAATGTAAAATTTTGTACACAGCACATACACATTTCAAACTGACTGCTCGAAAACAAAGCTTTCCTAATACATTTGTCATCGAATGCTTTATACCTGTGCATCATCAATAAGTTAATAGTAAAAAATTAGGCGGAAAAGTGTGTTCAGAGGTGTCGTCACCCAGACAATAAAAAACAACTTCAGCCAAAAATTTTGACAATATAAAACGTAGTCAGTGGGTATTATCATTTCCTATTAAGTGATTATGTTTTTTCCATATGTTTGAATGCTCTTCATACTAACTGAATTGATGGAAGCTTTGTTGATAACTATTGGAGATAGATACCAGAAAAAGATTCTGCGTCACAAAGTTTAATGTCAGAAACGACATATCACATGTAACTATGTGACTACTTATGAAAAAGTTCAAGTTGTATTTCACTATTTCCACTGGTTATCATTTCTTATCTTGATAGTTTGAAGGTCACAAAATAGTGGCCTATTTTGTGAAACTCAATAGCTTTGACCTGTAATGTTTTCACCTAGCCATCTAATACAATGGGGAGGGGGATTTATATGACATTATTTCCACCGAGTAAGCATTCAAAAGGGTTTCCAAAGACGTCACTGCGTTTCACATAATAAGTTATTTTTTTAATGACGAAAGTTATTATTTTAAAAAACTAAAGCAGTCTGATACAGTGTGAATCAATAGTAGGCCTTGTAAGGGCTACTATTGCTTCACTCTGAACCAGATGTGCTCTTGTCTTACATTATTTCTGATAGACCGACTGCTTAACCAGAATAAAAGCCAGTCATTATATCTACACACACTCCACATGGACAACTCTCTGGTTCAACCTGTCTATTGAGGCCACTTTTCCAGTATCCCAAGTGTGGCTGCACATAGAAGGGACTGGTGAAGCAATATACGTAATGCACTATTTTTTAAATATTCTGAAAAAGAATCAACATCACCAGCAGCAAAAACTGTGGCCAACTGTCATAGACCACTCTCGTTTGGAGTATAAAGTAGACAAGAGTATTTATACATGCATTTGAATACAAATATAATCAGTCTTGAAATTGATATGGGATAAGGCTCAATAGATCTTAGAAAATGATGAGAGCAGTCGACAATTACCAATGTACAATGTGTATTTATCACTGTCAACATAGCAAATAAATTATTTGATTGCTACTCTATCGTGTTGATTTGTACATGTTTAGCACATGCATGGCAGAGAATTGTGATGTGTTGACTGAAATGTATGTGGACTTCACAGGCTATGTTTTCTTTTTCTGAAATATAGAGATTGCATTATAATTAAGTAAATATCACATACAAAATTACAAAAGTCTAAATAATGTATAACATTACATTGTTAAAATAGATACATTTTTAATTTAACATCTAAAAGTTAATCAAAATGATCGTAAATACCAACTATGGTGTTAGGAAGATAATAATGATAATTAAGAACACTGATTTAAAATGTTTGGTTTGTTATTTGTCCACTTACTGTTACAGGACGTCCCACTTCAAACATGTCACAGATCTTATCACGGATTGGTCGGACGTCAGTCAAATCATGGTCCCTACCATAAAAAAAAACAAATTGATTAAATGTTCACTGATTTTCGTGTTCTTAATTTTTCTTGGAAAAACATCAAATCTACAAAAAAAAAACAGTAAAAATATATAGAGACAACTTTGTCAATGTATCAAAATATTTGGTTTTTTTCGACTATTCACACAGAAAGTATAAATCTTTAAACTAATTTTAAGAGAAAATGCAATTATTCTGATTTATTAAAAAGTACCTGGAAAAATAATAATGCTCAATCATGTTAATAGTAAATGCTAAACGCATGAAATAAAATTATTTTCGTCTTCTTAATTTCTCATGGAAAAACATCCAATGTACCAAAAAAGAAAGACAGTAAAAATATATAGAGAAAACTTTGTCAATGTATCGAAATATTTGGATTTTTTAAACTATTCACACAAAAAGTATATATTTCTAAACTAATTGTAAGAAAAAATGCAATTATTCTGATTTATTAAAAAGTACCTGGAAAAATAAAATTGCTTAATCATGTTAATAGTAAATGTTAAGCGCATGAAATAAAATGTAATAAATGCTAACCATTCTGTGTCTCGTAACAATGACATTGTGTCTTCCAACTTATCGTCTTCCACTAAATCATCAAATGTAATCATACTCCCGTACAAATGACTTGATGTGGTCTTTCTCACCTACACACATAACACAGAAAAATATAACTTCGGGATTCCTAGATTTTTAGCATCTGTGGGTGTCATTCAAAAAATAAAAAAATGTAAAACAAATATGCAATAAATCTGTAAAATTTGCATTTATTTTTATTCAGATTGTACAAATATTACGCTATTTTCACCCACTTGAAGTTGTGGGTCGCACTGCATGTCTTTAAAAAGTGCTTTAGGGTTAGGGACTATTAGGACTACGAGAAAAAAAAATCAACAACCAATCCAGACAGCAAAGGCAAAATGTAATTGAATACAAAATGGTTTGTATGGTATCACAATGAATCTGCTTCAGGAATTGATAAAAGAGAGAAACTATACTCTAGATAGAGTTTTACTAACAGTTTAAGTCAAAGTACACCTTTGAGATATTAGAGGTCAGCTAACACAATACTCACTATTGGAAATTTGTGACCAAGTAATACCATCAACTGAAAAATTGCTTGTTTTAGTACTGGTCCCTTGAATTGTAGCAATCCACAAAATCTAAGGAAATAACATAATTCTGAAAGATTATATAATAATTCACACCAACAACATTATACTTATTGGCTTATTTATACCCTATACAGTTGAACTGACACTATTTTACGTTGAATTGAAAGTATATAATTATAATGAAAATATTTTTTGTTGTAAAATGTTGGAAATTAATTATCCTGCATGGAAAAATATTGGTTATAAAATATTAGTGGTCTTCACGCTTAACACGATCAAGAGATGAACAATTCACAATAATGGGGTCGAGTATTTTAACAATAAGAAAAAATGGAGGATTTTAGTTTCATCAATAGGATCAAAAGTGATATCCATAATCCCAGCAAACACAATACATTGAATCAATGTTGGTTCAATGCTTGCCGCCGTCTACGACGCTGGCCCAACATTGATCCAACATTGTGATGGACTTACACATCAATACTTGCTAGCAGCTTCTGCACTTCACCACAACGTGCAATTTCCTTTTTACTTAAATTCAGTAGCTGCACAGGAAGATCCAGACTAAAATACAAAAAAATACAGTATCAACTTCGAGCAAATATGTCACATACAGTATATAAGCACAACAGATATTACACTTGATATAAAACTTGTCACCTTTGAGGCCGTATGTGTCCATCACTGCCGAATTTCCGCGCCTAAACCTGGTTAATACTAGGTTAATAAAATAAGATTTTTCATTCGCTTTGATGTGGAGAAGCGTTAAAAATGCACAACTGAACATATGCTCAAGGTGGAAGAAAATGATTACAAATAACTAAATGCTAGGAGAGTAAACGTGCACTGTGCAAAGTTAACACTTTGAGTGCCGACTAATGTTCACCCATTTTAAGTTACATGTTTCTTTATAGAGAACCACAACTTTGAGGGAGTAAATATTACTTTTTTATCAGAACTATTATTTCATATGCTAATACAATTACAAAACTATTATTATCGCAACTGGCTTTCCAATGATTGAAATAGACAAGTTGAATACATAATTTAGATATTATAATTCGTTCACAATACCTCTCATCGTCCACAAGACAACTGAAGCAGTCATCAGCCAGAAGTTGGTCGAGCATCTTAAACATACACAGAGAAACCCTGAAACAGATCATTATCATTCAGTACTCAAAACCAAACATAGCAAGAATGAAAACATTTCCTAATCATTAGAAATATACGACAAAGGTCATTTCTGTGTGTCCCCAAAAAATTTCATTGAGATGAACAAGATATCTCGATGACAACCACCTATCCAGAAATAAAATAAGGGGGGGGGTGCTCAGATTATGAAATATTCCACAAGTCATTTGACAGCACAGCTGTTCTGTTCGCCGCTGATGGCGACTCCTGTTGATCTGGGGGATTGCAGTCCTGACACTCGTATAGCTGTCAATCAGGGACTGCAAACCTCCATCGCGCAACATAGGATCACTGATGCCACAGAATCCTCCGTGGCCACCTTTTCAAAGTGATAGTGTATTGGATCCAGATTTCGGATCTTCCCCATTCATTTCTATTCATTTATTTTTTAATGGAGTGTTCCTTGGCCCGAGACACAAATCTTTAGAAAAAATTCTGGATCCGGATCATACCAAAAATTTAATGATCGTTCCTTGGCCCGAGACACACCTCTGGTAAAAGTTGTATGCAAATCCATTCATTACATAGCAAGTAATCCTGCTGACGGACAGCCAAACAAACAAACCAACACGACTAAAAACATGACCTCCTTTGGTAGAGGTAGCCTAATAATTATATAGCCACACAGACCGCATAACACAACGCCAATTTACCCAATTACAGGGTGTGCCATTGGTGCACTAACTTTATAGGGAATTAATAAGATGGGGGTGTTAAATGTGTTTTGCAGTTTAACAGTGAGTAAGAACTTCCTCAGATTGAAGACGCCATACCTTGTACCACAATTATTTTGGTAAATCTGTGGCCATGTTTTTCGTCGATATCTCAGCAACCAATTTCCCTGCCATTTTGTACAGGCTATTTCCATGCCATGTCCTAACATCGGTAAAAAATATATTGAATATTTCCAAGGTTAGACCGGTTAACATGTAATAAAATTCCGGAATTAGTGCAATGGGTTTTATAGAGGGACGTCAGTAGGCCTACATGTCAAATGGTCCAACTTTTGAAAGATGATAGGCCCTACTGCATTTAATTTTACGAAATTTTACGTGATTCTGTTAAAATATTATCTTTAACAATTTCATGAAAATCTGTTGATAATTGAACTATTAGTCAACGAAAAATATGCTCTAGGCCTATCTAAGGCAAAGCCTTAAGGTATAATTATTTTAGAGTTCTGTTATAGACTACAAAAATGTTAAAAATAATTTTACTTTTGTTTGGCACTCAAAGGGTCAAAATGGTGAAACAAATTTCAGTCTAATTGTCAAGAAATTGTCAAGAAATTCAAATCATAATAACATTTTCTGACGCTCATATAATGTTTTCTTTCACAATTTAGCTATTTCAATTATGACACCATGCACGTGCCATACTCGCAGTTGGGAAACGTCAGAGCTGTCAAGCCTGTGTCAAACTGGCATGACTGGTGTGCTGTAATAATTTTGTGGTGTGATACCAAAATAAGCTGCAAACATGGCGTCGTCAGCAAGTAAATTGACGCCGATCAGCGATGAAATTGTAGATATTAGCCTATATAATCTACGGCCAATCTATTTACACGGCTACGTAGCTCCTTTCATTTTGATCTACGCGGCCTGGCTGTATGTTTGGACGGTTGTGTTCGGGGTAGATGAGTATTATGAGGCCGGCTTTATCGCTCTGGCAATCGTTGGAATTCTCCAGATTCTGACGTGTCTGTTTTGTCATTGGTTTGTCAGCGTGCGCTGCCTCATGACTTGTAACACCTGCTCGGACCCTTTTCATGCTGGGTTGGCCAAGGTGGTTCCAAGTCCAAACAACGGCTACACTGAGTTGGTGCCTCTATTCCAAGCTACAGATCTGACCACGGGGAAGAGACAGATATGGTTCATTTTCCAGAAAATGAAATATTCGTACGACTCCGAAGAGAAAAAACAATTTCTACCAGTTGATTTTCCAGCAGAATGGTCATTTAAAGAGTATATGGAATGGAAAGGGTATGCTGAAGAAAACGATCTGAGAAATGCTGAAACAAAATATGGTAAAAATATAATGAAGCTTGACATTCCGCAATTCCTTGAACTTTTTAAAGAGCGGGCCACTGCACCGTTTTTTGTATTCCAAGTGTTCTGTGTTGGATTGTGGTGTTTGGATGAATATTGGTACTACAGTGTCTTCACTCTGTTCATGCTCGTAACATTTGAAGCTACGCTTGTGCAACAGCAGCTTCGAAACATGACCGAAATCAGAAAAATGGGAAATCGTCCATATCAAATCATGACGTACAGGAACCGTAAATGGAGAACGGTGATGAGTGACGAACTTGTCCCCGGGGATCTGGTGTCTATTGGACGATCGCAGGATGAGAAACTTGTGCCATGTGATATGTTGCTACTGCGTGGACCATGCATTGTCGATGAGGCGATGTTGACCGGAGAATCAGTGCCTGTGATGAAAGAGCCAATAGAAAACCAAGACATGTCAACGATACTAAATGCACAGAACCATGGGAAGCTGCATTTTCTATTCGGCGGGACAAAAGTTGTACAGCATTCTCCTCCAAGCAAAACAGGACCTGGCCTCAAATCTACTGATAATGGCTGTATCGCTTTTGTTGTGCGCAACAGCTTTTCCACATCACAGGGTAAATTATTAAGGACGATTTTATTTGGAGTGAAGCGCGTGACAGCGAACAATCTTGAGACATTCCTGTTTATTCTATTTCTACTTATTTTCGCCATCATCGCTGCTTCATATGTCTGGGTAGAAGGTTCTAAAGACCCGAACAGGAACAAATATAAACTGTTTCTTGAATGCACCCTGATTTTGACGTCAGTTGTACCGCCTGAGCTCCCTATTGAACTCTCCCTGGCCGTTAACACATCGCTTCTTGCCTTATCAAAACTACATGTGTTTTGTGTCGAACCCTTCAGGATACCATTTGCAGGAAAGGTGGATTTCTGCTGCTTTGATAAAACTGGAACATTAACAAGTGACAATTTGGTTGTTGAAGGAGTTGCAGGTTTATCAGATAACGGGGAGCTTGTTAGTCCGGGATTAGTGCCTGAAGAGACCGCTCAGGTGCTGGCTACATGTCACGCTCTTGTTCAACTGGACACTGATCTTGTCGGCGACCCGCTTGAGAAGGCAACCCTTCAAGCTGTTGATTGGACACTGAGTAAGGGTGACACTGTGGTTCCCAGAAAAGGAAAAGGACATGGATTGAAAATATATCAAAGATTTCATTTTGCCAGCTCACTCAAAAGAATGTCTGTAATTGTGGGGCATACACCTGTGGGGTCGGTGGAGACGACATACATGGCTACAGTGAAAGGGGCTCCAGAGACATTAAAACCGATGTTTTCCTCCGTACCAGCATATTATGACAGTGTCTATCTTGAAATGGCTCGTAGGGGTGCTCGTGTGTTAGCATTGGGCCATAGAAAACTCGGCAATATGTCTCATCAGCAAGTGAGAGACCTGAAGAGAGACAAGGTTGAGTGTGATCTTCATTTTGATGGATTTGTTATTATATCTTGTCCACTCAAGCTCGATTCTAAAGACGTCATCAGAGAAATTCAGCACGCTTCACATAATGTGATGATGATAACGGGTGATAATCCACTGACTGCTTGTCATGTGGCGAAGGAGCTGAGAATATCAAAGAAACCACACACTCTGGTTTTAACATCACCAAAGGTTGACATGAAGCAGTGGCACTGGCGCTCAATAGATGACAGCGTATGTATTGAAATGAATGACAGGCTTGATATAACACAGCTTTATAAAGAGCATGATTTGTGTATGACCGGGGAAGGTCTATCATATTTGGAGACAAAAGCCAAGCAATTAATAAAGGTCTTAGTTCGTATACGCATATTTGCTCGAATGTCTCCAAAAGAAAAAGAAAGTATTATAACGACGCTTAAAGCTCACGGGTATATCACCTTGATGTGTGGTGATGGCACAAATGATGTCGGAGCTTTGAAACATGCTCATGTTGGAGTTGCTTTATTAGCTAATGCCCCTGAGGTTCTTCCAGAAAGGCGTAGACCACGAGAGATTGATATACCGAATCCTGCTGCCGATCGTCAACCACCCGCACTGCCTTCCTCTTCAAGGGGAGGAAAATCTACCAGCCGAGCTGCCAAACGACAAGCTGTAGCAAGAGGGGATAATCTAGCTCCTACTCAGAAAAAACTGGCACAGATGTTGAAAGATTTAGAAGAGGAGGACAAATCTCAAGTTGTGCGTCTGGGGGATGCCAGTATTGCTTCCCCTTTCACATCTAAACTCTCCACTCCCATGTGTGTATGCCATATCATCAAGCAGGGTCGGTGTACACTTGTCACTACACTGCAGATGTTCAAGATATTAGCACTGAATGCTTTAGTTCTTGCCTATAGCCAAAGTGTCCTGTACTTAGAAGGTGTCAAATTTAGTGACAGTCAAGCTACAATGCAAGGCCTTCTGTTAGCTGGCTGTTTCTTATTTATATCAAGATCAAAACCTCTGAAAGTGCTCTCCAAATCTCGACCACTTCCCAATATTTTTAATGTATACACAATCTTGACTGTACTTCTACAATCATTTGTCCACCTTGCAAGCCTGATTTACCTTAAGATGGAAGCTGAGACTTATATGCCCCCTAGAGAAGGAGAATTTGTAAATCTGGAGGAAGATTTCAAGCCCACAATAATAAACACAACTGTGTATATAATGTCCATGGCCTTGCAATTATCAACATTTGCAGTGAACTACAAAGGCCACCCTTTCATGGAGGGATTGACGGAGAACAAACCGCTGTTATACAGCTTGATGTTCTCAGGAAGTGCTATCGTTATGTTGGCATCTGGTGTATTGCCAGATGTGTCAAACCATTTTGAATTAATTGAACTGGAGTCAGCATTTCGAGACACTGTCTTAAAAGTCTTGTTTGTTGATATATCCACAGCTTTTTGTATAGATCGCATATTGCAATTCTTGTTCGGTAAAGCACGTTCGCACAGCTAAAGTTATTAATATTACCTAGGGAATTTCTAATGAACATGTTGAATGTTCTTATTTGTAAATGAGACACATGATGTTAAGCACTGTGTACTGTATGTATTTATATATTCAATTCTTGTGTATCTCGCTCATTAATCTGATACAAAACAGGAAAGTCAATAAGAATATCATTCCAGAGGAATATTCCCGAAGTTAAACTAGTTAATGTGATTATATAGCACATGACAGATACAGCAGGGCGGTAAATCAATCAAATCTGATTTTCATGAAATAAGGAGTTAATCATTAAAAATATTTTAATCTAGAGTTTTTGGTGCACTTCAGTCTTGTACTCTATTTCAAAGTAATAAAATTGGTAATTTTACTTATTAATTTGATGATCACTTGATGGCCTTTAGGGGGTCACCATTGAATAACCAGCATTTGGCACTGTGAATGATTATTGTTTTTTAATGTTTGGTTAAAAGATTGACAAATTTTTGCCTCATTAAACCTTGTCCTGCTCAATTGTCTATTTTTCATTTATTTGAAGCTGAAATTGCTAACAAAATTTCAAGTTCAAATAATTAAAAATATATCTGCTTTGAGAAATAGTTTTCTCCAAAATTAAATTATTTTATTAACAACAAAATATGTTGCCAATTTTAATCTCATTTTATTCGGTTGGAAACACGCTCACACACATACATTCTCAGCAGGACAAGGTTACATTAAATTACATCAATTGTTGTGTCAGCAAAACACACCTTTAGGTGCTGATTGCACTTTATTATTTTTCACCCAATAAAAGTTGGAATTGTTGTAGCAACTAATATGATTTGAAAGCATCTTCAATTGGGTGAATTAGCCATTTAAGCAATAAGTAGAGTTTTTATAGATTACATGTTTCTCAAAGTTGCCCGGTTTTTGTTGGCACATCATATTTCCTGGATTGTGGTGGGTTGTGTACACCTCAATTTTTTCTACAAGTTCCACAAGTTATTTTTTTTCAATTTTTAAATCTGAGACAAATTATTTCAAAAAAATTCACCTTAAAAAATGTTTTTTAAAGTGATGATGAAAAGATTAAAGCAAGTATAGTCATGTCATGCTTGGTGCTTAAAGAGTTAACATAATTTAAATACAAATTGTGTTCCATTCAGAAAATCAATGTTTAGGAGAGGGTCTGTATTTTATAACCCTTTGAGCTCCTTAGCTGCATAATTTATGTATCAGAATGATGGCATATTAAAAAAAAAAAAGTTTTACTTGTATTTGTTTAATTTGTGACCGGGCATTTGCAAATCTTGATGGTTAAGCAGTCAGCACTGATTTGATTCACAGTAACAGTTATTTCATCGGCTAATACAACAGATCAAAATGTACTTAATTCCATTATTATATTTAGAACTAAAGGTGTTTCATAAAAATAGAACCTTTCTTATTCACCTGACATTCTCATCTCGAGGTGAATGGAAAAAGAGTAAATAGCCGAGTGCTAGGAGAGTTAGGTAAACACAGCTGCTTGAGCCTTGACCCTTTTCTACCAAGTTATCTTAACTATTTTTTTACCTACTTGAAGTTGTGTCTCTCTGTCAGACGCAACCCACAATTTCAAATGGTTGAAAACTACTTGTATTTGTTTAATTTGTGAATATTTTTTTTCATGTGAAGCAGGGATTGAACCTGGAATTGATAATGCAATTTTCAGCTTCAGATGACGAATAATAATATTTGATTTTAACTGAGCACACCATATTTGATAGATGTCAGTGGATTTTATTTGGTTTAAAACGGACTTGAAAATGTTATACTGGCCCAGCAGGACGACAAATGTAAAAGGGATACACAACATGACTGTGTTGTATTTCTTTAATGGTTGTATGACCCCACGGGTACTAAATTATTTTACCAGTTGCAGTTATAAAAGGAGTAATTACATAATAAACATGATGTAATACATTGAAAAATAGAGCTTACTCTATTGGCTGCTATTGATAAAACAAGAGAAAATGTAAATAAAAATGTATGGGCTGCCATTGAAAAAAAAATATTATGGTAAATGTAAAAATATTTTAATGTGAATAAAATAACAGTTTCCAGGGATTGTAGTCACATGCTAGGTCTAAAAATCAGTCCAATTTTCATTTTTTAAAAGGATAATCCCCTTAGGAACAAGTTAGAACAGCGAGTTAAACCAAAGATAATAATGAATGGTGCTAATTTAATAAGCAGATTTCTGAGCTGTGGTTGGTTATCACAGTTGACTCATTTCTTTAGGATACATTCTCACATTGTCAACCCTTAAAGCGCTATTATATCACGTACCTATATCAGTTTCGAGCCTGTTTGTCCTTAAAAAAGTGAATATGTAACAGGGCACGAAATAAGAATTGTGGGCCTGGAATGCCCCTTATTTCGTGCCATGTGAAAGTGAAATAAGAATACAATTTCTAGATTGACATATATTTTGATTCAAATTGTACAGAATCAAAATATTGTAGTTGTGAGTTGTGGCAGCAATACACAACTTCAAATGAATAAAAATTGTCATTCTTTACTGAGCGCTTTAACCCTTTAAGCCCTCTTAATGCATTAAAGCATCATTCTACATCCCTCAAAACAGACTTAATTTTCCTACAACAAAGGGTTTTAGAACAAAAATTTCCATGAAACCGGTTACCAATACATGTCAATTTTCTTTAATTTTTAAACCACATTAAGTCATCTTCATCCACTACAAGTCTAGAATTGCGACAGCAATTAGCGGCTTGTAGTGGATGAAGATGACAATGGTAAATTCAGGCCTGAAAGGGTTAAAGAATCAATCATTTTCAATCATTCGAAGCTAGAATTGCGAACACAATTTTCAGCTGCAAATGATGAACAGATATCTAGTTAGAAAAATAGACTTTGCTCGGAAAAATATATATAATCTCAGCTTGACCAGGGTTGATATTTCAGTGCCTGTATACACATGATACATGTATTATTTGTACCTTGAAAAAAAATAATTATCCTAAATTGAAAGTGATAGCCTACATCATTATTTAATAGTATAGATTCGATTTTGTATCTGTTCTATATAAGTGACACATGGTAAATAGATTGATTTTGGTTGTGCAGATACCCTTATGTTGTTATGTGTCAGAAAGGTTACTTTTGTCTTTGTTGTACATGTCTCTGTGAATAAATTAATTTCTTTGTTATAAACATTTCACAGAGTTTTGTGAGTTATGCCATATCACCATATTTGGTCAAAATGATGTAATTAAAAAAATAGTTATCACCATATTTGGTCAAAATTATGTAATTAAAAAAATAGTTATTAAAAAAAGACACCATAACCAAATTTTTTATCGACTGGAATTGACTCCATGGATAACAACTGAGATCGTGTTTATTTTGAATTATTTTTTTATCATTTTCTGATAAAGCGCTAAGTTATCAAATTAAATTTTTTACCAACTGGAAGTCTTGTCTCGTTGTCGCGACCCACAACTGAACCCTTTCAGGCCTGAATTTACCAGTGTCATATATATCCACTACAAGCCGTGAATTTGCTGTCGCAATTTTCGACTTGTAATAGATGAAGATGACTTGAAGAGGGTGACAAATTAACGAAAATTGCCATGTATTAGTACAACAGTTTCATGGAAATTTTCTTTTTAAAACCCCTAGTCGAAAGAAAATTAATTGTATTTTCAGGGATGTAAAATGATGCTAATATAAGGGCTAAAACTGACCTACAAAAATGACCTACATATGTACAACTTGAACTGAAACATTTGCCAATTTAGCAAATTTAACCCTTAAAGCGCTGATTTTTTTTATGAAAACCATGGAGACTAAAGGTTTTTTTTCGATTTGAAATCATCATAAACGTCTTAGTCAGCTCTTTCTGATTTATTTGAATACCTATGTTATGGGTCTATGGTCATTAGAAATATTTTTACTCTTATAGTCTGTCGACTAAAGTCTATCCCAGCGCTGTAAGGGTTAATGCTAATTGCTCCTTTAACCCTTAAAGCGCTCAATAAATATAGTACATATACATGATATACAATGGGTGACTGCTAACAAGGTTATCTGTATAATGGCTTGTGACATAAAGTAGAAAATTATCGATCTGATTGTGTGCAAATAGACTGAAATTGCTGTTTCATTCACTTAACTTCAAATGCCTGTTTAAAATTGTAATTGCTCTTTTAATATTAAAAAAAAATAAGAGAGAACAACCAGAGTGTCAATGAGACAGAAGCTCATCCTTAATTAGAGCAAGTTGATTACGAAAATTTCTGAAATCTGTGAGGCAGTTCTATGCACATGCACAAGCTCTTTTAAATAAACTAAACAAAATTGAAATTGGATATGAATTGAGGGAGGAGAAGCATTTCTTGTGAATTTTGGACAGAGTGTCCTAATTAAAAATTAAAATTTCTGAAATCCGTGAGGATGTGTAATGCACAGGCACAAGCTCTTTTAAACAAAATTGAAAACGGATAAGAATTGAGGGAGGAGAAGCATTTCTTGTGAATGGTGGAGAGAGTGCCCTACTTAGGTCTTAATTAGGTCATTAGTTATTTGATAATTAAAATTTCTCAAATCCATGAGGAAGTTCAATGCACAGGCACAAGCTCTTTTAAACAAACCAAACAGAATTAAAATCAAATAAGAATTGAGGGAGAAGCATTTCTTGTGAATTGTGGACAGACACAACACTATGGCATAAGCTCATCTAGGCTTGGAGGCCGGATGAGCTAAAAAATTCCCCTAATGTTCTTTGTTCAAAAATCTTAATACAATTCCTTACTACAAATGTAGAATAAATATCTTGTGAAAATGACATCTTCAATATTAAATTGATTTTACCAGTCTAAAAAAGTGCATTGTTGTGTAACTCAATAATTATCATCAATAATAAATAGTGCACACATGTAGTGGTTAAAATCTTATTCATACACAATAATAATTAGTAGAACCGTCACATCATCAGGGATATTCAGTTTAAGGGGTAATAAAAACAACACAAACATATTGAATTTCATTTATTTCACATTTGCCAGCCCATCAGTTGAGCATATTTGCAGCCACGGTGGAGAACAAAATACATTTGGGAAAATTCTACATCTGTGCATACAATTTACAGCTATTCAAATTGATTTTCTTATAAAACCCAATGACCGATTACAATTATTTTTTTAAAATTACTGATCAAGACAGGGTACAAAATAGCAGCTTGTAATTATGTGAAATTTCAAGGCAGCAGGTAAAAAAAGTCACTTGCAAAACATATCGGCATGACTTTCATGGTATATGTGAAGGCCATGTGGCAGATCGCTCAAGATGTAGGAATAGAATTCATGTGTGCAATTACAAAAATAATTTCACACCCAGGGCTTCACATATAGAAATGTTTTGAGTCTGAATTAGTATTCTTCTAGATAAGTCCATGTGGGGGGGGGGGGGGGGTAGTTAAAGCTGGAATTGCAAATGCAATGATCAGCTTCAATGTTTCAAAATAATTATACTTGTGAAAAATAGACATCTCCAATATTAAATTATTGGATCAACTAAGCATCTACCAAAAGCTGTTTTATCAAACTTAGTGATATTTATATTGATCTGAAACCTGCTTGAAAACGTATCTAACCCTTATAGTGTGGCCCTGTGTGGGGTTCGACTTGAGAAGTCATAATCTGAAATCAGTCGATCCCCATACTGTAGGAATAAAAATATTTATAATGGCTGTAGACCCATAACACAGGTATTCAAATGAAGCGGAAAGAGCTTACTAAGACATTTATGATGGTTTTGAATTAAAAAAAACCGTTTGGTCTACATGTTTTTTACAAAAATTTTCAGTGCTTCAACCCTTTGAAGCCTGAATTTACCATTGTCATCTTCATCCACTCCAAAATAATTTCACACCCAGGGCTTCACATATAGAAATGTTTTGAGTCTGAATTAGTATTCTTCTAGATAAGTCCATGTGGGGGGGGGGGGTAGTTAAAGCTGGAATTGCAAATGCAATGATCAGCTTCAATGTTTCAAAATAATTATACTTGTGAAAAATAGACATCTCCAATATTAAATTATTGGATCAACTAAGCATCTACCAAAAGCTGTTTTATCAAACTTAGTGATATTTATATTGATCTGAAACCTGCTTGAAAACGTATCTAACCCTTATAGTGTGGCCCTGTGTGGGGTTCGACTTGAGAAGTCATAATCTGAAATCAGTCGATCCCCATACTGTAGGAATAAAAATATTTATAATGGCTGTAGACCCATAACACAGGTATTCAAATGAAGCGGAAAGAGCTTACTAAGACATTTATGATGGTTTTGAATTAAAAAAAACCGTTTGGTCTACATGTTTTTTACAAAAATTTTCAGTGCTTCAACCCTTTGAAGCCTGAATTTACCATTGTCATCTTCATCCACTCCAAGCCGCGAATTGCTACCGCAATTCTCGCCTTATAGTGGATAAAGATGACTTGAAGTGGGTGGAAAAGTAAAAAAAATTGTCATGTATTGGTAAACCAGTTTCATGGAAATTTTCGTTCTAAAACCCTTTGTTGTAGGAAAGTTAAATCTGTTTTCAGGGAGGTAAAATGATGCTTCAATGCATCGTGAGTGCTTAAAGGGTTAAGGGATATACAGCAGCAGTGAATTGACTTCTCAGGTGTGTGATTTTACTGCTCCTTTAACAGCAGGCTATGTTTTATTCGCAGGTCATGCTATATTTTTGTCACCATATTTAAAAATAAACTATAAGGGAAATTTGACGCATATGCGTCAATTGTATGCCTCCGCCATCACATGAGGCCCATGTAGGCCTACTATCTATCTCCTCTCCCCCTGACCTAGATTTTTTCTGAGATATCGTGATGACAAAGTTTGATAACAATTAGATACACCACTTATGGAATAAAATGACAAAATCAATATGGCCGCCGTAGCCTCATTTTCGGGCGCACATGAAAACGGACACCGAAGACCTATATATACCAAATTTTAAAGCACTACTGTGAATTGTGAAAAAAAATATTTAAGTTGAAAAAAAAATTTAGTTGCCAGCTGGCGGCCATTTTGATTATCGGTGGAAAGCTGAAAATCTAATCCGGTCATCTCCATACTCATGAGTAACTTCACATAAAAAATTGGGGAGATGCAATAATTATTTCCCAAGTTCTCACGTTAACAAAACATTTTTTTGAATCTTTGACCTTGACCATCGACCTATGACCTTGACCTTTGGTAAAAAACTTGTGCCAGAGGGGTTGAACGTTTGTATAAATTATGAATTCAATCTGTAGGACCATGTTGGCGTAGTAGCCAAAGCTGGCGGCTTACGGCAGGCATTCTTCCATTATCTGTGACCCATCTGTGAACATGACCTAGACTTTCGTGAGGTCTATCACTGGTATTAAACCTCCATAGCAAGGCCACCTTTTCCAAAAAAATCAGATATCTAAGCACCTCCTCTTTAAGCACCCCCTTCTTTTATATCTGAATACACCACTAAAGATCACATTCTGTACATACCTGTCTACTTTTTGATATTCTTCAAATATTTCAAGCAGCGTCTTTGTGAAAACAATCATTTCTTGTTTGTCTTTTCTTTTTTGTCTGAGGTGATGTAACAAAGAGAATGTGGAGTGTTTCACCTGGAAACGTAGAGAAATTTGATAATATAGATGTATTTATCACCTGGTATATTCCAGAAAATTGCATGTTATTACTATTGCCTAGTATTGGCCAGTTAATTAGGTATTACCATTAAACTGAAACAACAATACAGAAAAAATTACACTCAACTCTTCACCCTTTACCCAGGATTTCTTGTTGCAAAGAAAATGAAAACATGTTCCATATTTTGCTGTGATTTCAGTTGTTAAAATGAGCCCTTTTAATACTAAGATTTTTTCTCCTGGGACCCGCTACTTTTGGACACCCCACTCAAACATTCCCGGTGAAAACTCTTTACCTAATGTGAAATTATTCATATTTTAATATATTTTCATTCACTGCGAGATAATTCACACTGATGAAAATTACCCGATATTATAAAATATCAAAGTGTAATATATCGAAACGAGGGGTCAAGATGGTCGGATTTTATCATTTTCTTTCATTTTCTTTTCATTTTTTCTTCCATTTATCATTTTTTTTAAATTAATTTGATTAAAACAATGCTCTGTGGCGTATTTTGTGTCACTAGTAAGTAAAGGGTAGAATGCATTGAATAGCTTTTAAACAAAAAAATATTGCAGAAGTTGAAGCCTGTGGAAATCAAAATTTTCAAATGATTGGCTATTTTTGATAATTTACAATGAAAACCACAACACAGAATGTGAGAAAAATAGAACTAACCAGAGACTCTGTAAGACCACCCACGCTGACTGTGATACCTAGCAACACATGTCGCCGATAACCAGGCAAATCTAGCAACTTAACGAATCGTGGAAATGTGTCTGAGGCGGCTGCCCAGTTGATCTGTGACATCTCGTCCCTGGTGAATAAGTCAAAGACAATACTTTATTATCATAGCAAAATTTAGTATTTTATATCTGATCACAATACAGGAAAAATGTTAAAACTAAAAATGAAGATATCTGTCAACTTTTGCTTATATGGATTATTTGGTTCAGTTGTTGAAACTGTCTGAAAATACATCCCAAAATGTAATAAAAAGTCAAATATTTACTGTGCCACATAACAAAATTTGGCTGATTTTACTAATGTTTATGCACATTTCAAGTTTTATTTCTATTACTCATATTCTTTTCCAAAAAAACTTGAATAGTAGCATAAGTAAGTTAAGTGAACTAGTAAATATCTTATGTCACTCCTTTTTTCCTTCCCATTAAATTGTATGAAATACATTATGTGTAACAGATTTAGTTACATAAAAAAACATAAAAAATTGAAATTTTTATCCAATTGATATCGAGGATTGCGGTAGTATTTCGCTACAGTGATCCACAACTCTAGAATACTCTGCTTATATTTGTTAATTTTGAATGCAAAAATTAATTACCACCTTTATTGTGGGCGATGCTTGAATATGTTATAAAATTTATCTGATTACCTTGGAAATATTGTTTTTAGTTCTTCTACATGTGGAATGTTGGGTATTCCTGATCTGGAAAATGCAAAAAAAAGCAATTTAATATGATTAAATAATACTAAAGGAATAGTGTAAATTACTTGTTGTTTATTATTTGTTTAATTTAAGACTAAAAATTTGCAAATCTTCATGTCTAAGCATACACTTAATTCCCAATAACTGTTATTTAACCTGCTAATATATAAATGAAACAAATTAGAAATGATTATAGTTGTGCTTAGCACGTAACCCTTTAAACGCCAAATTATTCAACTGGAATTTTCACTCACTCGAAGTTGTGTCTCGCTGACGCGATCCACAACTTCGAGTGAGTGAAAATTATTCAGATTTGACAAAATGGAGGTGAACTATTTGAAATCTGGCTGAAAGATGTCACGTTTTAACTTTAACATTTTTAAAAGCTGATATGTATGCTCTAATGGAAAATGTAAAAAACGAATATACTCGGGACCGGAGGCTGAAGGGTTAATAGCTTTAATAATAACTCACTACTCACTTATGATACAATAGCTGTGCGAAGATTTCTCCCGAATGTGCTCTCGTCCTGTCTATCTTCTCAGAAGCCTGTTGTACTAAGTGGCAAAAGACATCTTTTCTAAAACACATCAGAAATAATTTCACTTGATTATATAGCCGGTTGTGTGTATGGCGGACTGGAGTGATTACTACTCTGGCCAACGGGTCGACTCTTTGGCTAAATTCGTAGGGCTCAGGCATCATGATGCCAGGGTCAGTAGTTCGATCCCTGGGCTGGGCAGTTTCAACACTGTTACATATTGTTTTCAGGAGGGCATTAAAAATCTCAAATTAGATTAATGTAAAATAATTTAAAGTGACAGTAGTGGTCCCATGTGAACCATTACAGGGATGAGAGTATTCCCACAAAGCCAGGGGCGTAGCCAGGGGGGGGGGGACACTGACATCGCTGACATAATATCTAAAGCAGAACATGCAGAAGTCACATATTCCGCCATTTCTGCGTTGCATGTTTTCGGCTGATTTCACAGAAAATAATCATCCAACATTTGCCATGACTAGTAAATGGCGAAATATGACGCTTCTTTATCATGTTTATAAACCCATTCCTTTCATTTAGTTTTTATTTCGAAATTTCACTTAAATTCCCCGAAATTGTCAGGGTTGTTGTCGTAGGATTTGCAAAGAGTGCTTACAAAATGTTTTTGGCTGGGGAATCAGCTGAAAACACGCAATACAAGTCTAATGTGAGTTGTACTATAGGCCCTTATAGGCCTATCCATTTAGCATATAATGGGTACAGATGTCTATGCGCGCCGATTTTCTCCAAGAATTTATACACACCACAGCCAGCCTCTTAATGCTCTAGAGGGGTCCGGGGGCATGCCGATTCCCTGGAAATTTTTTTAAATCTAAGGCTTCAAATGGTGCATTGCATAGCATATATATGTGGGAACAAATATGGATTTTTTTGCTGCCCCTGGTTGTCAGAGGCAGGCTGCTTACTATATTTCACACAACCCGTCACCGCCTCATTTATTTAGGCTTCACCACGTACCCTTCTATATTATGGGCCTAGTTACTTAAAAGTTTGTTATTATATACTGTTAGTAAATAATAATAAACTTTATTATATTTTAGTACATTTTATGATTTAAAATTGCAATTTTGTTCCTTATTATTTTAAAATATACTATGTTCCCCCACGCACATTTTTTAGACTTTTTATATGTTCTGTATAAACGCCTAGAGAATCGATTCCCATCGAAGTAAATTATGTTGCAATTAAAAGTACAATATCACCCATATCAAGCGCAATACTATGGCACAAGAAAGATTCAGCACCCCTGCTCTTATGCATGCATGTACACCATGATATGGCTATCTCCTGACTTTTTTTTTTTTAATTGGCATGTTTTATTTCGGAAATTGGCAACCATACAATGCCCCGGGCAGAAAAATAACACCTGTTTTTTTGGAATGCATGGCCTTAATCTAATGCACACGCTCATCTGAAACAGAGAAAAAACATAGTGGCCTTATCTCACTCCTCACTTTCCCACCCCTAACATATAGCATTTGGACATCGATAAAAAGGAAAATCATTTTTCCATTGTAGCTAACCAATAAATTAAGTTCCAAATGACCTCAGAATGCACCATTAGACACATAATATTTCGAAATTTCCTGGAGGGCATGCCCCCAGACCCACCTTAATGACCGTCCCTTCGGACCGGGCAGCCTCTTCGAGGCTGGAGAGTTGGAGCACAAATTCAAACCCCCATTTGAGAAATCCTGGCTACGCCCCTGAAAGCATCATAAGGTTAAACACCACCTGGTAAATATAAAATAAACTGACATTTAAAAGTAGGTGGGTCGTTATGCTTCACTGAATCAAAATATTTACATTACGGAAATACCCCACTCCTGTGTACGTTGACGATGCTGCACATGTGTGTTGTTGTACTGGGCACCCTAAATGTGTACTCAGTGAATCATAACAGCCCCCCTACTTTAATGTACAACATTGTTTCTATCATATCTTGTAGAACAACACACCTCGATAATTCATCAACCAATTGGACTAAAATCACAACTTCCAAGTAAAATGGATTCTTGCAAAATCGCGATTGAGTTTTGTCTGATTTTATTGAGGATACTTACATATAAGGATTTGCGAGATCTGATTTGTCTGCTACAGACAGTAATATGATGTCCCTCATTGATGACATACTCGCCTCACGAACCCTGCAACAGTCACGCGATACTGAACACAATATTCCCTGAAACTTGGGGTCACAAAACATTTTTCATGCATTTGAAGTGTGCATTGCTGATGCAATCTCAAGCTTCAAATGAATGAAAACTACACCCTCTTCTAAACTAGACCTGTTATAAAATTTCATATTTGCATATACAATCCAACCTTATGCATGATTAAATTCACTTTTCTTTGTCTTATTAGATTATCAAATCACATATACCGGTAGTAGAAATTGAATAAGTGTTTAAACAAATCTTCGGTCAAGACAACTTCACAAGGGTGAAAATTAACTCAGAAATTAGCGTGAAAAGGTTAAAATGTACATTGATCTACTCTTTACTAACAAATTTAATATTCTGTGAATAAGAATACAACTTCAGCGAGCAGATGATTCAGTTATAAGATATAGCTCTACTGACCCCGCACCCACGTCTCCACGACTATCCAAAGTATAATCTTTCATGGCGGAAAAAAGAGCTTTATAAACAAGCTGCATGTTTTCTGTACATAAAACACAATTGGACGAGCCATCCTTGTCAATGCCAACTGCCACACATAATCTAGAGAAAAGACAAATAACCCATGAACCCTTCTTGTCAAAACTTATTTTTCAAAATTATTACATGATATCTCACAAAATATGTTTATCTACGGCATATACGAACTTTTTATTTCCAAGGGAATGACATTCAAGCATAAAATCGTAATAAAAAATTCAGTGCCATGATATTAGTCATTATGACAATCACTTACAGTACACTAAACAATAGAATTTGCAGGCCGATTCATTCCATGTCACAGTGAAGAAAGCATTGATATAATTGTAAAATTGTTAGCCTATTTCTGTCTTTGAAACAAAAAAAATAAAATGACAGTCACACAGTCTTCTTGTTAATAAAAAGTCACTCCTCATTAACAAAGAGGAGACTCTCTAATCATGAGTGTATAATCAATTCACCTAGCTAATGATTTCATTGCATGACTACGAGCCATTGCAAACTTAGCGTTCTGTGGAGATGTGATGGTTGAAGCCTTGATGATGCCTTCCAATGTCTTCTCTAGTTTACCATGCAGCATGAATCTGGGCAGAGCTCCGATCGCTTGTACAAACCCCTGCCTTACCGTCTCCACCCTGTCATCCAGCTGATTCAAGTAAAAGGCAATCACTTTATCTGGAAAGATATTAAACCCCTGAAGCGCTGAATTCATTTTTATATAAACCAGAGAACAAAGGTTTATTTTCATTTTGGTTAGAGGTTAATTGGTATTAAACACAAATTCCAGCTCAAATAAATGAAAATGAGAAAATAAATCTGGATGATAAGGGTATAAAATTAGGTAATTTAACCCTTACAACCGTCAATGCTAAATTATTTTTGTATAAACCATGGGGTTGTATAAACCAAAGGGTTTTTTAAATTTGAAATCATCATAAATGTCTTAGTTAGTTCTTCCCGCTTCATTTGAATACCTATGTTATGGATCTTCGGCCATTATAAATGTTTAATTCTTTCAGGATGGGGATCGTCTTTATAGAGAATTCATTAGAAAATTCTGCCGTAGTTGTAAAAATGATCTCTATGTTTCAAATAAATGACAAGCGGATGAAAATTCATTAGATTTTAAAGTTTGAGCTTGAAAATTAAAAAAAAAAAAATGCTAGATTAGAAGTTTCATTGATAATTCCCAACCTTGTATTTCAGAATCAGCTTTTCCATCATCCCTGCAATAGTATTGTGTCATAAATGCTGGTATGCAATCGACAGCAGCACTCTGTCAAATGTATAGTATATATGTCAACAATTACAGTATCACATTTCTTTTTATAAACAACTACATTTTGTTAATGTTAGATGTTCTAGTTTATGAAATATGTAAAGGTACAGGACTATAGTCCGATATCAAGTCTGAAGACTTATCATCTGACTTTTTACATTTTAACCCCTGATAGAAATATTGTAAGTTTAAGGGGTAGTATTAAAGGTTATCTAATTAAAAAACATATACAGGTCTAGCAATACAAAAGTTAAATCGAAGCAAACAACAACAGATAAAATGTATCCTACCTGTACTGTAGGTTCTATGTGCTGAAGACAATCGTCAATCAAGAACTGCCATTGTGCTAAAAGTAACAATATAACAATTAACCATGCTTTCTGTTATGATCTGGTAAAACATAGCGAGTGATTTTGCATCTAAGAATGTCCTCAGTTCCTGAATTTTCATTTGATATGAAATAGGTTTTCAGAGATTCCAATTAATGCATATCATGAGGGTTTATAGGGTTAAGAGGGTTTCAAAAAATGTAGAATTGTTCAATTTTGGATATTGAAACAGAATAATTTTTGGATATCTAAACTTAGTTTGCATAAAAACAAAGATTACATAATATGTTATTATTAAATGTAAAGTTTCAGAGATCACATGAATTTTTCAACTGCAAAAATTCTAACATGCCTAACAACCAAGCTTTTTAGGGCAAATCTAAGGTTAATTGAAGTCTGTGTTGTATGCAATTTCTGACACCTATTTCAGCATGTAAACTCAATAAATCCCCAATAAGCAAATTGCAAAATATTGAATAATTTTATACATGATCCACATGATGCCACAATTTTTAATGACCCGGGTTATGTCATTATAGCATATCGAATGTATAATTTCTTGTGAAAAATAAAAGTTTAACCACAGTTTATCTGGTTTACAGAGAGTAAAGTTGTATTATTGACAATTTTATAACAGGTTAGGGGTCTTATCAAGTTAAAAAAAATCAAAAAATCTGAGAAAAACTCGGATTGGCATTTCTTCAAAATTTCTTTTACCTCAGTAACCAATGTCACACTGCCTCAAAAATTAAATAAATAAGTCGGCAAATGGCCGACAATGTCATGGTAACCTGGGTTGGGGTGTGGTGGATCACATATCAAGTATAACCGAGTTGTTTTTTCTGTCAATCCTTAATTTTAATCCTTTTCATTTCCCGTTTTACATGGCTATCTCCAGCACTCGAATCATAAAAATTGGACATCAAACCTCAAAATAATTGCATGATCGTAACTGATTATTTGACTTGGTGTAAATATACGTAAAGCATCACTCACTTATATTTTCAGAGTCGAGTGTAATCTCAGTGTGTGATAATTCCCGTATCAAAACACAAACTGAAACAAAAAGATATGCAGTATGGGGATTCATGGTAGGCCTACTCAATATGCAAGTAAAATAGTGCTTATATTATTAGTGTTTTAGAGCGCAATATAGGGCCTACACCTCTTGAAGATACAGGTTTGGCCAAAAATACAGCCCGTAGTAGAAACATTTTTTGTGAAGGATTGTTTTTTCATATATTTATTTTACTTTGTTATTTCATTAAAATTATACCTAATTTTTATATTGTCTAATCTTAGTATAGTTCCTACATAAGCATTTTTCCATTTTGTTAACAAAATTTTTATCAAAAAGGCATTGACTACCAACCTGCCTGTCTCATCAGTTCCCCGCCAAGACCTCGAAACATCTGCGCGGCAGATAACTGTAAAAATGGTAAGTAAAATAAAGAGAACAATGATATAAGTAGCAATTGTATTGTCATGGTAATTAAATTATTAAAATATTCCACCCGACAATGTAAAAACTCCATCACCCTTTCCGTTTTTCATTGGGATAATTTTGCCAATGATTATCACAATTTTGCCAATGATTAACCAAATTGTTCGCTTCTATCTTTCATGCATTTGAAGTGGGAATTTCTGATATTATCCCTAGCTGCAAATGACAAAAATATTTAAATTTATGAAAAAAATTGACAGCCCCATTATTGAATTATCGGATTAACTGAGCATCTACCAAAATTTTTTTGATCAAATTTAGGGATATTTCTATTGATCTAAAAATGCGTGAAACCTTATATATACGGGCCTAGCAGGACAAGGGTTAATATGGAGGTCCTTATGTTTATTGAATGTACAAGTTTTCTTAAATTATTTTTATTTATAATATGTCATATAATGTACATATGCTTTAACAAAGTTGATGCCAAAGTATGTAAATCCTTTACTATAAAAATCAAATTAAAAAACCACTATAACTTCAAAACTACTAGATAATATGTCATGCAGTTATTTTTTTCACAGAATGAGGGCAAGATTATTGTGTATTGTTAGTTAAATAGAGCCAAACGGTCCTATATGGAAGTTCAAAGGTTAGAGTTCTATCTAGTCAAATTTGGCCCAAACTTCTCAATAAATAACATTTTATCAAGCTGACACAAAATATTTGATTACCTTAGAGATTAAATTAGTCAGTCCATCCATGGTCAACTCGCTCAGTATATCTTTGAAGGGCCTGTTATATCAAATAGAAAAACATTTATGCCAGTTAATTATTATCAAGCCTTCTAATTGTTTCCAAATTTTCAAATATCTTAATGAAAATAAAATTGAGTTATTTGATGGAATATGCTTGAAGCCATATATTTACATGATAAGCGGGTCTAGCAGAACCAGCTTTTTTTATATATTTAGACAATATTTGGTTGATGATAAACAAGAAGTAACGTGAAAATCAAATAATATAAATGTACACCTACATATTGAAGTGTTTGGCATATTGTCCAAGTCCAAAGGTAACCTCCGCAACCCCCAAGACTGCACCATGTCGTGTAAATAAGTCTATACTTGTGCACATCTCTAGCAGCTGTGGCAAAACTAGAACAAAAATATAGTTTGCGTATTAAATAGCTTAAACTTGAAGTGGAATATGGAAGTTATGGTCTTAGCCAGCTGCTCGTGCATCTGTCCTTGGGATGTAAATAATGTCAAAATGACGAGCATAATTGTCCAATATCATGTTCGCACAGAAAAGATAAGAAAATTTGGGGAAAATAGAGGGACGTGGCGCAACAAGAAATATCATGTTTCTCCCCTCTCAATATTGGGACATTATTTCGATGTTGTGTCCTTGGGCAAGGCACTTCACCCTCACATGCTTCACTTGACTCAGGTGCAAATTAGTACCTGGTAGGAGAGAGATTGCAATGTGTGCAACTAGTTCTTGGCGCCCAAATGGCTGCAAGTGCTGTATGCTCCAAAAAAGGGAGTTGAAATGGTACATGAATGAACAGGTCCAGTGACCAGGGGTGATATGTGTGAAGCGCACAGAGCATTGTATGTGCACTATGTAAGAACTCACCATCATTATTATTATTAAAAGACGGGCATTTTAGTTGTCTTGTCTGTTTGATGGAAGTGGAATGATTCATAAAATGTACTTTTCAGGAATGAGATTTACAGAATCACTCTATTTAAAATTGATTTACTACGATATGTAAAGAATTAATTAGAAGTAATTATATATTTCAAAATGTTTGCAAATTTATCACTTACCTGTCTTAGCCATATAATCAGGAGCTTTACAGACAAGGTTTTGCAAAGCAGTGGATGCTAATTCTCGCATTGAGCTGAAAGAAAATGAATTTGCTAACAACAATTGTCTCACGCCACAGACAATATTCCATATGTCAGCTATATATCACAGATATACTCTAGTTGTCTAAACACTTAGATATCGACTACGAAAAATGTATAATTGAGGCCTTATAAACATGCATGAATGTTAAAAGTGACTGATGATATTGACAAGTTTTCTGATTACTGTAAGTACAGTGTAATTAGGTGATTTATTTAGATCTGGTAATATTTGTGAGGTTCTAATTTTCGTGAGCAAAAAAAATTCGTGAATTTAAGAATCTTGTGAAAAGTATTACTATAATAGCGCTACTAAGGAAAAAACAAAACTCGTGAATTCTGGACTTCACGAAAAGTCCCAAAATCAGAAAATTTAAACACACAAAAATTACCAGATGTACAGTAAATTAAATAGAAAAGTATAATGAAAAATGGATGGGAAAATTATAAGATTCTATTCATGAGAAAATTGATATATGAAAGAGTTATTACTTGAAGTTGTGTCTCACTACTGTGACCAATAACTGCAAGTGGATGAAAATTACTTACATAATTTATAGACAATTTGAATAGGAACATATAGGGTTATGCCAATCTAGCAAATTAATGTTCATTTTGCCTGCAAATTTTCTTGTTTGGAGTTAATGGCTATAAAAGTGACTTGTACTTTGACCCTTAACCCTTTAAGCCCTCACAATGCATTAAAGCATCATTTTACATCCCTGAAAACAGACTTAATTTTCCTACAATCAACGGTTTTAGAACAAAAATTTCCATGAAACTGGTTACCAATACATGGTGATTTTCTTTAATTTTTAAACCATGTCAAATCATCTTCATTCACTACAAGTCGAGAATGGCGGCAGCAATTTGCGGCTTGTAGTGGATGAAGATGACAATGGTAAATTCAGGCTTCAAAGGGTTAAAGAGCTGAATTCATTTGTGAGAAAAATCGCAATCAAAGGTTTTTCTTCAATTTGTAATCATCATAAATGTCTTCATTAGCTCTTTCTGATTCATTTGAATATGTATGCTATGGGTCTAGAGCCATTAGAAATATTATAATTCTTACAGTGCGGGGATCGACTTTAGTCGTCACATCTGTAAGTTGTAAGGGTTAACCTTCTCCACACTTTTTGAGGTATTTTTGATTCCATCTCAAGTGAATCATCATTGACCCTTTCAGCGCGGAAATAGACCTTAGACATGAGAATCTGACGTCTAAAGTCTATCCCAGCGCAGAAAGAGTAAAATATTTATAATGGACCCATAACATAGGTATTCAAATGAAGCGGAAAAAGCTTACTAAGACATTGATGATGATTTTGAATTGATAAAACATTTTGGTCTCCATGGTTTATACAAAAGTATTTCAGCATTGTAAGGGTTAAAATTGAATGTGTTACCTGTCCCAGTGACTTAGTTTGTTGGTGATGAGATGATCAATCAGAGGAATGGTGTACTCGTCAAACTGTGCCACAAATACACTGAAACAGAAAATAAAGATATCGGAAATGGTGTACTCCTCAATCTGTGCCACAAATACACTGAAACAGAAATATAAAAATATCAGAGAAAGGGCAGTGGGATTAAAATTTTTTTTAATTATTCACAGCACACAAATTTCTCCATTTAAATTTTTATGGTGTCATTCACAACAATAATTCAAACTAGGTGTGACTAGTTTTGGCATAAAAAAGCGCTGTTTAAACAGTCTTTAAAAGTCATCAATTTTTTTTACCGGACATTAGGTCCAGTGACCACCAACTTTTACTGGACCTCACACATGTTTATTGGAGCACCAAAACAAAAAATGACAAGAAACTCAAGATATTACCAGACATGAGGGCAGGCAAATTTCGTTGTTTATCACATTTATTACTAGGTTTGGTAAGACTGTCAGACGTCAATTTTAATCATTGCCGTTAGATATTTCTTATCTATAAAATGATCCGATACAAACCTCAGCTCTTCATAACAATGTCTTCTGATTCCGACGGCAAAGTAATCACATGTTGTCAGAATATCAATCCCGTGCGGAAACGTACCCTAAATACAAACAATTACTTATTATTGTCAATCAAATTCAACATTGGGGTATCAATCCTTATCCTGCGCCTTTATTTATTTAAATTTTTAACCACTTGAGGTTGTATCTCGCTACTGTGATCCACAACCACAAGTGTTTGAAAATTACTCATTTATATATGTATTTGTTTAATTTGAGACCAAATATTTACAAATCAAAGTCATTTTATTCCCAATAAAGGTGATTTAATCATATAATAAAACACAATAGATACAACTATTCTCATGATTAGCAGACAAAGGATTAACTCTCCACCTGATAATTTTATAAAAAATGATACAACCTAGGCTCTAACCTTTTATTTAATTAAATTACACTTGGAAGCTTTATAAAATTGGGTAATTTATATTCACTACTAAGTACCATTGCAATGAATCAAATCATGTCAAAACTCTCGGCTAGGTCAAGGATCATAATCTATAACTCAATACTCTATAACTTGATTCAACACTCACGGTGATATACACATACAGAATGTTTCATTAGATAACTTAGATATATGTCTTATATAACTTAGATATTGTCTATGCAAACTAGGTGTAAATATAAAATCAGTCTCCATAATATTAATATTACATATTCTGATTCAGCTTTAGAAACTTAGAAATTACTTTAGCCATAAAAGTCTTAAATAAATATCTGTTGATATGATGTGGGGAAACCAGCCAGAGTGCAATGTCCACCTTTTATAAAAAAACAACTAGAAATATCTGACCTGCCGACCAACGTTTTCCTGGAAAGCAGCAGCTGCAGCTCTTCTCACAGTGACTTCTCTGTCAAATACTGATGTGATCACCAAGGCGCTGAGTGATGAAAAGAGAATTGTTACGTGGTGTAATGCATTGCTTAACCCACCTAATAGTCAACTATTTCTTCCTATTTTCATTCATTTTTGGTTGTGAATTGCTACAGCTATGACGAATGAAAATTAGAATATACCAAATGGAAGCTTAGAACACCCTTATTTTTTATTGAATTTACTCACTCACTCACTCACTCACTCACTCACTCACTCACTCACTCACTCACTCACTCACTCACTCACTCACTCACTCACCCACTCACTCAGTCACTCAGTCACTCAGTCACTCAGTCAGTCACTCATTCACTAACTCACTCACTCACTCACTCACTCACTCACTCACTCACTCACTCACTCACTCACTCACTCACTCACTCACTCACTCACTCACTCACTCACTCACTCACTCACTCACTCACTCACTCACTCACTCACTCACTCACTCACTCACTCACTCACTCACTCACTCACTTACTCACTCACTCACTCACTCACTCACTCACTCACTCACTCACTCACTCACTCACTCATCCACTCACTCACTCACTCACTCACTCACTCACTCGCTCACTCACTCACTCACTCACTCGCTCACTCACACACTCACTCACTCACTCACTCACTCACTCACTCACTCACTCACTCATTCGCTCACTCACTCACTCACTCACTCACTCATACATTCTCCCACCCACTCACTCACTCACTCATTCACTCACTCACCATGCTATTTCTTGCACATGAGGCTGCAGCTCTTGTGGATCGTAAGCTCTGGCAAACGCCCAGCACACGTAGCACGCAGCATCCCTGACGTGAGATCCAACAGAGAAATTACCTCTCTTCTCATCAAAGCTCAAAGCTTTAATTATCACTGGTACAACTGTGAGACAATGTACACAACAGAAAAATAGAACTGTTCAATAAATTACACTTAAACATAAATTTATATATACACTGGTTGTGAAAAAATGTGCAAATAACTTGAAACAGCTGGATTAGGCAACTGGAAGAAGTCATATACTTAATGTTCATTTTTCTATTATGATATAAAAAGTGCATAAAATAAGTGACGAAAGCTATTTTCAAATTGAACATGTTCTCAGTTCAACTATTTGAATGCTGCTTTACTTGTACAAGAGTTTAGCTCTTTTTAGCTAATGCCAGACAATCAATCGTTGGTAAAGTGGCTGTTCAAAATCGAAAGTGTTATTTTCTTTTCTACCTTACTACTGAATCTGTGCAAACAATTAATCTGCCCTAATATCAAAGTAAATCTGTTTGACAAATTATACCTTCAGACAGGCGACGAGGTAGAAGTAACCCTCTGCGACCAAGCTCTGCTAAAGCTAAACAACCTGTAAAAAGGGATGGTTGTAAATAAAAAAAAAGATTATATTTCATTTATTTGATCATACATGTCATCACTGATACCTCTAAATCGACGTCATACATATATTATATTACCTCATTGACGAATGTAAAAATGTAAACTAACAACACTAGCCATTCTACTCAGTGGTAAGTTGATATTCATCAAAGATATCACACACTATTTGTTATCGGACATCATGATTTAATAACAAAGCAAGCCGTGTCAGACTATATTAATTCTGATATCGACTATATTAATCTTTCTCTGTTTTTTTTAACACTTCGAAGTGAGATTCTCAACAAATGAAATTTCAATACAATTGGCAAAATTGCTTGTGACGTGTGCTCGGTTCACTAAACAGTTCATTTTTTATAAATTGAATTATTTTGAATTATCATTTGAAGCTGGAAATTGTGTTAGCAATTCCAGCTTAAAATAATGAAAAATAAGAAGAAACAATTCAGCAGCACAAGGGTTTAAACTTGCTCAAAACCATATAAGTACATTCCTAGCAGGTCATGGGTTATTAGCTATGTGACCTACCTCCATGCCATGCGGCATCCGTCTCTGTGATAGTGAACAGTGCCATGATTGACTCAACCACTTCATCAGCGAGTTCTTGAGGCAGTCGCCCCATCACCCTCCCTACTCTACACATACAAAATAAAATAAAATAAAAAATGATATATTTTTTTCTTTATATATATATATTTGTACAAATTGAATCAAATCAAATGCCAATCTGTCAAATATAATGCTGATTTATCCTTCAAATTCTCTTGATTAAAAGGTAAATAAAAGGGCTAAAAATGGCCATTGACGCGTTTAGCACTGCAAAGGTTAACTGGTTAGCAAAAAAGATTTATTAAGTGCTTCTACCTCCTTGTCAGTGACCCACAACTTCAAGTAGGTGAAAATAACTGTTTACAATTACAATTCTTGATGTTTAAACACACATTTAATTCCCAATAAAAGATATTTGATAGGCTGATAAAACGGGTTAACATATTTATAGCAGTACTTAGCACTTAGAGGTTTAATATTATTGGCATTTCTCATAACTAAGTTCATGGTGGAATCTTTGAGAAAATCTTGTTATAAACACTTGAATTAATTAATTCAAATATTTCCAAATTACAGCTACAGATTTAATGTCATTCCAAGAAAGAATTCATCTTGACAAAATCAAAAGAATACTAATAATGTTCTGTGTTGTGACCTTTCTATAATATAATAATTACCCTTTTGCTGCTGACCAGCGAACGACAGTGTCTTTATCACGAAGTCCATGAAGCAGCAGTTCTAGTCAAATGAGTAGAAAAAGACATCATGAAAATAACTAAAAGTGCCAATGATTCGAAGGTGGAATGTTTATTGAAAAACTTTCAGCAAGACCAACAAATATTTAGAAAATGTTAGTAGAATTGATCATTGTTGCCCTTATCTGCTAAAAAAATGTAGGCCTAGTGATAATCTCAAATTGTAAATAAAGAGTTATGTTTCTTATTGGAAGTTTATGATTTATATTTAAAAGCACGTATCTTTCACGTAAGCTAGCAACCCAAAACAAAAGTGAGAAATATTTAGAGCAAACATCTACCAATAATTTCTTCCAGTTCCTCAGGAATGTCATACTCCTCGTCTTCTTTACTTTCAGTTAGATTTCCTCCAGTAGATTGCATAGATGATTGGGATGACAAATTCTCAGCCAGTGACCGGTTCCCTCTTTGATATCTGCAGAGAGTTGATTTAATAACATTTATTTAGCTATTTACTTGTGATTGTATCTTTGTCAATAACATTAAAATAATGATTTAATGAGTCTGTTTTAAAAAAATATAGAGTGAATATAAATTTATATATTGTATTAATAAAAAACCATACCTCCAAGCTGCTACTCTGGCTTTAAGGAAAATAAGTCCGAGACGCTGTGCAAGTTTCATATTGAGTTTTCGCAAAAGAGTACTTTTACTTTTTCCAAGCTCAAGTTCACGGCATCTCTGCAGGACTGCTGGACCTGATGAAAAAATTATTGTGTTTAACCTAATATTTAGACATCTTCAAAATTAAATTCACTGTGATTTATGATTTCCTGCCCTGATTCCAGCCTCAAAATTTAAAAAAGTTAACTTATTCCTAATCAGTGTAATGAATACTCTTAATTTTGATGGTCTATTTATTTCACATGTGGATGATAATCTATGCAGCAGAGCTAGGTGCTAAAAGGGTTAATCTAAATTGTTTCCTACCATTTCTCATTCATTTGAATAATTTCTAATCCTTTCTATAAATATATAAAATAGTGATTGCTGTAATTGAAATATTTCCTTTAATCAGTAATATATCAATTTTTTTTCTCACATTACAAAATATAATAATTTGTTTATCTTTTTGAAATAAAGTACATAACTTGGTAATCCAAGGGGTAAATATGAGTAGTTTAACAGTTAATCTACTCACCATAGTCAACCAAATCTTCACGTTTGCCAGTCTTAAAAAGTTGAGCCAACATGCGTAAAATCCCGAATGTAGCCACCACGCCTGTTTGGCATTGCACTAAAAATATCACAGAATCAAATGTCACATTAAAGTACTAATTTTTAAAAGAAAGCTATACAGATTTGGGAAAATTAGAAGAAGTTGGTTAGACATTTCATAGAAAATAGTAAAATATGTTATACATAAAACAGTAAAATGTGAGTAACTCCCAACTGTTAGTATGACGATCATAATTAATTAATTTTTACTATGTTTTAAAGTAATTTTTCAGAAGCCAAATAAAAGTCTCATGAGTCTGAGCCAGTGTAATTACATTATATTTTCTTCAGTTTGAAATCATGTTTATTTGAATGTATTCATAATACTACCATCTGCTCCAGCCACTGATTGTAGAGCCCAGTCTAGTACTTCCGGGAGCTTCTCCTTTTTCATGTCGGGACGGGTGAGAAAGCGAGACAGCATGTAGGCAGCAGCATCACAACACTTATCCACCACACATAGGTAACACTGAAACAACAATTAGTAAAAGACTATGTCTAAGCAGTCTAAGTCTAAGCAGCTACAGTTTTTTTGAATTAACCCATTTTCAGCTGATCACGACTTTCTGCTGATCGTTTTTAATCGGTTTTATGTCGATCAAATCACTGTTATTGGGAATGAGCTATGTGTTTAAACATCAAGATTTGCAAATATTTGTGCTCAAATTGAACAAATATGACCAATTTTCAGCCATTCGAGGTTGTGGATCGCGGTAGCGAGACACAACCTCGAGTGGTTAAAAATTTAAATAAACCAACTTAGCAGCATAAGGATAGGGTTAAAAAAAAATTAATTCAACTTTTTAAAAAAATAGAACAAATTATTATAATTAAACTAAATTGTTAGTTCTTATACCCACTTTTCCAACTTCAATTATTCGGTCCATAACAGGAGTGCGCATTTCACCAGTGTCAAGTTTAATATTACTGTCCAGTCTCTTCAAATCAAATGGAATCATGCACACCATCGCCAACCACAACAGCAGCATATAGCGAGTCTCCCAAGTCTGTCAAATTAAATAAATAAGACATATATTTTAACAAGAAAATGCAACTGATAACAGTTTTATATTTAAACCTGATCCTTGACTGTGAAAATACTGGTTAGAAAATAATCTGAATTCTAGCAATTAATGGATTCAATAAATGTAAATTGTCCCTCTTAACCCTATCAAGCCTGAGTTACAATTATCGTCTTCATTCACTACAAGCCCTCGACTTGTAGTGAATGAAGATGATTGGAAGTGGGTGACAAAAGGGAAAAATATATTGTTATTAATAAAACAGTTCCTTGAAAATGTTCGTTCTAAAACCCCCATGTGTAGGAGATTAAGTCATTTTCTAGAAATGCAAAATGATGCTTTGAATTAATATCATGACAAAAAATATTTAAATTTAGTGAAAAATAACCATCTCCAATATGGAATTATTGAATTAACTAAGCATCCACCAAAAACTGTTTTATCAAATTATTTCTATTGATCTAAAACATGCCTGAAACCGTATATACGGTTACAGCTGATTAAGCTGTAAATTGTTGCTGTGATTCAAAGTGAATACAAATCACCTGATTTTAAAATACCCAAGGGTAATTACAAATAAAAGCTCAGAACATTCATTATCTTGATTGATTATACAGACGTCAGATTCTGACGAATAAAGTGGGTTCCCGTACCCTGAAAACGCAAAAATATTTTTGTATAAACCATGGAGACCAAAGGGTTTTTTCAATTTGAAATCATCAGAAATTTCTTAGTAGATAGCTCTTTCCGCTTAATTGTAATACCCATGTGATGGGTCTACAGCCATTATAAATATTTTACTCCTTCAGTGTGGGGATCTTCTTTAGATGTCAGAATATGATGTCAAGGGTGAATTTTACTGACAATATGTCACATGTACTAAATTACTTAGGTCATGTTTATATTAGTTTTTTTTACATGATTGAATATTTCTAAGTTATATATTACTTACCGCGAATTCTTTGGGTGTTTGAGCTGCCAGCATCTTTAATACAGGCTCAACATCTGCGACTTCATGAGGCAGCAACCGAACAACTATTTTGTAGCCCCTTGTCTGGTTCCAAAGTAGAAAAGTAATAAAAATGTTTAAAAATTATTATATCATATGAAGGATCTAGAACACATCAAACGCTCAAAATATAAAAATCTTGACAGAATTGTAAGTTTCAGTGATGAGAAATAGATAGTTTTGAACTTTAAATAACGTTTTTTTATAGGCCCTCTACTTTTTAACATTGTTTAAGATGTTTAAGGGTGGATATCATGGATATGTTCAGTTTGTTTTACTTCAAAATAAAAACTTCTGATAAACAATGATAAATAATTATGTGAAATTGAGGAGAATCAATTATTACATGCTTAGTGATCAGTGTAAGGATTTACAACAATTTGGTAATGTCTATTTTTTATAAATATATGTACATTTCTTTCATCATTTGAACCTCGAAATTGTGCAAGCAAGTATTTCAGATTTTAATGAATAAAAAACACAAACTGACAAGTCAGTGGGTCATGGATCTTAACCCTTACAAAGCTGAAATATTTTTGTATCAACCATGGAGACCAGAGGGTTTATGAAAGCATCATAAATGTCTTGGATAGCTCTTACCGTTTAACTTGAATACCTATGCTATCAGGTTATGGATCTATGGCCATTATAATTATTTTAATTCTGTGGGATCGACTTTAGATGGTCTGTAGAAGTCAGATTCGGACATCTAAAGACAGTCCCTGCACTGAAAGGGTTAAAGGAATAAAATTGATGACATACCTTTGTGATTAAGTACAACATCCTGAATGTCAGATATTGCACTTCAGAAGACGTATCTGAATTCCTAGCAATAGTCAGGAGCTTGTTAAGTAATGTCTCTGTAAACATGGTAAAGAAGGTATCTTTAACCCTTAAAGTGCTGAATTTTTTTATGAAAATCCTTGAAACCAAAGGGTTTTTTCAATTTGAAATCATCATAAATGTCTTAGCTAACTCTTTCTGATTCCTTTAATTACCTATGTTATGGGTCTCGGACATTAGAAATATGTTCACTCTTACAGTGCGGGGATTGACTTTAGTCGACAGAATCTGACGTCTACAGACGTCAGATTCTGTCGACTAAAGTGGATCCCCGCGCTGTAAGGGTTAATTATGTATATCAATTCATCTGCCGTGCAGAAATAAAGTAAATTTCAAGAAATACACAACTTTATGCCATAAACACTTAAAACATTTTGTGTAGACCTTGCTATAACTGTCCCCTGGCCCCCTAACATCTGCTAACATCAAGAGAATAAAACTTAAAATTCAGATTTGGCACAAAATTAATCCTAAAACCTTGGTGATTGGAGCCATTGCTTCTCAAACTGTAATTTATTGCTTTACCCTTACAGCGCGGAGATCAACTTGTGTCGACATAATCTGACGTCTGTAGACGTCAGATTCTGACGACTGAAGTCGATCCACGCACTGTAAGAATAAAACTATTTCTGATAGCATTAGACCCATAACATAGTAGTTCAAATGAATCAGAAAGAGCTAACGAAGACATTTATGATGATCTTAAATTGAAAAAATCCTTTGGTTGCGATGTTTTTTTACAAATTAATTCAGCGCTTTAAGGGTTAAAAAGAATTGCAATAATGACTAGCATGGGGATTAATTGAAAATATCCAGCAAGAAAAACTAAAAGTGCTAGTTATGGTAAATCTTAAAACAATAATCATGTCTACAGCTGTTTTTCTAACTATTATTTTATCAGCAGTCAGTTTTTACTACAGGCTAAAGAGGTTTGGGGAAAACTTCTTGAAGTTTGGGGAGGGGGGGTAAGAAAAAAAGACTCTATTCCATGCATTCTGGGGACATTTATGTCCATTTTTCTCTCATTTCATTCATCAAAAGAATATAATAATGAATTCAACAGATCCCACTTGGCACAAATAATTACTTGACATATTTTAGCATGTTTAAACATGTTAAAGAGAACAACAGAGTCTGATTTTAATAAAAAAAAGAAGCAGTATAGTATTTGATATGCAACATTATGTACAGTGAGTCTGAGATGAGGTGAACTGCTTCATATGGCTGTCACGCAGAGAAACAACTGGGTCATCCAAGATTCATCCCCTTATCCCAGTGTAAAACATCATCTATTAGCAAGATTAGGAAAGATGTGTAGCAACCTGCATTTTAATCTTTTGTTCACAATTCTGAATGATGTAAAAAATATAGGGCTGTGATTATTAGGGATAAGATGGTAAATAACCTTACTTTACTTCATCTAGAAGACCCGCTCAATTTCTTACCCACAAAATATTAAGGTGGAGCTCCCCCCCCCCGAAAAAAATGGCCTCCAGGAAACCCTGAGCACTACAAATATTACAATTTTTTTAATATTAGGCCAGTGTTTTTATATTAGTTGGTTGACAGAAGTTATTATTTGAAACCTAGGGCAGGAGGACGGAAAAAAAAATCTAAATTACTCTTTTTTTAAATACTGGTCAACTTTATCGTTTACTAACGGGGTCGGAGGAGCTAAAAAAAATGAGATTAATTTTTGTACCGGTCAACTTATTTTTCTATATAAACTTGTGGTCGTATGGCAGAAAAAAATGCAAATCCAAAACTGGCAGGCTGTGAAGAAACCTTTTTAAATTAAAATAATCTGTGTTCATCTAAATCTACTTGCAGGTTTAGCTATACACCGGCAAACACAGGGTCAGCGGCAATAAAAAAATATGTTTTTTCAATTTTAATTTTTTTTCGTATTTTGCGTTTTCGTGACTCGAAAAAAAAAATTGTCTCAGTGTTAATTCAATTATTTGTTTTTCCAACTAATCACCCCTCAAAGGAAATTTATAGACCTCTTGACAGCCATCATCAGTTATAAGCATGTTATGTGTGACATACCTAAAAATGGATCCAGTAGATGTGGTTGTTCTTGATACTGATCCATCACAACTGAAAAGATGAAAATATATATATATCCAGATATGTTGAAAAATTATATGAAAAAACAAGAAAATATATTAGTCGATTATGTCTATCTCTCAATTAAAATATATCCTTATAAATCTGAAACAGAATAGAACATGTGCATTAAAATGGATAATACCAGTGTGTTGCATTTGTGCATGTACACAGGTACAAAACTTATCTACTGGGTCTGAAAAAAAAAAATACTGTTTTTCAAATTCGGCTATTCCAAAAATTAAAAAAAAAAGTGGATATTATTTAACCTGCCCACCCACCTCCTTATCCAAAGAAATTGGAATAAATTCCCCAAAAATGACACAAATACAACTATGAATGGGTTAAATTCAAGGCAAAATGTTAAGGCCCAAAAAAATATATGTTTGTTTCCAATTTTTGTCATTTTAACTAGTGGGTAGGTAGGAAATTCATTTTATTTTTTATTTTATTTTTTGTCACTTCAACCAATCGGTAGGTAACCATTTTCTTTAATTTTATTTGGTGCCCAATTCACTTCCATGCATGTCTTATCTGTACATTACTTAGCAATATTTTTGTTTTTGGACGCCCAAATTTTACTCCTTTTCGTCAAGTTTTTAAGAGTTACTTTGATTACAGTCGGTAAATCATCCCTTAACTTATGGATTTCCTAAAAAACACAACAATTTTTTTTTTTTTCTTTGGAAATCCATAAAATAATTTTTTTTATACCTTCTTTGAACATTCTTTGAACATTCATTGCTCTTTTCTGCAATTCTTAAAAATACTTAATCCATTGATAGCTTGATATTAGTCCTGAAGGAAAAGCAAACAAACCTTTATACTCTGTGACAAACTCAAACAATTCATGTGATTTTGATGTCTTCTCAATCCATTTTTCAATCACATCCAATTGTTTCTTTCTAGAAGCAGTAATTCTATTTATTTTAGTAAATTTGTTTCTTTGATCAAAATCTCTAACTGGACGCTCTTCGTGGAGCTTGTATAAATTAGCTCCACCAGTTGAATCCACAGTTGAACAATGTGATGCCATTATATGATTTTATTTTTATGTCTATATGTAACAAATAAATTGGGTACTAAACCTCATATACATGAATTACTTAAATTTTAATCTAATTTCCACCAATAATTAGATAATAGCAGTCTCCTAGCTTCCACAATGTTTGATGGCGTCATGAAATCTTGGTCATATTAAGCTAGACTTCTTGACACTAGCTATTCACACAACTTCCCAAAGTAGACAGACAAGGCTATTCATGCTATTGGTATATAAGCATGATCATGATGATATATGGTGCATGTAAATTATATTTAAAGTTTAAAGTATTAAGTCTATCAAAAGTCTTTTATGCAACTAGCAGCAAGAAGTCAATAATTCTTTCATGTCAATCAATCTCCTTGCTTTAATGTGATGTCCCTAGCTGTTCCCTATTGAACAGGTTCCTTTAAGACTACTGGTTTGTTTACAATGGAGCTGGTATAGTAGATGTGTGGCTTCCACTTGTATGCCTATTGCATATGAGTCACCACTATATTAAGATATGATTAACACTAGATACTGAGTAGTGCCTAGATATAGGCCTGCTATGTGTACTGTCAACATGATCAATAAGTGTCATGGCTGTATATAGACTTGTAGACCCATGCTATACCAACATGATTCGTGAGTGAATTTGAATAAGCCTTCTGCCAGTTAGTTTTTGTCTGATATGTAAAATGATAAATATAATTAATCACTTTTAACCCTTTGAGTGCTGAT
The DNA here is from genome assembly GCA_964017125.1 of Flabesymbios commensalis. Taxonomy (NCBI): domain Eukaryota; kingdom Metazoa; phylum Annelida; class Polychaeta; order Terebellida; family Flabelligeridae; genus Flabesymbios; species Flabesymbios commensalis. The sequence goes on from OZ024904.1 coordinate 8,653,886, forward strand.
GGTGCTCTTCATAAGCAGTGATAAGATAATTCAAACTGGGATTTTCAAAACAAAATATTTAGGCCTACTAAAATTTAGCAAATGTGCAGATCTTGAACAACACCATAATTGTCATAGACCCTAGACCTACAATTTTTTTTAAACAAAACATCATTTTTTATTAGTTTATTATGTTTATTGAATAATTGAAAAAATTCTGTGAGCAATGTAAGACTATTTCAGCCTGAGCAAGTAAAAAGTTTTTGTGCTAATTTCATCTGAAACTAAAATGAAAATAACAGTTAGACTCACAAATACAAGACGTTGGTCCAATATTGTTTTAATGTCGGGCCAGCATTGCAGACCAAAACGACATTTGGTCAATGTCTTGTTTACTGGGCAGGCTGAAAGGGCCTGATAGATTTACTCACATAAAAATCTTTCCATTGTCATTTCCACAGCTATGCTGTCCTTGTATATATTTGGCAAGTTGTCTATTAAAGTACATATTTCTGTAAATTCTTTGAATTCTTCTCTAAATAAAGACTGTGAACAAAAATCTCCATCGCGGGTAGCCATCGTCATGTTGACTTTTGTTGTCAGAGACTCTATATAGCGATGACCGCCTGGCTGCACTCCAGTCGTTGTACACACTGTGTCTGTTAGTGGGGAGTGTGATGAATCAGCCTGTCAAAATAAACGAGCTGACACTTTTGGTAACCACACAGTTTCACTTCAGCCAGTCTACAGAGCAATTATCAAAGCCAAAAAAGAATGAAAAATGTGTAAATCACTAAATGGTACTTTTAAATATTGTTTTCAAAGATAATGAAATAATTAGATGATTAAACTTCTCAAAATAAGGTTAATTTTAAATAACACGCATAAGAATACAAGAAAGGTGTTTACCATCTGAGACCCACTCATAAGTGAACGATAATAGGGGGATTTGGAATTATATTTCTTACATATTTTAGTTCGATTTCAATCACCGTGTGGGGCGTCGGCTTGTCTACAGTACAGGTGATGAAAAATTGGGTACAAAACGAGCTGAATATATCTCTGCGTTTTAGGTTGTATTTAGACAAATATGAAAATAATTTGTGAACGGCTATTTGATCATTAATCTTTGTTTGAAGTTTAACGAAAAATAGCGATGCTAAACCGCACGCTAATATTTTAAAAGTGAAAATAGCAAGACAACTTTATTATCGCCCATTCCACGGTGGCTCATCCCAGCGGTAACCGGACGACTCGGACCCTATACCAACTCGGACCCTATACCAACTCGAACCCTAGACCAACTCGGACACTACCAACTCGGACACTATGCCGAACCAACTCGGACCCTATACCAACTCGGACCCCATGATTATATAACCAACTCGGACACTACTCGGACCCAGCTGATAGGCTCTATGTAGGCCCTATAGGCAGGCATTTAGTTACATAAACAACTCCTAAAATAAAGTCAACACAGATACTATAGTCTAGATCATTTCATCACTATATTTCATAAATCATTTTCACATTTTTAATTACATATAATAATACAGTGTTTTCATGTACATTGTCTACATTGTCTACATTCGAGGTCAAAAACCATATTTTATGGTCGTTTCGACTGACTTAATGATATAATTGGTAAATAGCAATAGGCCTTAGCCCTACACTTTATTTATGTTAAGCTATAAACTTAGTTAAATATATGCTTAATCTACTTACAAACCTAGCTGCTTGCGAACACGATGCATTGACCCAATGCTGATTCAACAACGGGCCAGCGTCACTAGCATAAAATCAGCATCAATGGGATGTATCGTATTTATCACTTTTATATGGAGTAATGGAACAAATTAATTTAGAATAAGGACTAAATACATTTTGTGTTGCGCATTTACTAGTTTAAAGAGGAATACGAACCATTTTATAAGCGGTCCCGAGTACGCCTAGATTCTTTTTTTTTATTTTGTGGTAGAACATATAACATTAGTTTTTAAACAGATTAAAGTTAAATGAGCTAGATTAAATTACAAGCTGTGGTTTATAGCGTTAAGCGTCGGCGCGAACACAGCTGGACGGCTCACTACAAGTGAAAAAGATGTGATATATTTGTTGTTTTGTGGTTGTCATTGTTATTTATTATAAAATAATAAATAAAAACAAATATAAACATATTAGTTATTAAATGAGGATATAAATCACGTATTTAGCATGGGAAGGGTTTATTGTGCTTTCCAGTGGGCCTATATATAACACCTCACCAGTTAAAGCTAATTGCGTTTTAAATGGTGTTTTATCTACTGTTGAAGCTAATTACGTTTTACATGGTTGTTGTCTATTGTTGAAGCTAATTGCGTTTTATACGGCGTCTTATCAACTGTTGTCGTTAATTGCATTTTATATCGTGTTTAACTAAGATGATTTTTTAAATAGAAACTATACCATGCATATTTTAGCTATTAATACATATACTGTGATATTTTTTATTTGTAATACGTTTGTATGTATGTAATATACCAGCATGACCATTATCAAAACCAAAAAGAATAAAACAACCCAATCAGCATGACCAGTGACAACATTTTATCAACTTTATATTTTTATTGATTAACAATATAGGCCTACAATATTTTGATATATTATTGCGAGGCCGTGGATTGCTCTACTCGTTTTCCCGAAAAAAAATCGATGTCAACCCTAAGGTCCGAAAAAACGCCCATAACGTTTTAATGACTGTGCGGAAATGTATCAATAACATCAATTAATACATCAAAACACCACACACATTCCTATTTTTATCTTCCTTCTCCGGTAACTTGAATGAATAACACTGAATAAGGCGACATTCAATACTTTGTTTATTTCCTATAAAATAATAAATTGCAATCGTTTCTGACCCCTTGAACGCATTATATTTTTCATTGACATTTCGCGAGCATTTAATAGTGGAGCGGATTAATCAAAGACTCACAACTCATCGAAGCTGTTGACAGGTCTGAATTAGCGATCGACTCACAGGAATCCTCATCACAGCACCTGAGGTGCAAGGGGTGGAGCGGGTGAGTTCACCAAAGACTCACAACTCATCAAAGCTGTGAGTTCACAGTTAGACCCCCTGGATATATTTTGATATTTGTCCTTGAATATGGGCCGTATTGTTAAAATATATTTTTGCTAACTAACTGTTATTGCTAAAAAATAATCAAATTTAATTATATTGTTAAAAGATATTTGTTTTTGTTAATAATAGGCAGTGGTTGCTTGTTTGGATTGACGCGAGAATGCAAATAAAATAAATTTATATATTTATTCTTTGTAGGGTCCGAGTTGGTTTTGGACGTGTCGGACCCTATTGCCAACTCGGACACTATTCTACTATTACCAAGTCGGACACTGCCGTGAACCAACTCGGACACTGTTTGTAGCAGGGTCCGAGTTGGTTAGGGTCCGAGTTGACCCGGAACCATCCCAGCTCCTGAGGCTGTAGACCCTATTAACACAGTGATACCCGTCAACAGAGTGACCCGTCAATAAGCTGAAAAGCTGGTTGAGTTTGAATCAAATCAAGTTCCAGTAATTGAGTGAACTAGTTAGAAGGATCTCACCCTCCACTATCTTCCGGGTTAGAATGCAGCAAGTATCTGAAATGTAAGATACTCACAACGTCACAAATGGCTGAAATATATTTCGCGAAGTGTTTTTAAAATGCTCTCACATGATAAATAACTGATCGAATGTTTCAAAATCAGCTGAGTGGATGCATAAATCAATCAATGGTCACTAAGTTAGGTAGGCCTAAACCCAATAAAAATGTATTTCGAGGGTGTTAATTGGGGTTAAATCAATCGCGTGCCGCCGGCGGAACGGCATTCCACGGTTCAGATATGGGACGCTTGCTAACCCGTAACACTTTGTGGAGGGTGGCGTTTGCTAACTTGATTTGATTTGATTTGATTTAAACTCAATCAGCTTTTCAGCTTATTGACGGGCATCACTGTGTTATTACAGGAGCTCAACTCTCTCACTAAAAAGGGGTGCAAACCCTCACATTATAGTTCCCATTTATAAAATCTTGTCATTCTCCAAATTTCTTTTTTCCCAATTTTTCAAATACATCATACTTCTCCAATATTTTTCCCATTTTACCCTTGTGATAATACAAGATCTCTTGCTTTCCTCTTTATTACCCCTTCCTATTGCCACAGGTTCCAAATTATAATGTATTTTTCAAATTTTCCCCTATTTCTTTATTATAATCACAATAGTAATGAAGAAATGGAATCTTGTTTCCCTTTCATTATATTCACTGAGTTTCCAATTACCTTATACTTCTCTAAGTTTTTCCCATTTTCTTTATTATATTCACACTGAACTAAATTAAAGCTTCAACTCCCTACAAGGTCCCATCCTCAAAGAATAATACTCTTGTCTTTCTCCTTGTTTCCCTGCCTGTCTCCCATAAGCTAGGCCTACAGTAAACACAAAACAGTACTATAAAACACGGCTCCTTATATCATTGTTGGCTTAACGCTGTCTGCACCGCTGGCGCAACATTAAACATGTTGAACCAACATTATTTCAATGTACTGTGCATAGGTAGATTCAATAAATTTTAAAATTGTCCAATAAAATTATGGTGAGCCTTTTTTCGTAACTGCCGACATGCTAAAAGAAATATTTGACCACATTCCACAGTTTTTACTGGGCAAGAAAAATGCTGTGCTAGATCGAAATCTGAGCTAAATTATAAAAACGTTCAAAAGATGGCACCTCAATGGTGCAAATTGTTAAAGGGATACAGAATCCAAAACATCAAGAAATTTGGGCATATAGCCTCCGGCCCCCGTTTTTTTTTAAGTTTACGATGGGGTCATAGAAGAAGAAAAATTTTGATGGATTCTCATCCTTATAGCTATGAAACTTCCATTTTTACCCTCGGTGCGCCCCATGAGGAAGTGCAGGTCAGGCAAACAAAACTTCACCCAGGTTTTACCTTGGGCAAAATAGTGCAGCCTTCCCCAGGTATCTCAATTCTTTGAGATTCCCACATTGTTCTGTCCAAACCTTCTTAATGATGTCCTCCTGAATTTTCTCATAGGGCAGTGGACATATAGTCTATTTTCATATTTTTGCATTTTCTTACAAAAATTAAAAAATGGCACATGTGTAAATAAATTATCAGAAGGGGCCACAGCATGCCTGTTCCACTTACCTCTTCAAGCATTTGTTGCAGCTATCATCAGATCATGAAATTAAAGGCGAGACATGGCATCATTTTTCGTAATTGCGAGAAATCTAATGATGGGAACCCCGGGAAAAGGTGATAAAAGTGCCATTCAAAACAAATAACTTTAAATTCTACAATGATGGCTTCATTTCTACCAGTAATAGTGAGCAAAAAGAACAAACAAACAAAGAAAAATATGTCTTTTATTGTAGTGTATCACAAATTCACATAGATCCTGAAAAAACACAAAAACACAAATATGACTTTTTCTGACGTACCTAGCATAGGCTACATCACAATTCAGTCATCACTCATTTTTTTATCCATGACCATGGCATGGCCATGGGGCTTTTTTATGTGGCTGAAGCTTAATGCAGTGGCTAACCGTATATGATTTACCTTACGTATAGTTTGCTATTTATACGTTTCTACAACTAACTGACGTATTTGGTGGTGATACATGATCAACGGCAAATACGTATGGTTAGTGATGAACGGATAGACACGCCCAAAGTTTAAACAGCTAAACACAGTGGAATACAGCCTCAGCATTCAGCAGAATACACTAGAAGTGAAGATTAATGATTACTCATTCATGATTTGGTACCCTGTTAGTTTACAAAATATTACAGTGTAGAATTTGATTTATGCAACTTAGGCCCTATCACCTGTAATGGCCTAAGTATTTAGTTTGAAATTTAAAAAGATGCTATTTTTTGGAAAGTGTATAAGTATGGCAGAGGCTGTTCATAGAGTTACATTATAAAGAATCACATACAGTTTATAACAACTGCAACTTTTTATTTTTGAAAAAAAGCTGATGATTACGGTTAATCATTTCACGATTAGTGGGCTTGATAAATTTCATTAGAATCTGGACTACCAAAAATATATCAAGGCTATCCTGTAGATTATAACAAAATTTGCAGCAGTACTACTAGCTCTCGAGTCTACTGCCCTGAGAAGTTAAACCTTTCACCCCCAATCATGACTACAGTCATTTTAATCTGTTTTCTTAATGGAATAATTCACCATTAATGAGAATCAAGATTTGTAAATGTTTAGTCGCAAATTAAACAACTATGAGTAATTTTCACACACTTGTAGTTGTGGGTCGCGGTAGTGAGACACAACATCAAGTTGGTGAAAATTTTAATGAGGTAACTTAGCAAATAAGGGTCTAGTAGTCTTGATGTTCAAATACCATTTAATTTCGCTTCAAAGTGAGTAAAATGAATTATTTTATTTACCCTTATATGAAATTTTCACACATTGTGGCATCTTTCTCCAACTGACAATCTAATATGTAATGTTTTAGTGAGATTAATGATGACTTCAGTAATGCAAAATAAAGATGTGGTTCAAATCTTTCTACCGAGCCAGTGCATGGAAATGCCAAGTGGTGCTCTTCTGGGTCAATGGAGTAAAGATAATAAAGTTTGTTGCATAACTGGATTAGCGACAGAATTGCATAGTGCAGAACTATCAAAGGTATCACATGACATTCTCCAACACCGTGTGGTTGGTGTGTGGCACAATGACACAGATTCTCATACAGTTGTGCAAGAAGTGAATTCGCAGTGTGAGGGGGGTTTAATACTCAAGCGAAGTGATGCTGGGATGCCAACTTGTTACTTACCATCTTCAAAATGTCGACCTATTATTATTCTACTTGGAGATATTCTCTCCTCACAGTATCTCATAGAGAAAATAATAGCATCACAATACAAAGACTGCATTGCATCCACCAGTTTCACTCCAAAAAGCCAAACCACTGAACCATCCACTAGCTGTATCAACTTTATTACGTCCACATTTATATCTACATGTGACATCCAGAATACAGACAGAAATGTTATAAACTTCTCAGAACCCCACAGAGAAAATATCCTGAAAACAAAGGCGTATCATTCTGAAAACTCTGACCATTCTTGGCTGACTGCTGTGTGGTGAGTAAGACCATCAACCCTTAGGGCACAAAAGGTATCACTGAAATTTGAAAAATATGTTGTAGTAGATGTTCAAATAAACGAATAATATAATCTTGGAAAAGTCTATTTTAAAAAATAGAAAAACAATTTTAGCACTTGTTTCTAAAAGATTGATCTGTCTTAACCCTTTAAGTCCTACCGATGCATTAAAGCATCATTTTACATTCCTCTAAACTTAATTTTCCAACAACTAAGGGTTTTATAATGATAATTTCCATGAAACATGTTTACCAATTCATGGCGAAGTTCTTCAATTTTTAAACCACATCAAAGCATCTTCATCCACTACAAGTCGAGAATTGCGACAGCAATTCGCAGCTTGCAGTGGATGAAGATGACAATAGTAAATTCAGTCTCGACAGGGTTAAATCTGTTTATTTCCTGTTTTGTAAATTTGACAGATCCAAATAATTTTCTATCACTTAAAGTTGTGGAACTCCTTTAAGTGCAAATTAAAATTTTATCGGAGCAGGTCGCAAGCTCTTTGTAATATTGTAGATATTTCATTTATCATGTTTATCAGCCACTATTCCTAGCAGCACCTCTCACTATTTTTTTTCATGAGTAAAACAGAATATGAATGACAACTAGATAGTTCTATTTTTTATGCAATAAATTTGTTTAATTTGTTCATAATTCTGCATCAATTTGATGTTTTGTATTTTACAAAAATAAACATGCTTTCTAAGTCTTTTTATTTATAAATCACAATGTATTTACCATACACATACTGCCATATAAAATGCATAATTTATCTGATTGTTTAATATTATTCACATTGTAGTCAATTTGAATATGGCAGAAACTGGTGGCCAGCGAGTATACAACAAGCACAACTGAAGATATCTGCATGGAAAAATATAGTAAACTGCAATGTGACCTCTCATCTCAGGTCTGTTAACCCGTGGGCCTCTGGGACCGTATACTGCTTTGGCAGAGTATCCCAAGCGAAATAAAATGTCACTATAATAGATCAAATAGTTCGCATGCTTATGTAGAAAAATTCAATATGGAAGATATCTATTTTCATAATTGTGAATATTTTTCTTCATTTGAAGCTGAAAATTGCATTAACCCTTTAACCGCTAAATTATTGAATTGAAATTTGTACCCACTTGAAGTTCTGTTTCACTGACGCGATCCACAACTCCATGTGAGTGAAAATTATTCAGATTTCACAAAATGAGGGTCAACTCTTTTCAAATATTACTAATTCATGTCACATTTTATCTTTAACATGTTTAAATGGTAATACTGAAAACTGAAATAACATATCTGGATAAAACAGAGACAATAACTCAATGTTGATTTAATATTGAGCTAGCGGCTCAGACAGTGGACAAAATGAACATGAAATAAAATTTGGTGAATGTAGAGGTAGCTTTTGCTCCTTGCCAGTTGTAATTTCCTGATCACTTTTTTATGAAGTCATTTTCACATGCTTGAACTTGAAACACAACTTCAAGTGAGATGAAATTGTTTTTTTTTGTAATTTTCACCAAGTTGATCTTGTCACAAATATTAGGTACCATTATGTACTATTTACAGAGTTACCCAATGGAGTAGCTTATCAAAGCAGATGCTTGTTATCATGCTTGTTTTCTATGTTGTACGTGTCATAATAGGTTATCAATTAAGCAGATGTTATATGTTTTGCTCGACTTCTATGTTGCAGGTGGCAGAATAGTTTATCAAAGCAGATGTTTGATGTCGTGGTCGGATTGATCATCACTTATTTACTGACAACAACAGAAGCTGCTTCTTTGCCAAGCAGCATCATGCAAAACACAGAAGTATGGGAGTTCTGAAAATACTAGAAATTACTCATGTATCAGTTTTGATGCTTCAATCAAATTTTGGCTAAGAGTTTATTCTCTGTGCACATTGTCTGTCTGACCATCTCTCCTCTTCTACTATCAGAGTCATGTGTTCCGTGTCACTGGAAAGTACATCAAACTTCACAAACAGATTTACCATGAATATACCTTGATTTAATTGAGATATTACATTTATATGACCTCTATGAACTTTGTTTTTTATCTGCCTTTTATCACCTTTCAACAATACTACAAAAATAATAATAAAACAATAATCACATATGATTTACTGCCTCTCAACGGTCAAATTAAACACAACAAATGTAAATGTATTTCTGTTTGAGCAACACATTGAAATGATATCTAAAATAAATATCTATATATATTTATTCCTAACATTCTTTCAAATTGGTATGTGTTGTTTTACAGATGGTGGCAAATGAACTACAGCGTTTATTACACTGGCTGATGGGAGTGCCTGCTGGACTCAAACTCAACTCTCAAATGGCTCAATTTCTTGGTAGATTCTTCCTTTATCATATTTACCTCTGGACAGGTGAGTAAAGTGACATAGAAAATCACTATTTTTGTTTAACTTTGTGTTGCTGAGACCATATTAACACAGTTTAGTGCAGATAATATTACAATGAAATTGGTAAAGTATTTTGTGGTAGCTGCTCATTTATACAGTGCATCATTTCAATATCTATGGTATGGGTGTACAAACATAATTTTTTTAATTCTCTCTCGGGGATTTACTTTAGATGTCAGAAAATGTAGTGGAAATTTACTGAAAATGCTGAATCTTAGATTGACAGACCATAATGTTTTGAACTTTACCAAAGTCCCACCGCACATACTCCATTCATGTCATCTGCATTTTTGTCTGATAATCTGATTTCAATGCAGGTTTTCTTCACTTGTTAAGACCTATTTTGTTTGCCTCTCGTTGGATTGTTGCCATGGCAGGCATTCTAGGTCTATCTATGCAAATATCACTGTTACGGGATCTACTCACTCTGATGACTCTACACATCTACTGCTTCTATGTTTATGCTGCAAGGTAGATAAAGAAATTTAATTGTTACTACAAATAAAATAATTTACACACATCTGATGTGGTCTGAAGCAATATTTTTCATGTTTTGAAATTAGTTTTTTGGGGGCTCAAGAATTACAGTTGTTGCGGTCTCTTTTTTATATTTTTCACCAGCATGCAAAGAGTTGAACAAATAGATTGTATTATTTTCAGATTGTACTTTTTACAAGTGACGTGTATGGGGAGTCTCTGGAGATTATTCAGAGGGAAAAAATGGAACGTTCTCAGACAAAGAGTAGATTCCACTTCATATGATGTAGACCAGTTATTCATTGGAACGCTTCTATTTACAATTCTTCTGTTCCTGATGCCAACAACAGCCCTCTTCTACATTGTGCATATGGCAGTAAGTATTTTTGTGCATAGACTCTTTGCATCTCACCTCTAGATCATGTTTATGATAGATGCATTTACTATGCAGTTTAGTAGTCACTACAGATTTTTACTTTTCTCATTTTCATTAGAAAATATAAGACTAGTAGAGACCTGTCTTTATTTTGTTAATGGAAGTCAGAGAAAACAATTTGTTAATTCAGATAAATTGGAAAAAAATAATTTTAGCTAGAAAATATTTTTAATTCACTAAAAACATGGTTAACAATATTGGATATACGACTTGTAGCTCTGATGATGCAGGGTTTCTCATGATATGTAATCCTTACCGCCCCCCCCCCCCCTCATCTTTACAGTGTTTTTTTTATTTTCTAGGTTCACCTCCTCGTTCTGATCATGCAGGGTGTCTTGAATCACATGGTTTTGCTGCTTAATAATCTACCTGTTTATATTATCTACCTCCGTCTACTTCATCCATCAGCATTAGCAGGTATAATACCAGTACCAAAAATTCTCATTTATTTGAGAAGGGAGTTTAAATTCACAGGATAATAAATGCTTCATAAATAATATATTTATTTGAAATTTAAAAATTTCGATAAATTCTTCTGTTATTAAATAAAATATTACTTTTAAGATCTTCAATAACTATGTTTCATTCACAGATATTTTTCTGATTTTTTGTCTTACCAATTACTTTTATATTTTGTCACAATTTTTCTTTTATAGTTGTAACTGTTTATTTTAAGTTTGTAATTGGTGATACATGTACCTGATGCTTTGTGTAATTTTTTCAACAGAGGACGTCAGGTTAGAAGTTGTGAAATCTTCTGCGGATAGGCCGCTATGTCTGTCACTGCAGGTAAATTCATCTTTTTTAAAATATACAATGTACCTTTGATCAGATGAAGTTCAGTGGATTAGGTAGCTGTTATTTCACAAACAGTACAATCAATTGAAAGAATTAGGCCCATTTGACATAAAAAACTTGATAGGCTTCCATTTGACATAAAAAAAATATATATATCATCAGGTAACTTGCGTATAGTTAGAGCTGCCTGGATAGTAAGTCAGAGCTTGAGTGTTTATTTAGATCACTGAGTTGAAGATTAAATGTCGATTTAGATCACTGAGTTGATATTAAATGTCAATTTAGATCACTGAGTTGTTATTAAATGGTTATTTAGATCACTGAGTTGATGATTGAATGGTTATTTAGATCACTGAGTTGATGATTGAATGGTTTTTTAGTTCACTGAGATGATGATTGAATGGTTATTTAGATCACTGAGTTGATGATTGAATGGTTATTTAGATCACTGAGTTGATGATCAAATGTTTAATTAGATCTTGATTAAATGTGGTTGTTTATTTCAGTTGATACCCGCAGGCCTTGTTACAATATGCAGAGAATTCTGGGAGGAGAATACTCGAGGCCGTTATCTGTGGGGGGAGCTCGTCAGAATGCTCCTCCGAGGTCAACTGGTATATCCCTGGGTGGAGTCAACCATACTTAAAAGACAGCTGTGGAAACTCAATACCACCGCCGCAACAGAACAAGCAGAAGAAAATGATTAACCCTCAATGTGTCACATTATATATTTGAATTTTTTACCCAGTTGGAATTGTGTCTCGCTACTAGTTAAAATAACTAAAATATGCACAATTTGCGTCAAAACATACCATTGTATGTAGCAAATTTAATGCTCAATTTTCCATCAAATATTTTATTTTTTTGAAGAGCAAATAAAGAGGTTTAATTTGACTTCATTCATTCCACCTACTGCAATTTGTTATACTTTGATAAATAAAATTGACATATGCCTATGGACTATTGTTATTATTGATCCAGTCTTTCCCAATAACGTCGGACCGACCGGACATGTCTGGTAAAAAAGAGGCAGGTCCTGCAAAATATCCAATCACATCGGACCTACAATCCTGATATTTTTTTGTCAGTTTTGTTTTTTGGTCTTTTTTTTGTCTCACAATGTAGGAATAGGCCATTGACCACCTATTGTCTGGTGAATTTTTTTTGGTCCGGTGAAAATTTCAAGTTTATAGGACCTACTGTCCAGTGACATTTTGAGCTTATTGGAATAGACTGTTGCTCAACTCATTCCGGACAGAGCTTGTGATATCTCGGGCAAGCTCTTTCAATGGTACAAGACGGAGTCTGACATAATTTGTGTTTTGTGATGTCATAATAAGTACATTTTGAAAAATGTCGCATCTACAGAGACATATGTATGTAGTGAGAGTGCTTTCTTGAAAAGGTTAACCTACATATGTGTGACCAATATCTATGATTTGTTTTGAGCATAGGATAACAGTATTGTTTTCAATAGTGCAAATTTACTCTGCTCTTACTTCCGTCACTATCCATATGCAATTGTTTAATTTCAGATTTTCTACATATATTAACCTTTGTCCTGCTGAAGTGCCATTTACTATTTTTCATTAATTTGAATATTCATTTCCCTAATTGGATTCTTATCTTCTATCTTGAATCATGGCATGGGGACATAACAGGTCAGAGCAGAAATAACGACTAACCCTCGGACAACACAAGAGCTTTTACCCGCTAAGCTATCTAATCATAAGTATTCACCACAACCTCAATTAAATGAAAAATATTCACAGTTGAAAACAATATATTTACAAATTTTGATGTTTGAACACTTATTTCATAGCAAAAAAATGAATATAATCAGCAAATAAAACGGAATAAAAAGGTTAAGCCAGGGATGGTTTCAAGTTGTCACAGACTGTGGGAAAGTCTGAGCAGCCCTCGCTTTAATTCTCAAAGATAAAAAGTTGTTGAGCCAATGTAAACGGTCCTATATAATATGTGTGTCATGTATAGTGACAACGTGTTGCTGGCAGGACTGTGCGCCCAGCAAACACGAGACATTGATACACTGTTGTTTCTTTGCTGGACCACCGTCTAAGACGCTGGCCCAGCATTAAAGCTACATTGATTCAGCGCCTCAAGTTTGCCAAGTCATAACAACCCTTTCGTCTCATCCGCCCAATTTCACAGATCGTGATAATAATGAAACGATTATGAAACATAGCCATAGATATCAAAGTCAATATACGTTTTAGGTGTTTGCGCTTAATCCTGTCAATTCGTTTTCCTTACATATTATGTTAGATGACATATTTATACGAGATATTGGTTATGATATGTATGAGCAGTTAAATTGAATTTAATGATATGTTTAGTACAAGCAAAGTTGCTTCTAGAGATGAAATTTTAAAATAAATTGTATTTGTATTTGAAAGACTTTATTTGTATTTGATATTTTTCAAGTCTTCGTAATTGTATTTGAAAAATTCTACGACATCGTATTTGTATTTGATCAAGTGTATTAATTCGACCCCATCCCTGCTGATAGGCTTATACCTTATGAAATATATTAAAATTCACAATTGCATTCGATATTGCTGGTAAGTATTATTCGAGAGTACATGCTGACCACCTTTGTAGCATAATATGTTTCATAAGTTAGCATATACAGGAATTTTAGCTATTATTTGTTATCATAACACGGATGATCTCTATGGTCAACAGATACGTGGTCTCCCATGGGAACTTTTTTGAAATCCAAGAACACCAAGTTTTTTGTCGTTACTGAATATGTGCTTTAACAGGACACTATATAACAGGTTTTCATATTTTTATATTTTGGTTTGTGCATGGACTTTTCTTCTCGTTGTCATAGAGTTTATTTTACCTGTGTTGCTTGTTCCGCACTGGACAGTTAGACGTTGTGACAACCTTAGATATTAACATATTTTATCCACATAGTATTGAAAGATTTTAAATAATTGTAAACACAACCTAATGATGATAATCGGCGAAAAATGTAATGCAGGCCTATGTCATAGGCCTATATGCAACAATTATATTCAAAGCAGCGCTATATAGCATTTTGAAAATAAATGTATATAAAATTCTGTGGCCTACTGATAATGATCAACAATTTTTTTAATCTGAAAACATTAAATATTACAGAAAAAATATATAATCAAATGAAATAATCTTTATTTAATGAGGGTATACCATTTAGCGCTGAAGCGCTAATTTGCAATGGGCCCTCGAAAAAACATACACATATAGTTGACAGTATAATTAATGAGCAAATGTGAAATTTTAACACATTTTATACGACACATATGATAAATTCTACTATTGAAGGTTTTACATACATAACATACCAGCTTATGGAAATTAACTTGTGTTTAAATACAAAATATACACATACATATGTATGCACACATATATGAAAATTCATTACTTATAATTAACTCTTGTTGGTACAATAATAGGAAAATAAACATTCTTTAAACTCAGACAGTGAATTGGCAGAGCGAATCTCAACCGGACTATTATTTCACACAGTAATGCCTATTGAGGAAAAACTTTTGTAATATTGCTGGTTACTATGTAGATTCATTTTACTGGCAGATCTGGTATTGTGGGTATGAATGTTCTTAGAATATTTAAATAGGTTTTCTAAGCCTTGGTTACTTAAACCATTGATGCATTTGTATACCTGGATTGCTATGTTGAAGTTTATCATAGCTTTTAGTGGAAGGCATTTTAGTTCAGCAAAAAGATCAGCGCTTCTAATGTTGTAGTCATAATAATTTTGTAAATAATACGAGAAGCTCTCTTTTGTAATTTTTCGTGATTGTACAAAAGAGTATGTGAACATTTTCCCCATATAATGCGACAATAATCTAATGTGGTAGTATATAACTGTTGTAGAACAACTTTATAGAATCAGGAGAAAACTTTTAATCTATTGCAATAGGTAAAGGTTTTTAACAATATTTTTATAAACATGTTTAATATGTACATTCCACGTCAAAGCATTATCAAAATGAACACCTAAAATCTTAGTTGTGGAAACCCAAGGTATAACAGTGTCATCAATTTTTAATTCAATTGTAGAATCAACATTCTGAAGTTTCTGTCTACTGGCTACAATCATGGAACAACACTTTGGCAAACTTAGTACCATATCATTTGCTTTACACCATTCTAAAGCATTTTTTGTGGCAATAAAGAGATTTGATTCAATACGTTTTACATCATCACATATAGTGGTCAGAGTTACATCATCAGCATATATAACGTCTTCTGTATTTAATGAAAATAGAGGTATGTCATTGATATAGATAACAAAAAGTAGCGGTCCAATGATTGATCCCTGTGAAACACCTGATAATATTATTTTAGAATCTGATAATGTTTGTTGTATATATACACTTTTTGCGATCGTGAACTGAAATAAGAAGTGAACCACTTGATGGTTTCATTGTTACATCTGTACAATTTAAGTTTTTACAATAGAATATCGTGATAAACAAGATCAAATGCTTTACTCATGCCAAGTTGAGTCATTCCAAAATATTTCCCTTCATTTATTCCTTTATACATTTTTTCAGTTAGTGTTAGTAAAGCTGTTTGACATAAATTTTGTTTTCGAAAACCAAATTGACTATCAGCTAGTAGTTTATGTTTCTGAAGAACTAGTTTGATTTACATGTTCATAAAAATCTTTAAAAAAAACGAAAAAATTACATCATGATAAGGCATACGTGCATGGATTCAGGTCATAATTTTTTTCGAAATTGACATGTCATCCTAAATATAGCTGCTTTAATTACCCCATAAATCAAACTTTATACAAGAAGAAAAATAAACTTACATAAGTGAAAGTAGTGCATATCGTTTCACTTTTGAAGAAATTTGATTTCTTTCGGTTTTTACCCGCGTTTTTACCCGTGTCGACAATGTGTGTAGAACACATCAGCGTCATTAAAATAATAACTTTGAGCATATGTCACTGAATAAAATAGGAATCCTTATTTGTTCATCAGCAAATAAAAAAATTAATCCTTAAAATAATTATTTCATACAGCTGATCTAGCTATAACTGACGCGTGATTATCCCTGCTGATCCATTTTGAGACGTGTCCTTCTGTGTAAGGCAAAATCAAATGACCCATTCATTGATATGTTTTTGCCTTTACATAGTCAGGTACGAGTCCAGCCGTTTATAAATGGACGCCCATTTCAAAACGACTGAGCGTTTATAAGCACTCACAGCGCACTTCCGGCGAGTGTTTTAAACGATCCGCCTTGTTCACTTCTATAGCAAAGGGACAAGCCCAATTAAATTACGAATGACAGTGCATAACTTCAAATGAATTTTTTAATATGAAGAAGCAGTTTAGTTAACTGTATCATAATCTACATTTTAGTTGTTTTTGTAAGGATAAATTTCCATATGACTTGAGACGAATGAAGTGAGACGAATGACTAAACTCCGGGACTGTATCTCATTTTTGTGCAATAAATCGTATGTACAAAAAAGATGACACATTGAAAATGCGAAATATGCATACAAGTTGAACATCGCTATAGCTACCACCTCATGGTATTAGCAGATTGTACCGGAAACGTATCCGTTTTTTAGCAATGACACTTTAAAAGGAGGAGGGGGTCAGTGGTCAGAAAATCTATTTCTGGCGATTTCTACCAAATCAAGCATCGTATTTTACAGATTCTGCTTCCCAAGTTTATTGCTGTGTGGTGATGTGGTGTGTCAATTTATACATTATACCAAATCTGGTATAATTAAGAGAACATACCTGCGATATTATGGAATAAAATGTACAGTTAACCAGTCATATTGGACGACCGTTTATAAACGCCCGGGTGTTTATAAACACTTGCCGGAAGTGCGCTGCAAGTGCTTATAAACGCATGGTCGTTTTTAAATGGGCGGCCATTTTTAAATGACTGGACCCATTCCTGATAATTAATATATTAGTAAAAACAATTGTTGTCCAAATGGGTTCCTCTTCTTCTTCTTGTTGGCTGGTTTTGGATGTGGGTCAGACTCAGTGGCGGATCCGAGAGAGGGGGGAGCGCTCCCGATTTATTTTTGGCCAAATTATTTAAAAGTCCCCTAATTTGGTCTGAATGTGCACTATTTTATAGGGGAAAGCCCAAAACCCCCGGCGCCCCAGTTTTTTCAGATCCTAGATCCGCCCGTATCAGTTTTCCATTTTTTTATTGTTTGAGCAAAAAGTAGGCCCTAGTTGTATTTTATTTGTCTGTAGCAAACAGGTCGGAGTTGTACGTAGGCCCTAATATAATTCTTGTTGGGTGTGGGCCTATTCGTACTGGCAGTAAAAGGACTAAACGGTTCACGGCGAATAAGCATATCGTCTGTTTATAAGAACACTGAGCTGGTATGGTTTGCCTTGATAGACAGATAAATAGTATTATTACTCTGCTTAAATCAGCAGGCCTATATGCCCCTACACCCCACATAGTACCTCAGAAAAAGATTATAGCTTGGGAAATTTGTTTTTATAGCACTTTGCAATTTAGTCTCAAATTAGGTTAAAAAAATTGATCAAATGGGTCATATGTCACAGTTTATTAAACTCTTTAACTTTTTTTTTAAATCGGATGAAAATTAGCAAAGTAACTGCCATTTTGAATGTCAATAAAACCTATTGCAGATTGACACAGACGATCGTTACAACAATGAAAATGAGTCATTTTCAGCAATAAATTTAAAATATATTTTGTTCTGCACGGATTTTTATTGTGTGGCATCTTTGTGTTGCATATTTTGATAAAAAGATTAAAAAATTAGTCAAAAACAGTTTTTTATTTATTACGTGCAAAAATTCTACGATATTAATTTACATTTCCCGTTTTAACTAATTGTCATGAGAAAAATATTAATAATAATGTACATTTATATGGCGCCATATCCAAATTTAAGTTGCTCTTTGGCGCTACAAACAAAAATGTCAATACACATGATCAACTTGGTACATTAAGGTGAAAAACCATAGCATATCTACAAGTAGGCCCTATGCTATATTGAACAAATGACTTTTGATGTGTCGCTTATATTGGTCAAGTTTGTTACAGCTTCGTAGGCCTACGTGATTTGGTAATTGGTTACAAATTAAGGAGGCAGCTTTATTAAATGATCAATTCGCACCATGCCGGTGTATGTTTTAATTTTGTTGGGAGGCACCACCAACAGATGTTTGGTGTGAAGTGGGCGACATACATATATATAAGGGATGATAGAATATTTCAGGTAACTGGGTGCTAGGCCATGTTGCGCTTTGAAACAAAGAAGCAGAAGTTTATATTCTAGCCTTTGTCTGATTGGCAGCCAATGTAATTGTTTCAAAAGAGGTGTCACATGATCAATTTTTTTTCTTCGATATATAATCTTTGCTGCACTATTTTGAATTCGTTGTAGTTTTGAAATATAGTTATTTGGAAAGCCATGCAAGAGAGAGTTAAATTGCAACAGTCAAATTGAGAAGTCACGTAGGCTAGGCGTAGATGAGATGCTCAGTGGTCACAACTGATAAACAATTCCTATATAATGTCACCGATCTCTTTCAAAGAAAATTGCGCGTTTCTGCTAAAAAAAAATGTTTGTCAAACATCAGGGCCTACTCCTATTTTTTTTTCACTCACTGATGGCTGAATTTCTATTTCTATTGCACAATAAGATACACACAATCACAATCTGTAGAACCTTATGTGATTCGCTGCAACAAAGACTATGTCCATGTTCAACACAAACTTGACATTTCAATGTGATGACCTCTTACTAGAGATTAAAAAAACATAAATTGTAATTTAAAAAAGGCTGTTTTGTATACGTGACTGGAAAAAACATTTTTTGTGGAAAAAATATAATCTGTCAACAAATAAATCTAGGTAAGAACAAGACTTTAGTGTTATAGGCCTACTTCAATTTTCGTGTAATTGTCACCGGAAAATCCATTTCTTATATTATTTTCATGATTAAAGTAAGGAACACGTTTAATTCTTCTTCTTTTATAGGATTTTGACCTGAAAACCCATTTAAAGCATGATTTTCGTGATTCAAGGTCATCTTGAAGACCAAAGTGACAATTTCAACGTCAATAGTTTTAACAAATATGATACAAATTAGAGCACGTGTATAATGGGGGCCTAACCCCCCCCCCCCCCCACAAAAAAAGCGGTAAAAAAGAACAGAATAGTGCAGTATGGTGGATTTAAAGCCTCTCTGTTTACAGCTCAGTGCAGCAGCGACAGAAGGTAGTTAGGTTGTGGCGGAGGTAATCTTCAGTGGAAAGCTGCTCCAAATAATCTGATAATCCCAGAAATATCATTGCTATATTGCGATTTGTTTCGAAATATTTTTTATTGAGTAAATATATATTTGTAATGATCTCTACGTTATGACACTATCCGCTTTCCATACGAGATCTAACAGAAGCTATATGCGACATCTGGTGAGCATTTGAGAACTATTTTTAGATCGACAACTTCCGGTGAGAATTCCAGCTGTCAAAATAAAGTTTGGCCGCTGCCTGCCGTTCAAATATGTATGTATTTGTGCTTATTGTGATCACATTGTGCATGGCTAAGTGTTTTTTCAGTCTAAACGATGTTACTTATGTTATTTTGATTTTAAATGTGGAGTAACTGTAGGCTGACAGTTACACATTCTTGTAAGGAAAGCGAAACATTCGGCGATGGGCAGAAATAAAACTGCATGAATGATGAAGTGAACTGTATTATTCACCGTTCTTTTTTTTTTTAAAGTTTAGCCTGTTACTGTTAGGGGAGGACGGGGCATGTTCGAACCCTTATGACATTATGCATACCTGTTCACTAGCTATTTACCTTAATCACTCATTATTGCATACATAAAGTGCTTCCATATGTATGATGCCCCACTAGAATTTATAGTTAGTTGTCTTGTATATTTAAAAAAATATAGCGCAAAATGTGATTACAACCAGACTGGTCAGACATGCCCCGCCTCTGGGGCATGTCCGACCAGTACCGTTTGAACATGCCCCGATTATTAAAGTGCAATACAACAATGACAATAATTGGCAATCCTTGGTATTTTATTATTGCATTTTGCATAAATAGCAACAGTGTGATGTTGCCCTTCACAAGATAGCAGCACATTGGCAGTCTCCCATAACGTTGCCAGCAGTGGGCAATGGCAGTTTGTCCATCAGGCCACCGGCGCACCACTGGCGGCATTTATCACGGTTATTCACGAAACGCTGGGTTACCAGACAAAACAGCATGTGTTGTATAAAAAAGTGTGATAATGTGTGGCTGAGTGAGTGCCAGCATGTATGGGTGAGTGTGGACATGTGTGAATAAGATAAACTATGTTGCAATTATGACCATTGGTTGTGAGGCTAGTTCGGGGCATGTTCACACCCTTTCCGGGGCATATCCGAACGCGTTCGAACGTGCCCGGTAATGCTATTTCAGCTTCAACCCAAATTAATGCCCGTACCCCTTGTGATGGTCCAAAAATACTTTCCCTGTATGTTGTATACCTCTGTGTTCTATTTATAGAACCACAAATGGTTACTTAACTACTAAAACTGTAGTTCACACAGTATTTAGAAAAAATAACCTAAATAACATAAAATGAGACGAAAATCACGTATTTGAATTGAGAGCAAAACAAAAAAACTGTAGCTGATGAATTTAGGGAAAAACAGTGACTATGGGGAGAGTTACATCATAAATTATATTTTTAATTCACCAGGTGGCCCTCAATTCTGAGTTACCAGCAGGGTGTGAACGTGCCCCGGTGTTCGAACATGTGCTAGTGCTAGTGCTAGTGCTCTTCTAAGTCTTCAAAGACTTCTTCTTCAAAATACTGGACAAACTTCAATAATGAAGGCGTCCTGAGTGATTAAATACTTTTTTTTTTTTTTTTTTTAGTAGGCCTACGTTTAACAACAAATGTCACATGTCCATAATTTCTGTCTGACAAAATTTTGCAAATAAAGTAGGCCCCTAACTTAAAAACATTGAAATCAGGAAAGATAGATATAAAATGTAGTCCTTACGCTCGTACTGGTAGTAACATTAACAAGGCATGTGCTGCATTTGATCATCGGAAAGTTTATATTTATGACTAGGCCTAATGCACTTTAACCCAAGTACGTGTGAGCCTGAGGTTCTGACATTCACCCCAATTGTATTCTGTGCTCGATTTAGGAAGATTCGAGGTGAGAGCCAGCAGGGCACCCACCTAGAAAATCTATACAGAGCCAATCATTTCATTTGAATGCTCGAAATAAATTGACCTGTGTTAAATAGAAGTATTTTGGCAAAATCTAGCGAGCCACAAGCGCACAGTCATGCAGGTAATAGACAGCCCTTCAGTAAATTTGGGAGCCTCGGGCACCCGGGCTTTCCTCAAAATCGAGCACTGGTATTAGTCAGTCAGCCATTGCCCAAAAATAACACTCAGGTATACACTGAAAGCTAGATAATTTCTGATGATACCAGGTGTTAGGGACATGCCTGGGGGTCATCACCAAGGGGGATGTAGAGTTTGAAAGTGGTGCAATTTTTTAAAATTCAAGATGGCGTCCAAGATGGCCGCCGGCAAATAGTCATACTTAAGAAATAGTATAAATCGGGCAAATTTGGCTCGATTTGCTGTTGTAATACACCATTTCAACTAGTTTAGAGTTACTGAATCCAGCTAGGTATGGAAGGGGATAGACGACATAATTCAATTATTCAATATGGCAACATGGGATGTTTCATATGTCAACATCCAAAGTTTTACATTCAATATTTCATTTCTCATTCCCTTTGATCACATGCTTCTAAATAGTAAAATGTATCTTTCAATTAGCCAATGTCATCGTTTAATGTGTTATTTTACATTTCAAACAAGCAACTGCCATTCCCTTACTGCCTATCTAAACTTCAAATGACCAGGATGATTGTGTTTTGGCCTGCATTCTAGATTCCAGTTTGTAAATTGCATTCGGCTCGTTTTCATGCCCTATTCCGATGACAGAGAGCGCCACCGCAGCTACTGGAAGAGGCGTGGCTCAGTGGACTGTGGTAGATTGGTAGACGTATATTGAATATAAATCTACAACATATAGTCATTTTATATAGTCGAATTATCCGGCCGTAATGATTGAAAAGTTTTTTGTCTTTCTATAGGGCCCATGCCTACATGACAAAGCGAGGCATCTGCAATAAATATGTGTTTATTTGTTAATAAATAAATCAAAGAGTTTTTTGTCGCAAATGAATATACTGCTCATTGCAGAGAATTACCATACATGCCGATCACGTGAACGTCACGTGCTGTACCTACTCTGATTCCCAGAGCCACACTACGCGGCGTGGCCGAGCTTCGATCATGTAGCCTCTGGTATGCCCCAGTGGCGAATGTTTGCGACTAGTTGCTATTTTTAGATAAAAATAGGGTAGTCCCCGAATTCAGGCATTTTTGAAAGGTCACTTCCTCGGATGAAGAGTTGTTCACAGTATTGTATTCCCCCTCTGACGCATTTCTTATGACTTAACCCAGAAAATTATTCACCGGCTTCAATAGCACAGGCCTGAAAGTCACGTGACTTTAAGAACCTTGGCTTCCACCCGGCCATAAATGAAATTGGCAGGGCTCGCCAGGCAAGTGCTGTACCCAGACGCTATCCTGACAAACACGACTCACTGATACAATGTTGGATCAATGTTGGTCCACCGTCTACGACGCTGGTCCGTCATTGAACCAGCATTGGGTGAATGTATCGTGTTTGCTGGGATATATACACGTTGAGACGTTGGTCCAGTGTTGTTTGAATGTTTCACAAAGTCTGCGACGCTGGCACAATTTCCCCCCAGTATTAGGTTACGGCTGAGGCCTAAAAAAAAATATTGTTTGTTTCCGATTTCCGACCGACCCTATCAAAACATGTGCGACCCAAATTTATTTTATGGATTTCCAAAAAAAAAAAAAAAATTTTTTTTTTTTTTTTTTTTTTTTTTAGGAAATCAATAAGTTCAGGGATGAGTTACCGACTGTAGTCAAAGTAACTCTGAAAAACGTTACGAAAAAGAGAGTGGGGTCAAAAAGTGTCAAAAAAAACAAAAAATAGTTACGTAATGTACAGATAAGACATGCATGAAAGTGAATTTGGCACCAAATAAAATAAAATAAAATTCTTACCTACGGATTGGTTGAAGTGACAAAAAGTAAAATAAAAAATAAAATAAAATAAATTTCCTACCTACCCACTGGTTAAAATGACAACAAATCGGAAACAAACATATATTTTGTTTTGGCCTGATGTGTCCAGGATCACGCCATTGGATGGGGAGGGTGGTATAGCACTAGCTACAGTTGTCACACAACACACGGTGTTGCTGCGACGATCAACGTCAATGACGTTGATTCAACGTAGCAACAACGTAGTCATGTGCTCAGTGGGTTTAGTCCAATATTCCATTACCAATGTACCACTGTCTGCGACGCTGGCCCAACAATAAAACATCTTTGAATCACCGCATTAAAACATTCATTCCTGTAGTATGAAAATGTCCACCCATTAAAAATTGTGTCTGTTTTTCGTGATACAAAAAATAGTTAATAGAAAAATAGGCCTACTCACGCATATGTAGGCCTATCCTACAATTATTCGTGAAATATATAACATAGATGAGGTGGAGCAAAATAAGCATACCCTTCAGTTATGTAGGCTACATGACTAAAAAAAAATTCAAATTGCAAGAATTATTATCATAGTCTAAATATATACCAAAGGACTAAAATATTTTAAAATATATGCCAAATTTCATGGAAATCCGATAAAAATTGAAGTTAAAGTCAAATATTTCAAAATGTCTATAGGAAAATATTCCTCACTTAAAGGAACCCCGTGGGAGGAGACATTTTTAATTTTTGTCAATTTTGAAAATTTATTTTATCTGAAGCCATAATATAGCCTACTGATCTTAACTAAAAATACAAAAAAGTCGAAAAAACAATTTTAAAGCACGGAAAAAGAGTGAAATAATTATATTTACAGGTCGTAGGCCTACATTGCCACGTAAACAAAACAAGTCAGCAATATACAGCACTCTACACCACATATTCTCACGTCTTGGACAGTGAGATCAAAGCAATCGCCGCTAATTGGTGTCTTGTAGTCAGGACATGAGGGGATACACGTGCAAAAGTGATTGTCTGCCCAACGCTGGGCCGAGGCATCAACATGTGGCCCAATACTGTAGGAACATTCAACCGTCCTTTAGCAAGTGTTTAGGTATACAAAAAGTTTGTTTGGGTTTTAAGCGGATTCATAGAAATGTTGATAAAAATATTTGTTTAAATCAAAAAACACTGAAAAAAATAAAATCATGATCTGGGGGATGCACTACTTCATTACAAAACTGAAAACGAAAATTGATGTCATCCCAAAGAGCTGCTTTAACCAAAAAGAAGGAATGACAAACAGTCATTATTATGTACATTTAGGACATCAGAATAAAACAAATATCTCATGCTAACATCATCATGCAGTAAAATCTCCCAAAATGTCTCTGTGAAAATATTGCTCACTTAACCTAAAAAAAGGAATGACAAACAGTCATTATTATTGTGTACACGTGGCCGGCATTATTGGAGCAACTATCATACTGTTTAAATTGTATGCAATCCACTTTAACGCGCAATAATGTAGTACTATTTTTATTATCTGGAACTAATTTTGTAACGTGAGGTTGAACGCATGATAGAGACCAGCACACATCTCTTGTGCTGCTTAAGCGCATTGCCTGTGTTGGTCGTGTTCATCATGACTGTTATCATCAGTTATGTTCAAGGTGAGGAAAAATGATTATACTAAGAATTTTTGTTATTTATTTTAGTCAAATTGATAAATATTAAGTGTTAAATGATTTATTATTGGCGATTGTATAGTTCATTTGTAAATTTTGGAAACAGAATAATATACTTACTTGGAAGACGTTATAATGGGATCAAACTAAACGCCGGCTGCGACTAAATATATGACAACCAAAACACACAGTTGAACACACAGTAGCATCAGGTAAGGGCGGCAAGAAGTCACCTGATCAATCTATAACTGGCTTTAAAATGCCCCAGTTTACCCTTTTTGGACAATTTTGTGAAAGGTACCCTCCTATAACCGGCTTTATAATGTTATACTGTGAAATCTCTGACCCCTTGTGGTGAATTTTAGCTAATCGGGGGAAGAATGCCAGTGTCTGAAGTACAGACACTGGTGTCACGATTGAATTTTTTGGGGAGGGTTTAAATTGAAATTATTTAATGTAGGAGATTTTTTTATTTGATACACCAAAACATATTGCAGCGGATCGCTTTGTCAGTCCGGATTTTTCAGGACGGGGGGGGGGGGGATAATTTGAGACTAAAAAGTACCAGACTAAATTTATTTTTATTAAATTTGTCTAAATTTAGCTACCAGCCTAAATTTATATTTCAACAGAAGACTGAGGTGCGATATGAGTGAAATACATTAGCTAATGACTGTACATTAGTCAAGTTATTTCATAAAACGTAAAAAGTGTCCCAATGGTCCCCAGTCTCCCGTAGGGCCTACTCTATTGTATATTTGTCCATAGATGCTCAACCGGAATTTGTGTAACAGGGGTCACGGTAGAGTGCATTTAAAAATCAATCGCACTCTAAAACATCTGCCAAATTATAATTATCACCTAAATGGAATATCATTCTATCATATTAGTGCCTCATTAAAATATATTAACTTTAATTCAATGCTACGTAGCTTGTAGAAAAGAGGGATGAAGTCAACTGGAAAAGCACATGTGTTTGTTTACTTTTTGACTTGCACTTCCAACCTCTGATCCGTGTAGGCTTACCAATCTATCCCGATCCATAGGCCACGCCTCTTTTTGTAAGTTGTTTAGCTGAGGTGGCGCTCTCTGTCGTCGGAATGGGGCATGAAATCGAGCGGAATGCGAACTGCAATCTAGAATTAGGCAGTTAATCAGAGAATGGCCATTACAATATCAAACTTGTCACACTGCATGTTTGAAATTGCAAAATAGCATATTTAACGATGGCATTGGCTAAATTGAAAGATGCATTTTACTATTTAGAATAATGTGATTAAGTGGAATGATAAGTGCAATATTGAATGTACAACTTGGGATGTTGGCATATCAAAGTTGAAACATCTCATCATGCCACATTGAATTTTGTCGTCTATCCCCTTCCATAGCTAGGCCACTCTCAGACAATTCTGATCATTATTTTTAACCCTTTCAACCCCAAATGTTCTTCATCATACACCTCAGTGATGTCAATTAGGACAAAATTGTTATCTATAATAATTATTCCATATTAATGGTGAAGGATTGGTATCAATACAGTGACTATGGTAATGACAATTAGGGAATCTAATTAATTATAAAATAAGATGGCGTCCAAGATAGCCGCCGACGTATAGTCAGACCTAGGAATTTGAGTAAACAGTGCAATTCTCAATGAATTTTCTTTTGTAATACACCATTTCAATTGGTTTAGTCGTCAATAAATTATTCTAGATCACCCCATAAAATGTTATTTTAAACAATCGAATTTATCGTTATATTAATTTTAAACATTTAACCCTTTCAGCTCCGGGGAGCTTTTGTACTGAACATGTCTAGAATGTCAATAGGGACAAAATTATTTTTTATAACAAATTATTCATTATTAACGGTAACGGATTTGGATCAGTAGAAAAACTAAGGCAATATCACACTTATTGTTTTCAGTTATTTGAAATGGCGTCCAAGATGGCGGCCATCAGCACTTGGTAAATTTAGGAAAAATTCTGTAAATTGACATATGTTTAGTCCAGTTTTTTTCTGTTATAATCCATGTTAACTACTTAGGTGGGCGTGAGTCAATCTAGATCGCTCGAAGACAATTTGAACAATATTTAACCCTTTTAACATGTTTAACGCGAAGTTCTAAGGAAAAGTATGAGCTTTTATGTCCCTCATCAAAACAAAGAGTCCTCTCCAACAAAAGACTATATTCAAAATCCCCCACCTAAATGTACTTGTTGAACAGTTGAATCATTTAAATGTTATTTTTGCATACCCTAGTATCCTTGTAATGAATAATTAATATTTAACATGTTAAAATAGCATTTTAATATTGATGATATTTTTTTCTGAGGACTACTGGTGGAGTGTACGTATACCGGACTAGCCAAACTTTCTAAAAAGTTGTATCGTATTGGTGGACTGCAGACATGAGCATTGGCTTAGGAAAGGCTAGGGAAATAATACATTTTGAAGACATTGTATGTGAAACGACATTGCTAACCCATAGTCGAGGATGTGCTGATTTGTTACTGAACCATTTATTTACTGTGTCTCATCTAGTGATGATACATGTATCTGACACCATAATTATGTGACCCATCTGAACAGCCGCATCGCGCATTATTTGTTGTCAGAGAGAGAGATAATGTGATATTGTGAAATAGAACAATTGGGTTATATATAGTTCAAACCTTCAGTGATTATTTTTATTGAAACCAACATTATTGTTTTTTAAACTTTTTAAAACCAATTGTTCAGAACCCCATTTTATATTTTTATTATTTAAAATAACTTTTAATAAAGTTAAATAAACCACTCAAAGGGTTGATTTTTAAAATAATTTATGTATCTGCTATATATAGATAGTTTTATTTTTAATACATTTATTTAATGAAACTGTTTTTAGTGTTATCATGTATGTATAGTTTTTGACATTTCTGCAATTTGTAAAAAAAAATAAGCTGTGCGACTGATCACGTGCAGATAGGTCACATTAGTCATACTGGATGACGTACTTCATTGAAAGACACATCTAGCTTGAATATATCAACAAATTGCTCGAAAGGTGGTGATATAGTATCTGTCTCAGCGTGAAAGAATAGGTATTCTGCAATGCCACAACCAGTTTTCAAGATATCTCTTCAACATTGCCTGTGCAGTTCTACAGGGCTCTGTAGAAAGTTCCAGGAGGGGGGTCTTATTTCAATCATTGCATTCAACATATTTCATTATCCATATCTCATTTTGCTTCAACATGACACTAAAAAACAGTTAGATTGCGAGCAAGTTCAAAATAAATTATTTCTATTAATAATACCAGGCTTTAATTCTTTGTTCATGATGCACTGAATCCATAAAAACAGCGTTGATGATGAGAAAGAGGATTTACCCGTCATCTAATGGGAGGTTGTTTCATATATATTACACTTGGTTTGACCATTGGGAAGCCCTGATAAAATAAAAAAAATAGGGGACGCTGAGCCATGAAAGAATCTGATTAGACATCATCATAGAGCGCACCACCAAATTGAGAATATCATCAATAAACATGATAAATAGTTATTTAATTTTGTTCAAAGGTCAATTCAGTAATGGTAACCTATCAATTTTGATATCGTTGTCCTATTTCAGATTTGTGTTTTTTCTATATTTATTTTTATTGGCAACTGATAGTCATATTTTCTGCCTGAATTTCCGCTTTAGAGAGATATGCAGTATAGATGGTATATGCTTGTGTGAATATCCTATCTGCTGTCATAAAGAAATACGTTCAGTCATATTCCCCAAAAAATGTCAGTAATTAAATTTTAATGATATATAATTCTATGTAAAATTATTTTGCTTGACAGTCAAAGAACGGTATAAATGAGCTTTAAATAATTATTGCATTTAACAAAAGCGATTGTGAATGTGGTAACAGGTCCAACAAATTTGTTTCAAAGTTGGTCAGTAGTGGCTATTTTGCGTTTTACTCAAGTAAGCACATCCTATCGCGAGTTAACAGAAGCTATTATTGTAATGGTTATTGGCAAAGAAATGTGTTATGATTTCTATGGTCACCACACTTCAATCTCTGGTCATAACATAATTGGGCTCATAGCAGTATGGTATATTGACATTACAGAGGATATTGTGGCCTTTGTGCTTGCTAAAATAACCTCTTGTGTTAAAAGGGTTAAATATTTCATTATTTGGGAGTGGTCTAGATAGATTCAGTGGATACCAAAGTAGTAGAAATGGAGAATTGCAGAAGAAGAATTACATAACATTGAGAAGCTTGCACAATTGACATTGCCGTATTTGTAGCTACACTATTAATACCAATCCCTCACCACGAATAATGAATTAATTATTATAAAAAATCTAATTAAGTAGATTAACTAATTGTTATTACCATAGTCACTGTATTGATACCAATCCTTCACCATTAATAATGATATAATTAATATAGATAACAATTTTGTCCTAATTGACCTCACCAAGGTGTTCTATAAAAAACCTTTGGTGCTGAAAGGGTTAAAAATAATGATAAGAATTGTCTGAGAGTGGCCTAGCTGCATTCAGTAACTCTAAACTAGTTGAAATGGTGTATTACAACAGAAAATTGAGCTAAATTTGACAGTTTGACCACTTTGACACTATTTCTTAAATATGACTATATATGTTGTCGGCCATCTTGGACGCCGTCTTGAATTACAAAAAATTGCACCACTTTTAAACTCTACATCCCTCCTGGTGGTGACCCCCAGGCATGTCCCTAACACCTGGTATCATCAGAAATTATCTAGCTTTCAGTGTATACCTTATCAAAAACTAAGCCCTTTTTGTTTGACTGGCTGACTGACTATATTCAATTATACCATCCATGAACAAACACTCAATAGAGTCAAAGATACCAAATACTTTGGCATTTCTATATCATCTGATCTAAATTGGAATAAACATATTAACCAGGTAACAAGTAAGGCAACCCAGATGTTGGGCTTCTTAAAACGCAACATGGAAACACAGTCGCAACATCTGAAGACAAAAGTATACAAAGCTCTGGTAAGTCCCCATCTGGAATACTGTGCTAGTGTGTGGGATCCACAAGTTGCAGTACAAAGGGTGGAGATGGTACAGAGACAGGCGGCCAGATATGTCCTGAGACGTTACCATAACACCAATAGCAGTGGCGGATCCAGGATCCTTAGAAGGGGGGGGGCGCCTGGGGTTTTAGTGGCTTGCCTCCCAAGATTTTTAGGTAAATTTTAGCCAATTTAGGAGTCTTTTAAAGTATTTGGTGAAAATAGGGGGGGGGGGCGTCTGTTGCGCCAAACCACACCCCCCCCCCATGGATCCGCCACTGAGTAGCGTATCAGACATGATGGAACAACTCCAGTGGCCTACTTTGACCCAGCGACGGTACTGCCTTCGTCTGACCATGCTATCCAAATTTAAAAATAGAATTGTTGCAATTAATCCTTCTCCTTACTTCAAGCTGATACATTCTGCTACCAGAACAAATTGTTTTTCTTTCCTTTCATACAGATGCAATACAGAATCCTTCAAGTTCAGCTTCTTCCCAAGAACAATATACCACTCTAGAATAACCTACCAAATGCTATATTTTTATCCCCATCCCAAATAGTTTCAAAACTGCAGTTGCTCAATTAGTCCTGTCCCTGCTCCATAGAACCGTATACATTTTGATGTACGGTACCCGAAATTTCCCAAGGGTTTCATGTAAAGGGACCAGTCCCTGATGAAAATGACCAGGGTAGACATTTGACTAGCGGGGCATTACTCGGCTACAAGCATTATTCAAAATGGCCACCAGACGACATATTGAAAAATTGTTTATTGGAATATTAGTCCAAAAATCTCAACTTATACCTCTTTTTCGACTAATTTGAGGTCCAGGAATTCATTTGTCAGGTTATTTTGATGATATAAGTAACCATTGACATATAAATCCAAAATGGCCGCCAAACGACATAATAAAAATTATATATTGAACTATTTGTCCAAAAATCTCAACCAATACCTCTTTTTCGACTAATTTGAGGTTCAGGAATTCATTTGTCAGGTTATTTTGACGATATATGTAACCATTGACATATAAATCAAAAATGGTGGCCAGCTCTCATCTAAAAAAATAGAATTTACTACAACTTGTGTATGCAATCCCACGACTATTGGTTAATTTAGATTCTTCAGCTATTTGGAAACCCTAAAATATATTATTGTTGCTATAGGGGATCTAATGGAGCATCTTCAAGGTTTAATGTCGGAAAAAGGGGTGATACAATTTTATTGAAAAAATAATATCACAGAAAAGACAACTGTTATAAACCGTTTAATTGCAATGACATATATGTTACATCATCATGTTACATCAATTCACCAACATGTTTTCATCATTTGTTGACACATGTACTGATAGATACCATTGGTACAACCAAAGTTTTAAGGGAGAAGGTCATGCTGGTGAGTTTCTATTAGAGTGATAGCATTTCTGATCACACAGAAGCACTACAACACTGATATCGACTGTAGTTAATGTCAGTTTCAGCAGAGTTAGTAGGAGAAAATGGATTGCATGTGAGTTCAGCATGCTTGGTGCCAACTTTACTGACAGCATCATTGCCAGAAAGAACAGAATTGCCAGAATGCTGCAGAATGCTGCCCCGAGCCTGGCATGGAGTGAATGGCGAGGAATCTTTGGCTTGTGCTCCCCGCCAAACTCCGCCCTCACCTCCTGCAGTTCCATGTTGATGAAAGTTGTTATGCATCTTAAAATCAACACAATATAATCCGTGTCGTTGAATACGACAACGACCCTTTCACACCCTCTCTTCACACTCCAATCAATGTGAGAAACCAACCTACAATCAGCTTCATTTTGCCAGCTTGGAAGGATTGACACTTAGGTAATTGATCCGATCCGCTCCTGCACTTGTGTTATGATAACTTCATCGTTCACTAACATTGCACTGGCAAGAATGTTACTGAGGTCCCGGAGAGCGATCCTTTTGACCAACAGTTGTATGTTTTCTTGTGAAATTAGTGAGCAACTTTTCCAAAAGTACAGCAGAGAAAGATTTGTCTTGGAGACTGTGAAGCTGTCCTCAACTATCTTAAAAATTAGCCTCTTGTGCTTCGATAACCAACCTGCTTCAGCAAAGCACCAAACACAACTAGTAAGCAAATATGATGTTTCTGCTAAACAAATTGCTGGTGTTATGCAGATGGTTGAGGTTGCCAAAAAGCGAGGCATAGCATTGGCGCAATTTCTGTGTTATGACCTTTTTGACAGCAGTCCCCATTTTTATGGTGATCCCACTTCACTTCGCTGCACAAAGCCAGACAAAGAGCAACTGATCACTGAGCTTGAAAATAATGTAAATCCAAGTGATTCTAGCTTTAACTCTGCTTCAGATATGAGAACAGATGTTATCATTGATTTCATGTCTTAAATGAGGACAATATCCAGACTTAACTGTATTTGGGAAAGCCATCAAGATTTTAGCTTTAACTCTGCTGCAGAGATAAAAACAGATTGTATCATTGCTTTCATGTTTAAACACTGGGTGACGTCTCGCCGCCGAGGTGAATCGGCAACACAAGAGTGTGTGTGTATATATAAGACCTATACACACACACTCCGAGTATTGGCGATTCACTCGGCGGCGGGACGTTACACAGTGGTTTAAAATGAGACAATATCCAGACTTGACTGTATTTGGGAATTTTGGGAAAGCCATCAAGGCAGTTCTGACTGCTACAAAAATGTTTGTAGATCTGAATACACTCACCTCGTTTTTTATTTCTATTGTGAGTTGTTAGTAAAAGAAGGAGAGAAAGCACGAAGAGCTGAGGAAGCTATAGGGATTATTAATGTGATGGCAATCGCCGAGGAAATTCCCATCCCACAGCAAATACAGAAGTTTTGGGCAAGCTCAAAAAAAACAAAGAAAACATGCAACAGTTTCTGTTGGTCAAATAAATCGCTGAGACTCGTTGAAAGAGTCGTTGTCGTATCCAACGACACGGATAGCATTGTGTTTATTTTAAGATACAACTTCATCAACATGGGACTACAGGAGGTGGTGGTGGAGTTTGGCAGAGAGCACAAGCGAAAGATTCCTCTCCATACACTCTATGCCAGGTTCGGGGCAGCATTCTGCAGCATTCTGGTGAAATTTCATGTTCTTTCTGGCAATAATGCTGTCAGTAAAGTTGGCACAAAGCATGCTGCACTCACATGCAATCCACTTTCTCTTACTAAATTTGCTGAAACTGACTCATTAACTACAGTCGACATTAGTGTTGTAGAGCGTTACCTTGTGAAGGTTTTGACTGGAGCTCGCTCAAACACCACTGCTATGACATTGCAATTAAACGGTTTATAACAGTTGTCTCTTCTGTGATATTATCTTTTTAATACAATTATATCAATTCTTTTTTCGGCTTTAAAAATTCAAGATGTTCCTTTAGATCCTCCAAAACAACAGAAAGAGATTTTGTGTTTTCCAAATAGCTGAAGAATCTAAATTAACCAATAGTAGAGGGATTGCATTTACAAAAGTTGTAGTAAATTATATTTTTAGATGTCAGTTGGCCACCATTTTGGATTTATATGTCAATGGTTACTTATATCGTCAAAATAATCTGACAACTGAATTCCTGGACCTCAAATTTGTCGAAAAAGAGGTATTAGTTGACATTTTTGAACAAATAGTTCAATATAAAACGTTTTATTATGTCGTTTGGCGGCCATTTTGGATTTGTATGTCAATGGGTACTTATATCGTCAAAATAACCCGACAAATGAATTCCTGGACCTCAAATTGGTCGAAAAAGAGGTATTAGTTGACATTTTTGAACAAATAGTTCATTATAAAACGTTTTATTATGTCTTTGGCGGCCATTTTGGATTTGTATGTCAATGGGTACTTATATCGTCAAAATAACCCGACAAATGAATTCCTGGACCTCAAATTGGTCGAAAAAGAGGTATTAGTTGAGATTTTTGGACAAATAGTTCAATATATAATTTTTCAATATGTCGTCTGGCGGCCATTTTGAATAATGCTCGCAGTCGAGTTATGCCCCGCTAGTCAAATGTCTACCCTGGTCATTTTCATCTGGGATTGGTCCCTTTACATATAACCCTTGAGAAATTTCGGGTACATCAAAATGTATACGGGGTTGTGGGACAGGGATTGGACTAAATACATCAGCAGTCTCCGAATGTTCTGCATCTTTTTAACAGCACAAACTCAAGCATCACAATTTATTATTATTATTATTTTAACCTGCACAATTTGGCAAACTACAATTATATCTCTTATTTCAGTTAGTTGTTTTGCCCTCGACACTTGTGTTCTGCACCTATTACTTTTAAACATGTTGTGAAACTCCTCATGCTAAATATCTAAATACAGACTTATGATTTCTCGGTATTGTATGATTATGTAGGCCTAAGTTGAAACTTAGGCCCTATCCAGCATAATTATTCATCTTCATAATTTCCTTGATTTTGTGATGCACACAATAAAATGCTTGCGCACACCAATCACCAGAGCAACTAGCCTTCCATTGGAAGTTTCCGCTCTGATTACGAAGAAAAAAGAAGAAGATAGTTCCCATGTATTGGCAACTCTCAGAAAGTAGATTAGGACATAACTTTTCCATGTGAAAATAGAAAAAAAGCCACATGTTTAAGCACCCTTTTTTACCCTTTCGAAGGGGTATTTTCGTCCCTTTCGTGCGCCGGCGTCTCAGCCGCCGCACGCAGCCTGTTGGCTGCTACACCAACATGGTGCGACAGATTAAATTCATAATTCATACAAACATTCAACCCCTCCCGACAATTTTTTATTAACCAAGGTCAAGGTCAAAAATTATTGTTAACGCGATGCTTTAGAAATAATTATTGGATCTCTCCAATTTTTACCCTGGTATATGTATAGATCTGCAAGTCTATTGGCATTGTCCGTTTTCATGTGTGAAACTAAGCTATGGCGGCCTTGGTTTTTTAATTTAAACATTCCTTGTTAGCGCGATAACTTGAAAAATTATTATTGGATCTCTTTCTTATTATCAGTTCAATGCCTTGGCCATCTTGATTTTATCATTCATCTTCGATTATTGGCATTAACGTATGGCAGCAGTTGTGTCAGATGTGTGGACATTTCGAGTCATTGCATCAGCCGAGGGTTATTTGAGTGCTTGCACAATATATATATTTTTTTATATTGATAGAGTAGGTCCAGATGTTTCAAAAAATATATAGGTTTAATACATTTTTTCACTTGAAGAATGCTGGTAGTCTCAAGCGTATGGGCCATAATATATGTCTATGGGACGGGTATTATGTGTGGTGAGATGTTAAGGTGCAGTAAAGTTCATTTGTGCAGGGATAGAAAAATGGCATGGTATCTGTTATTTTATTTGACATGTTTGAGGTGAGTACGGCTATTGATACTGGTTTTGAAAGCATCAGTGGGATCAGACTCTGATCATCAGTTGACAAGTTGTTCCATGCTGTTATTGTTCTTGAGAAAAAGCTGTATTTATACGTATCTATGTTGGTTTGGTATGGTTAGAAACCCAGGGGCTGTGTACAGGAGCTTCTTATTTATGGTTGGAGGCCGTGGATAGATGCATTTGCTTCACCTGAAAAATTCAACATGGTGGTGTTTGAGAGCGATCTCGACCCCAAGGTCCGAATCTGTGGCTGCAACCTGTTACAGCCACTGGGGCTAGGTGATATGGTATGGTCACAACTCCATTTACGATTTTGTAAAGCATGATCAGCCTCAAACTGTTTCTCCTTTCTTGTAATGTCTGCCAATTTAGTAAATTTAACATGCTGGCAATGCTGCTGGTGTTATGGTATCGGTTCAGGCAGTATCTGGTAGCCCGACGTTGTACAGATTCATGCTTCGGTACTGCCCCCTGGGTGTATGGATCCCAGACACAGGGTTTTATTGGCTTTGGAAGTAATGTTGTCAATGTGATTGTTCCATTTTAGCTCTTTGGTAATTTATACATAGTCATAGGCCTACAAACATTTATGAAGTGGGACGGTAGGTGAATACTTTTTTCTATTTGCTCTGTTTTTTTTTTGTGAAGTCTTTCTTGATATGGGGACAGTGGATGATATTTTCCCCTACCCCCAACAACTGAACGAGGTCAAGGGCCAGGGGACAAGTGCAAAGCAACATTCCTTAAAATTTTGTGAAATTTTGTTGTGTGTTTTCGAAGATGATAAACCATTTGATTTTGACATGTTAAAAAATTCTTGTTTCATTGTTATGGTGAAATTGATTCTAATTAGCTTCTGTACGAATGTATGATTCAAAGTGACAAAGTTACAGGGATGTTGGGAAAAAAATCATCCGAGAAAAATTTCGGAAAGAGTTACTTTTGTACCCCACCTGGACGATAATAAAGGTTTTCGGCATTCAGTATTCAGATATTGGTGATAAAATGTGGTACAGAGATTTATCTCAAGTAAGCATGACTATTGTCATTTTTGATCTATTTGATTGGCCAATTAAATTGTTGTTATTCATGTTATTTGGAGCGAAATGGTGTATTTAAACATCAATATTTGCAAATGTGTGGTATCACTACCCGGTATGACTGGGCCGCCTAACTCATTTACTGCGCGAGGCCCAGTCACACTGACCGCCATTTTGTTTCCACAGCCAGCTGTGTAAAAACGACAGCCTACCAAAAAACTCGGATGCCATGAAATCGAGAAGAATATTTCAAGGGTCTACGAAAACTAGGCCATTTTCAACAGGCGTGAGCTTTTTTCCGTATTAGAACTATTACATTTAAAAATGGAGGTCACTGTGTCAGAGCCTTGCGATGTCATCAGGGTATGGTATCACATGATAAATTTTTATCCACTTGAACTTCAAGTGGATGAAAATTCAAATTATTTTATTTTGCACTTGAAGGGTTAATTTTCAACTTTTTTGTGGCAGAATGCTGGTGTTTTAAAGATAATGTAATATTGCCCTTCTAAGACTGATTGTAGACATTTAGTATCCAAACAGGGGAGCTGCAGCAATGTTCAAATTGATATCATGGATATCAAGATATCATGTGAAATATATAGAAAGGGAAAATAAATTCATTTTGTTTGTATTTCTGTTTTGATAGCATATAGTTGATAACATGACTATTTGCTGTTGTATTGATTTTGACTGTCTTCTCATGGTACTTTAATAATCAGACAATGTTATTTTCTGTGTTAATTTTTTTGTCAAGTGTTGTGAGTTGTGCGGTTGTGTTTGTATCAGGAATGTAGGCCTACATGATAACCTACCATAGTAACCAGGTAACCATGGTAACAGTAACATTGTCTTAGAAAATCATAGTTCCATCCTCATTCTTGCGAAAGTCAATTGTTAAAGGGGAACAATAGTCTCAAAGTGATAGGGGTCATTTAATTAAAGTTCAATGCTCTATAATTTATCACTATAGTCACATTAACCGTAGTGAATGAATTTTGCCGATTTCTCGGTCAATTCTCGACCAATTTTCATGAAATTTCACACATACCATTTTCCAATCATGTCGTGCCCAAATTTCGGAAGGTTTGGGTAAATATTTAAGAAGTTAGACCATTTGACATGTAGTAAATAAATAAAAATGTTGCCCTCTATAAACCCATCAGCTTCGTCGAAGAATTTTATTACATGCCAAATGGTCTTTTAAAATACCTATCGAAACTTCGCGAAATTTTTAGGGTAGTCACGAATGGAAAATAGTGTGTGTAAAATTTCATGAAAATTGGTTGAGAATTGACTGAGAAATCCGCGAAATGCAATAATCCTGGTTAATCAATTTAATGTGAATCTGACTATAAATATGCTTTATACTGAAAATACATGTATAGAAATTTGAATTGGATTTAGACAGTCCTGTACACTGTGGTATATACGTCATTAGAAATGTGACCACCAGGTGACCACACCACTTCAGTTCACTTGGTATTGAAGAAAGGAGGGGGAGTGGTCTCCTATCCAATTTCAATGTCGCTACTAGTTGGCAGCCACTGAACCCCCGCCGCTCAGTTGCACCTACATGGGGATACTACCAGCTTACCTGAACCACACTTCATCAAGTGCCATATATCATGTATATCGATGACTGATTTGTAACAATATTAGGCGTGTCATATTGCTGAGATGTGGTTCAATTCCCTTCACAATATCATCCCGACTGGCCCTAATCACTAGTGATCATGATGATGGCTACAAACACTACTGTAGTCAATTTTGAGTGTCAAATTATAATACTAGTATCGATATTTTGGCAAATTTCATCGAAGCTGATACAATTTAGTTTTGAGGAGGGCCTCTTGAACCCCCACCCTTTGGATCCGCCACTGGGCTAACCACCTGGCTGTAAATTTGTGCAAAATTATTTGTGGCATGACTGTAGTACCTAGGCTAATTAAATTGTGTCACTGGCGAAATATGTGCTTTTACGTACTCAGTATGACAAGTGTGGCGATAGTACGAGGAGAATTGTTTTTTGTTTCTTTGAAGTTTGAATGCCAGAGTGAGTGTCGGGGGGAGGATAAACCCCCGAGCTCCAGCGTGACAGACAACTAACCACGACTGTAGTCGCGACTGTAGTCATTTTTAATCCTTTTACCCTGTTTACTTAGCCGTTTAAATCACACTTATTGAGAATAAAATGTGTCTTTAACATGTTTAAGCATCGATATTTGCAAATGTTTGGTCTCTAATTAAACACATATGAGTAATTATCAGCCAGATGTTGTGGGTCGTGGTGGCGAGACACAGCTTCGAGTGGGTGAAAATTTAAATTATTTATTTTAGTGATTTTACGGTTAACCACTGCACCAGAGCTCCCGCCCTTTTTTCACATCAAGCTACATTTATATTTTGCTGTAGCGAACCACAATTTCAAGTAGATGCAAATTATTTAGGTTTTTTTTTTAAATTTAAGTTTGAATATTTGACAATTTTGACCTTTGAAAGTTATGATTTTAATTGATCTCATTTTACCTTCCAATTAAATTGAGTGGGTTTATTTTCATATGAGATTAAAATTTATCTGAATATTTTGCATCCAACCCCCAATGGGACTGGCAATTGGGGTGGTGAGACCACATTAACCATGCTAAGTGATTTTTTTCTGATTTCTCATTCAATTCTCAACTAATTGTCTTGAAAGATCACAAGCACTATTTGCAAGTGAAGTGCCGACTACCCTGAAAATACTATTAGAAAATATTTTATAGTTAGTCTATTTAACATGTAGAAATGTGGTCAAATGTCGCCCTCTATAAGCATTACTTACTTCGTCTCGAAATTTCATTGCATGTCAAGTGGTCTACCGTCTGAAAACTTAGCAAAATTCACAGGGTACAGTCGTAGCATGACTAAACATGCTAAAAAATATTGTGTGTAAAATTTCACGAAAATTGGTTTAAAATTGACTGAGAAAGCAGCGGTATTTCTATATTGCGGCGGCAAGTCACATGTCATGGGTAATGTTCTGGGCCGATCTTAAAAGTAAAGATTTGAGCTAATAAACTGTTAAATCATTAATAAGAAAGATGGCACATTAACTAAGTATTTCAGTGCGGGGACTGACCCAGACGTCAGAATCTAACGTCTAGAAATCAGATTCTGACGTATCAAGTCGATCTCCGCACTCAAAGAATTAACCATTTATAATGGCCGTAGACCCATAAGATTAGATAGGTATTTAAATGAAGCGGAAAAAGCTAACTATAGCCTACTCGCCGTCAAATTAAAAGTGATCAACCAGGATCGCATGATTTTCGGCGATTTCTCCGTCAATTTTGAACCCGATTTCCTTGAAAGGCCATTTTCTATTAAAATCCTCACAGCGGTAAAAATTGGTTAAATTATATTTATTCTTTCAAAAGTTATTTATTATTTTAAAAGTTAGACCATTTGCCATGTAATAAAATTCTAGAATTAGTTTAATGGGGTTATAGAGGGACGTCGTAATTTAAATTTACTACATTTCAAAAGGTCTAACTTTCGAAATAATAAATGTAACTTATAATTTTTGAAATAAGCTATATAATTTTAAGGGCCATTAGGATTTGAATAGAGAATGGCATTTGCAAAATTTGAAGCAAATGGGTTTAGAATTGACGGAGAAATAAGCCATTTAGGATGATTTCAAAACCCTTTCGTCTCCATGGTTTATACAAAAATATTTCAGCGATGTATTAGTATTAAATGTAAGGATCTTCCCAGAACCCTGGTGAATAAAAATGAGAGGAAATGACCGGTTAAAGTAACAGTTTTCAGAGACAAGAAATCAAAGTGGAAAATGTTGACAGACATTTAATGATTTGTCATCTTAGTTATTTTCCATGATATAACGTTATACCCAATTGTTTTAGCAGTAAGCAGAAATGTCTGAGAAGCTATATTTGAACCTAGAAATCAATATCCTAATGGGTTTGTTTTTGTATCTTCACTTTGGATTGTCGAAAATGTGGCTGGTGGGATCTCAAAAGGATTTAAACGCGAAAATAGATGGCATTATATGCATATATACAGTAAAAACCAACAAACATGAGATTTAGATCAAATGTTTTTTTAACGTTGGCCCATCGTCTTTGACGCTGGCCGCTTATCCTGCTGATTTAATCTGTTTTATTAGTCGACCAAATCACTGTTATTGGGAATAAATTGTGTGTCTAAACATAAAAAAATTGCAAATAATATTTGTGCTCAAATTGAACAAATATGAACAATTTTCACCCACTTGAAGTTGTGTGTCGCGGTAGCGAGACACAACTTCAAGTGGGTGAAAATTTAAATAAATTAAAATAGCGGGTAAATAGCTGTATACGGAATAAATCAACACTGTTCTTAGCGTTTTGGTTGTTGGGAACTCTGCGATGTCTGTGATAAGATGTAGTCTTGGAGCCCCCCCCTCCCCCCCCCGGTCACACGGACAAATGGCCACACGTAATCAGCCTGAATGGTATGACGTCGCGCGACTGACGTCACGGCGACAGCTGAGTGAAGATATTTCTGGGTCGGGGAGAGACACCCGTCATAGCTCAGCCCGCAACTGTGACTTAAATATAAGGTTTCAGCTGCAGATTGACACCGTACAAAAATGGGTACATTTTCCTGGGGACGCTTATATCTAAGGCTTCGACGCGATTAATCAGGTCTATAATAGGCTTATTAGAATCAGGGATATTTCACCCACATTTATACATCTTCAACTCATTTTCCGCCACATCGTTTAAATGCTGTGACCTTTTTTCCGACCTTGGGGTGGAAATCTGTCCCACTCGCCGCCTTGTTGTAAAACGTTGACTCCCCCATAGAAAGTGTTTCTCAATCCACTGCCCACGCCTTTACGTTGTGCGGCTGTCCACGGCTACCGTTGGTTCAGCCGGCAACTGGAACCGTTCGATACTCGTGGAGAAGATTAAAGCTTGCTTCTGGGAATGGTGGAGGGAAGGGGGGTGGTGTAACTGGGAGACTGGTGCCATGGCAGTCTCTCCCTGATGCTATTTCTATAAATAATACAATGCATAAACTCTCCTCTTTCTCGGTAGTCACTAGTGGCGGCGTGATTTAGACCTACCCCTTAAGCAGCTGTAAAAGCTCTCTGTCTATTTGAAAAACATACGAAAATTGTCGTCACACTCACATGACGCTGGAAATTGCGTCAGCAATTCCAACGTCATGTGACGAAAAATAATAAATTTCATCTTTCCTCATTCACATATTTGCTGACGTAATTCCCAGCTCCAAGTAGCCTACAGCTAGTGCTTTCATTCACATGGTGCTGGAGTTGCTAACGCAACGCAACTTCGAGATTCAAGTGATGCAA
Organism: Flabesymbios commensalis; assembly: GCA_964017125.1. Classification (NCBI taxonomy): domain Eukaryota; kingdom Metazoa; phylum Annelida; class Polychaeta; order Terebellida; family Flabelligeridae; genus Flabesymbios; species Flabesymbios commensalis. The sequence goes on from OZ024904.1 coordinate 8,695,944, forward strand.
AATACATCTTATTTATTGAAACATCTTTATCTGTTCATACAGCTTATACAAGGTGGACATTATTAGCAGTCAGGCTATTTTTCATATGTGCCCTGCAGTGATTTCGTTATATGAAAACAAACGGTCAATTATATAATATATAATACAGATGAAATAAATATTACAGATAAAAAACGTATTTAATTTATAACACATAGTAAAGAAATGTTGCCCGCGCCAAAAGCAGAGATAAAAAACCCTACGTATTGTTATGAATAGTAGTTAAAATGCACTCTAGAAAGCGTAGAAATCTACAAAATAAAACACTTTTGAAACATGTAAAGTTTAGGGGTGGATCTAGCTTTTCACTGAGGGGGGGGGGGGGGTACAATTTGAAAAAAAAAATTATCTGTAAGGGGATCGAGGGGCCCGCCCCCGGGGAATTTTTTGATTTCCAAAGGCTTTCTCATGCAATCTAAGGCATATTGCGCACTGTTTCTCACTCAGTATATCACCAAATCATAAGGAAACCCCCAAATAAGATGATAATTTTTTTTTAAAACCAACAACCACCTCCCCCCCACCCCTTGGATCCGCCACTGAAGTTCAAGTTCAGTCCAACATTCAACTTGCATTGGATCGATATATCGTGTCTGGTTAGTTAACCCTTTCAAGCCTGAGTTTACCGTTGTCATCTTCATCCACTACAAGCCGCGAATTGCTGCCGTAATTCTCGACCTGTAGTGGATGAAGATGATTTGAAGTGTATGAGAAATTAAAGAAAATTGCCATGTATTGGTAAACCAGTTTCATGGAAATATTCATTCTAAAACCTTTAGTTTTTTTCAGGGATGTAAAATGATGCTTTAATGCATCGTGAGAGCTTAAAGGGTTAATATAAGGGATTCATATTCTGCCTCGTTTCTATTTAGTTGATATGCCAACAACGTTGATATGGCTTATGACAGTTTCTAAATGTCACTGTATGGCCTTGGTGAAAGTCACTCACTGTATGACCTTGACCGATAGGGGACTTATATCTTTGATCAAAGCTTCGTGATAGCTTTCTAATCTGTGGGTGAATACGATTTCTAACATCAAGCGATGCTGCTGCTGCTGCGACGCTTGGCCGAATTATTTCACGACTTTTAATCTGTTAACCCTTTGACTTCCAGGCCGGGGTGCATGCCAGGATCCAGATATACTGGTGTAGGAGTTCTATTTTTCGTCATTTGAAGCTGGAATTGCTAACGCAATTGCCAGCTTCAAATGACGAAAAATACATAAATGTAGTATATATTTGACGAAAATTTGTGTCATTTTATGGTTACGTTCATTGACAAATGACGACGGAAATTTCCGTCATGTATGGTAGTGAAAAGGTTAATCAGTATCAGTTGTATGAGAGGAGCACGTCGGTAATCCTGCTATTGCTGAAACAGACTGCTTATATTTTGTGCAATATGTATACCTGTTTGCCAACAATGTTCCCAGAAATTCGATTAGTTTTAAGGGAGCCACTGTTCAATCTCCAAGGGCTGGGGTTTTTGTCGCGGACAAATTATTTAAAATCATCCCAGTTCGGCGGCGCGCTGAAAATTTCAAATTTTATTACTTATAGAACAGCTCTTAAAGTAAATTATTTATTTTATGCACAGTTCGCCCGAAATGATTTATTTCAAAAATACTACACCCCCCCCCCCCCCTGGAGATTGAATGGTAGCCCCCTAATCAGATAATGAGGTACATCGAAACGTATGGAAACACTATAATCACTCGGAATGGAAAAGCAGTATAAACTGACTATGTTTTATAATAATATTATCGTCAAATTACGATGTTATGGTTGAAGACTTAGAATTTTTATTGTATGGAGATTGGCAGACGATGTGTCCAACAACCTACATTGGTTCATCCCTTAAGCGCTGAAATATTTATATATTTAGAAACCAAATGTTTTTTTTTAGTTTTAAATCATCATAAATATCTTAGTAAGCTTTTTCTGCTTCATTTGAATACGTATGTTATGGATCTACGGTCATTATAAATATTTTTTCAGTGCGGGGATCGACATTATACGTCACAATCTGACGTCTACGGACGTCATATTCTGACGTCTGAAGTCAATCCCCGTGCTTAAAGGGTTAACATCCCTGGTTTACTGACGTATATAGGATTTGACGATAGAAATCAGCATCCGCCATGCCAAGCTTTTTTCTGCGGCGCTATTATATTCCCTTCCCGCTGTGCGTTCAATTTTCTCCCGTGTTGATAGTCCCACCACCATCGATATTGTGCGATACATTTAGGTCGGCTGATTATTTAGAAAAGTTTGAATTTAAAGTGGGTGGGCAGTTACGATTCGCTAAGCACAAGTTGTGGGCCCACCTGCATGAGCAGCATGGTAAATATGCTGACTGTAGTCGTACACAAGTGAAGCGAAACGACTCACCTCCCAGCGTGTTTACGCAACATTAAACCAAAAGTGTTTTAATGCTGGCCCAACGTCTACGACGCTGGTTCAACATTAAAACACTATTGGTTCAACGTAATGAGTGTAACTCGGAACACTGATCTACCGTCTTCAAATAAAATCCTCAAACTAAAAATTGACAAAAATTATTGAAATCTTGACCGTGATGAGGATGGCTTTGCGACCCGACAGACAAAACCGTTAACCCATTGTTAGTTAGCAAAAGCCACCCTCCATAACGTGTTACGGGTTAGCAAGCATTCAATATCTGAACCGTAAGAGTTCCGCCGGCGGCACCCAAACGATTTAACCCCTCTTAAGTTTACCTAACTTAGTGACCGTTTATGAACGCACTGAGCTGCTTTTGAAAGATTCTATCAATTATTTATTGTGTGACGGCATTTTTCAAACATCTCCAAAAAATATTTCTACCATCTTAACCATTTGTAATGTGAGTATCTTACGTTTCAGATACATAATGCGTTCTAACCCGAAACATACCAAGCAAACACGAGACGCTAAACCAATGTTGATTTAATGTTGGCCCATCGTCTCCGACTCTGGGCCAACATTGAATCAACATTGGTTCAGCGTCTCGTGTTTGCTGGGTAGTGGAGGGCAAGATCCTTCTAGTGTTGGCATAATGCTGGGCCAGCGTTGCACACGATGGCCCAGCATTGAACCAACACTGACTCAGCTTCTTGCGTTGCAATTTCTGTAGATTTGCATTGGCAGTTTTTGAAGCCTTTTGATGTGCATTTAATGTGCAAGAATTTCTCATGCTTTATTTCAAAATGATCAATTATAACAAATGGCAATCCTATTTTTGCCACACTGTAGTATTAATGTCTCATCTAATATAGCGCGCGGGGAGGCACGATCGTTTCCGACAAAACGTGATAAAACTGTATAAAAAGGAGGTCCATCTCAGTCGTAATTGCCTTAGTTACCCACCCGGCAAACACAACATGCTGGACCAATGCCGGTTTATTGTTGGCCCACCGTCGTAGACGGTGGGCCAACATTTAACCGGAATTGGTTCTGCGTGTTGTGTTTCCTGGGTGCAGCCCTGCTCCACGTCAAAGCCACTCCCTCCAACAAATACCATCATGTCCAGATAGTGTTAGACCCATGCAGAGTGGAGCTCCCCCTGATATTTCACCCACGGCTGCCGTCTTGCATCGGATTTGGCCATTATGGTTGAGGCTGCCTGCTTGGAGAGTAGGAGATCGCGGGTTCAAACCCCACTCTGGCCTTCAAGTTTCAAACAAACAAAATAATGTTTCTTCCCCGCTCACTCGTAAAAAAATAATATTGTGGGGAACCTCCGTGACCGAGAGGTAGGTGCTCGAATCTTGTGTCTGGAGGGCAGTGTCATCTTATTCATCTCACCATCCTCAGGAGGTTTTCCTGGCCCAATTTAGCCTATATGTGCACAAAGGTGGCCTAAACCCCCATTTATTTCATTTCATTTGTTTAGCCCTTCCCGCTAAATGATCTTATTTATATTTTCACACTCTTGAAGTTTTTTCTCGCTACCGCGACCCACAACTTTAAGTGTGTAAAAAATACTCATATCTTTAATTTGAGACTAAACATTTGCAAATCTTGTTGTTTAAACACTCATTTTTTTTCTAATAACAGTGATTTAATTGGTTGGAAAACGTATTAAATCAATTATGGTTGTGCTTGGCGAAAAAATGTTAATGTTGGGCTATCGTCTACGACATCAGCCCAACATTAAAACAACATTGGTTTGATATATCATGTTTTCTTCCTAATGGGAGCCTTTTTTTGGTGATTTGGTTGTAAATTATTACACTATCTTTATGAAACATAAATGCGCATGTATCAACCATTGTCTTTTAGGAATTATTACTATTAGTGTAGAGTATCAAAAAAGATACTTTTTTAATTTTCGCGTTCTAAATTATAATATTTTAGGGACGCCACCCACCTAGTTTTTAAGCCCATCTCGACCAATCACAAAGCTAGAATCCAGGCCGACCGCTCGGAGCCAACGATCGGCATGCTGCAGTATCCATGGAGATTGCCTGTATGATTTGACATGCATGCCAATATTGTCTAAGCTCCATCCCTGGATAGCTGTCTTTATGGTGCGCTATTTATAACTCACATGGAGCCTAAATCGTCCCAGGCACCGGCGGCAGTCATGTGACTGTGTTTTAGCCGTGTCGTCCTCTCCAAGGCCGTGGATTGCTGTATTTGTTTTACCCGAAAAAAATCAACGTTTTGCAACATGGCGGTGACTGGGAGCGTTCTCGACCCCAATGTCCGATAAATTCCATAACTTTTTAATGACTATGCGACCTGTCAGCTGAGCATGCGGGCATGTAACTGAAATGTTACCGATTTTGTATACCGAATCTGTGGCTGAAACCTGTTTCAGCCGCTGGGGCTAATTGTGTTTCACCATGTTCACGTGTGTGGTGCCGCTAAATGTAAAAAGAAACCGCTATGTGTAAAAACTCCAATCCCAGCAAACACAAAACATTTGTAGGCCCCCTATAACATTTATATAACGTCGTCCCAATGTCTTTGACGTTGGTCCAACATTGTACAAATGTTATACAAATGTTTTGCGTTTACTGTGAAATGTATCAATTTCTTTAACCCCTACGCTCGACTATAGTCGTTTTTAATCTCTTTTATCGGCTGATTGAATCATGTGGTGCCGCTAAATGTAAAAAAAAACCGCTATATTAGTCTATAAAAACTTAAATGCATTCACAATTCTTTTGTATAACATTTATATAACGTCGGCCCGACGTTAGCCCAACATTGTACTAATGTTATACAAATGTTTGCGTTTACTGAGAAATGTATCAATTTTGTGAACCCTATTTTTCGTTTTTGATTTGTTTTTTTGGCTGATTTAATCACTGTTATTGGGAATGAAACATCAAGATTTGCAAATGTTTGGTCTCAATTTAAACAAATATGACTAATTTTCTCCCACTTGAAGTTGTGTGTCGCGGTATTCATCTTCACGTCGGTGAAAAAATAAATTCTATAGCTTAACAAATTTGCTACATATGCTACATATGAGTTTTGCACATAGGCCTATATGTAGCGTTATTTTTACATTTAGTGGCGCTACACACGTTCACTGTTCATGCTGTTGCGAATCTGATGCTGCTCTTTTCAATTTGATGTTTGTGACCCGTCTTGCTGTGCGGCACGAAACAATACAATCGATTTTTTTCTAGCTCTCAAATCAACAGGGTTTAGGACAAAAACCGAGCAAATCGTTTTTCTCTGAAAGTCGGCCGATCTTGATCATGTAATTTCCAAATGCGAACCATTCCAATAAATTTTGTCATTTCAATTCGGGAATGCCGTTGCTATTTATAACTAAGCAATAGAAACATGCAATTTAGAAGAAAACAAGTGATGCATCACTCACTCACTCACTCACTCACTCACTCACTCACTCACTCACTCACTCACTCACTCACTCACTCACTCACTCACTCACTCACTCACTCACTCACTCACTCACTCACTCACTCACTCACTCACTCACTCACTCACTCACTCACTCGCATATTAGCCAGTTATTTATGGCTTATCCATGTATTATTGTTTGTGTAACAGGACTCTCCACTGGCATCTCCTCAGTTCACAGCCATAAATCCATATTTATTATCAGACCACAATAAAAACCAACATAACAGTCAGAGGCTCAGTGCCGATACCATCCACTATCCATCCTTGACTAATAATGTTTTTTTTTGGACAAGATAAATTATTTGATCATTTTTACTGGCTTTTGTAAAAGTGTGAAATTGATAAAATAATTTGTGGTAGTCATGGTAACATGGTAACTGTGCGATGTCTATTTTTTCATAAATATTAATAATAAAACCCTTGTGCTGCTGAATTGTTTGTGTCTATTTTTCATTCAATTGAAGCTGGAATTGCTAACGCAAACTCTAGGGCAGGGGCCCTGATGCAGTGGTTAAAGGTGCCTGCTTTGAAAGTTGGAGATCGCGGGTGCGAACCCTGCTCTGGCATTCAAGTTTCAAAGAAACAAAATGTTTCTTCCCCTCTCACCCGTAAATAAGCAATATTGTTGGGAGCCTCCATGACCGAGAGGTAGCGTGCTCGGCCTCAGACCGCCATGGCTCGAATTTCGAATCCTGTGTCTGGAGGGTAGTGTCATCTCATTCATCTCAACATCCTCAAGAGGTTCTCCTGGCCCAGTTTAGCCTATATGTGCTCAAAGGTGGCCTGAAACCCCATTCAGTTCATTTCGCGCAAACTCCAGCTTCAAATTTCCAAATATATACAATAACGTGTATAATGCCTTTATTGGATTTGCTCATTGTTTTAGTCGACTGGCTTCTTGTATTTCTAGATCTCAGATAGAAAAAAGGCTTGACGAAACTCACCATTTTATTATATGGGATCCAGAATAACAAACAAATCACTACTAGAGATTGGGGGTACTGGGATGATTGCTAGTAGTAGTAGTACTTTTCGCCCCCATCTGGGGAGGGTCATTAGGGATCTGTTTCGTCCGTTGGATGCTGTGTACGGCATTGTACGGAAGCACTAGTCTACAGCAATCATCTAAGGGCAGCTGCAGCCTCCTCGTATCTGGCTATAATCTTCGGGCGGATTGCCAGTGACGTACCCTGGTTCCTTCGCTCAACAGCGGAGCCAATGCAGCACCCGCACCAGTGCTGGCGCTGATGTAGGCCGTGGTAGTCTCAAATAACCGGCAATAGCGTGTTTGACATTAGGTCTCTCACGTGGGATGAATGGAGTTACCCAGAGGGAGTGATCCTTCCTATTGTTACTCTGGGGACTATCCCACCCGATAGCGGAGCTGCGCGAAATGCCACAGAGTTTTAGCATTAAATTGCACAGTGAAACCCAAGTCTCCGGCTGTCTGGGCATGTCTGGGGGTAGATCCCCTAGACATGCCCAGAACCCCTTATCGGGCGAGCGAAGGAAGACGCTCTCAATAACCCACCATGCCCTATCACCCCCATCCTCACATCATCATCTGTACATCATTCATCTCATCAATTGACTACAACGTTTTTATCGTATTATAATGTCACTTAAAAGACCTTTTGTGCCGAAAAGTGACGTAAAGCAATGATTTACTACTACTACTACTAGAGTTTACCTGACGTTAACCATATGTTCGCGTGATCTCAGTCAAAGTCGCAGATCACTCTTAACCCTTTCAGCGCGGGGACTGACTTTAGACGTCAGAATCTGACGTCTATAGACGTCAGCTTCTGACGTCTGAAGTCAATCCCTGGACTAAAAAAATAATGATGTCCATGACCCATAACATGGGTATTTAAATGAAGCGGAAAGAGCTAACTAAGGCATTTATCATGTTATCATTTATGATGTTTTCAAATTGAAAATAACCCTTTGGTCTCAATGGTTTATACAGACATGTTTCAGAGTTTTTAGGGTTAACTTAGGGTTAAACCGTAATAACTGTTTACGTCCCCACTACGTAGTTACTACTGTATGCCTTCTGACGACAGTATTTGTAAACAATGTAGGCCTAAGTCATGTCACACCAGAAATCAATAATCCTTATTGGCCTTCTGCTGCTCAATTGTTTGTTTCTATTTAGAAGAAATATGAAAAAAGTTTGTCGCCACAAACGACGAAAAAAAAAATCTGTTGAGAATGTGGACAGAAAAAATGTTGACGGAATTGAAGAAAATTATGTTGACCAGAAAATGGTAGTTAATAACATAAAAACAGTTTTCTGAAGTTCACCGCCCCCCGAGATAATTGTTTTCTTGCAGAAAAAACAAACATCAACACAAACACTACCCCCTCCCCCTCCCAGATATCTAATAGTGCGTCCCTGAGCACTATAAACCCTTTCCGCGCAGTGACCGTCTCTGACGCCTGTGGACGTCAGATTCTGCCGTATAAAGACGGTCCGCGAGGAAATACACTATTTCTAGTAGACCCATAGCTAACTAAGATATTTATGATGATTTCAAAATGAAAAAACCCTCTGGTCTCCATGGTTTATTCAACAATATATCAGCGTTGTAAGGGGTTCAGTACCCGGCTATACCCGGCCATAAATCCATATTTATTATTCGACCAGAATAGAAACCAACATAACAGTCAGAGGCTCAGCGCAGTAACCATCCACCCTTGACTAATAACGTTTTTTCAGACAAGATTAAAATCAAAGGAAATGCCAGTGAAATTGATAACATAGTTTGTGTTAATTGTGAGACGTCTATTTTTCATTAATATTAACCCTTCTCATGCTAAGGTAATTGATTACAATTTTCACCCACTTGAGGTTGTGTCTCGCTAACGCGACCCACAACTTCAAGTGGCTGAAAATTACTCATATTTGTTTAATTTGAGCACAAATATTTGCAAATGTTAATGTTTAGACACACACTTCATTCCCAATCACGGTGATTTGGTCGACTAATAAAATAGATTTAAAACGACAAAAGTCGTGATCAGCACCATAAGGGTTGCGAATATAAACCCTTGTGTACCTGAACTGTTGGTTTCTATTTTTCATTCATTTGAAGCTGGAATTGTTCACGCGAACTCCAGCTTCAAATGACGAAAAACTGTCATATTTATGACAAATAGACATCTTTCCAAATATATACAATGACGTGTATAATGGCTTTATTGTTTCTGCTCGTTGTTTTAACCTTTAAAGTGCTGAATTATTTTTGTTTAAACCATGGAAACTAAAGGGGTTTTTTCAATTTAAAATCACCTTAAATGTCTTAGTTAGCTCTTTCTGATTCATTTGAATACCTATGTCATGGATCTACGACCATTAGAAATATTTTTACTCTCACAGGGCGGGGATATACTTTAGTCGTCAGAATCTGACGTCTACAGACATCATATTCTGACGACTAAAGTCTATCCCCGCGCTGTAAGGGTTCAGGCCAAAACACACCAACGCGAGCGCGAATAGGCACGCGAAAATCGGGTGACTGTCTACACGCCAACGCGACACGCAGCAAAAATGAAACAGTTTGGACATTTATCGCGTTGCCCTTCGTACCCCGTCGCGCTGCTATGTTTTGTGAATGTTGTGAATGAAAAATCCAATCAACATGATCAATAGTACGTTTGATAAACGTCGCGTTTTTGTGTTTTGCGCTTTACTCTACTGGCATCTTGTATTTCTAAATCTCAGATAGAAAAAAGCCTTGAGTAATCCCACCATCTTGAATAACAAACAAATCACTACCAGAGATTACCTGACGTTAACCATATGTTTGCAGCTCAAAATCGGAGATCACTCTTAACCCTTTCAGCGGTGACCGTCTTTAAACGTCAGAATCTGACGTCTATAGATGTCAGCTTCTGACGTCTGAAGTCAATCACTGCACTGAAAAAATAAAAATGGCTATTGACCCATAACATAGGTATTCGAATGAAGCGGAAAGAGCTAACTAAGACATTTATGATGACTTCAAATTATTGAAAATAAACCTTTGGTTTATACAAAATATTTCAACGTTGTTAGGGTTACGTTGTTTCCCACAACGACCCACAACCTCAAATGTGTGAAAATTACTCATATTAGCGTTGTGTTATAATTCCTCGAATCATCTGTGGGGGCCTACTGTTGTCGTTGTGTTTCTTGTACACGTGTGTGTTGTTGTGTTATTATTCCAGGAATCATGTGTTCTGGTGTCATTGTGTTACCTGTACATGCTGTCGTTGTGTTATAATTCGTGGAATCATCTATTGTCATGGTGTTTCTTGTATATGTTTTTTTTCCAGTACGTCTACCATGTCGTCTAACCTGCCTGTTTCTCTGATCACATATCACCTGCTGACGTTGTCGTTGTGTTTCTTGTATATGTTTTTTTTTACAGCACTCCTCCCATGTCTAACCCTCCTATTTCTCTGATCACCTGGTGACGTTGTGTTTCTTGTTTATGGTTGTTTTTTCCAGTCGTCTCCCATGTTTCACCTGTTTCTCTCTGCTGTGATATCTGCTGACGTTGTCGTTGTGTTTCTTGTGTATTGTTTTTTACAGTACGTCTCCTATGTCTAACCCTCCTATTTCTCTGATCACAGATCACCTGGTGACGCTGTCCAGACAGACGTGGACGCTGATGACGTCATCTTACCGTGCTAACTACACCTCAGTGCCGGCTAGGATCAGCTGCTCAGCGCTACACGGCCGATTTATTGTCGGGCCAATGTCTGCGACGGTGGCCCGACCTTAAATCCACGTTATGGCATGCCTCGTCTTGGCTGCAGCTGAAAGATGACGACCACCAACCAGCCCTCCCGCCCTAAATGACGTCACGCTGACGCGCGTACCCCCCCCCCCCCCCCCCTGGACAGAGAGGTAGGCTATATACGGCACACAGCAGTACTGATTCACTATCCACAGACATGCTGTGTGAGGCCGACAGGAGCGCCGTTACTGGAGCCATGTGACAAGCATGTGTGTGGCCAAAGCCATACAGCATTCTGCAATGGCTGATGGCTATCTGCAAAAGAGATGGGCTGCAATTAGCAATATCTGATTGAAATACTGCAATTAACAAGTGCAACATCTGATTGCAATCTGAAATACTGCAATCAACACGTGCAACATCTGACTGCAATGTGAAATACTGCAATCAACACGTGCAACATCTGATTGCAATGTGAAATACTGCAATCAACACGTGCAACATCTGATTGCAATCTGAAATACTGCAATTGGCGAGTGCAACATCTGATTGCAATCTGAAATACTGCAATCAGCAAGAGCAACATCTGCTAGCAATCTGAAATCGACAGGTTCAACATCTGATTGCAATCTGAAATACTGCAATCACCAAGTGCAACATCTGATTTCAGTCTGAAATACTGCAATTAGCAAGTGCAATACCTGATTGCAATCCCACAGCTTGTGAGCAAAATTGGCCGACTACAATATTTACAAGTGCAAGATCTGTTTGCTCTCTGCACAGGTGACAGGCTGCGATTATTAATTGCTCATGTGATTGTAATCTTCAAAGTTGAACGGCTGCAAATGGAAAGCGCAATAACTGATAGAAATTTGCAAACGTTACTGATTGTAATTACAAATGAATTATCTTATTATAATTTGACAGACTGCAATTAACAAGTGGAATATGTGATTATTGCAATGTGCAAAGTTGGCCGAATGCAATTTGCAAGTGCAAGATCTGTAAAGGAGAGCGACCGGCTGTAACTGCAATACAATACAATACACCGACCGGCTGTAACTAACAAGCTAACATTCTGTAATACCCACAAAGTCTGAATGCGATCTGACAAGCAAGTCAAGCAACACATACACATATAAAACCTGTGAGTGATCCAACTACAACTTTTTATGAAAGTCTATAAATTCTGACAGTGATTTGAAAGCCAACACATGAAAGAGAGACGCATCTGGAAGCAATTTTAGACCAATCCTATCCTCAATATATTGCGAAATAGAAGAATTGTGCTTCCAAAAGGGCTGCATGAATGAATTATGAATCTCAAACATGTCAAATGCAAGAGACGGAATCTGACACTACCAGGCAGCCTGTGGCCATTATGCCTCAAATGTGACAAAATATGAAAATGACGTCATTGACACCACAGAATCAATATCAAAGGTAGGTTTAATGGTGGATTGGTTTCCTCCGTTAAATGTTACAACCAGTTTGTAACAATCACACTATTCAACCCCTAGATCACTGAGCTATTCAATTTAAATTTAAATTTTCAGTCACTTGAAGTTGTGTCTCGCTATCGCGATACAAAATTTCAAGTGACTGAAAATGTATGTGTTTTGTGAAATCTAATTCCCAATATATTTCAGTATTTCAAGATTTAAGTCATATTTTACTTTTAATAACCGGTTATACTTTAAATGCTATTAAAACACAGAATGTCTACTGCAGTCGACATCAGTGCTCTAGGGGCTAAAATGTTACAAACAGTTTATAACAGCCACACTATTTAACCGTAACAAGTTTAACAGTTTTGTCTGGGGGAAATAACTTTTATTACACCCAGCAGACAGGATATATTTAACCTATGTTGTTTGACCAGTATCGTAAATTGTGAGCCAACTTTAAAACAATATCGGTTTAACACCAAGTAAAGGGTTGACCCTTTAACCACTAGGTTATTTGATTGCATTTTTCACCCACTTGAAGTTGTGTCTCGCTGACGTGACCCACAACTTCAAGTGGTTGAAACTTACTCAAATATACACAATTTGAACTGCAACATAAGTCAATCTATTAACTAGAACATCATTATACATAGATAAATTTGTAGCACATGTTTTTCGTTAAATTTTCCATCAATTATTAATAGATTTTGCAAATGCTATTTTCTAAAAAAAAGGATATTATATCCAGTATTTCAAAAGTTAGACCATTTCATATCTAATGAAATCCTGGGTTTCAAACAGAGTTGATTTTATATATTTATCATGCTTATAGAGAGATTTTAAAAAATAATAAATTGCAATTTACTATATGATTTGATTGTTTTGAAAAAAATTATGGTGTTTGGAAAATTTAATGAAAATCGGATGATAATTATTGGAAAAGTCAACGAAAAACATGCGCCAGCGGTTTGATTCTGTCCTAAACATGCTAAAGTATAGCAAACTTAACCTTTTCAGCACGGGGACCGACTATACACGTCATAATCTGGCCTATAGACATCGTAGTTGAGCATTAGCAATGCTTCAAACTATTATCCAAAAGCATAATTAAAATTGGGATCGCACGATTTTCGCCGATTTCTCCGTCAATTCTGAATCGATTTCCTTCTAGTTTTGCAAAGGCCTTTTTCTAGTCAAATCCTAAATTTCGCAACATTATATTGAATATTGCAAAAGTTTTGACCATTTGACATGTAATAATACAATTCTAGCATTACTTTAATGGATTTATAGAGGGACGTCATAATTTCAATTTACTACAATGTCAAATGGTCTAATTTTTGCAATACGCTATATAATTTTCAGGACTGTTGGGATATTTTTGAAAAAAAGAGTGTTTGCAAAATTTCATGAAAATAAAGAAACTTTGCACGTGTTAAAGTTTTTAAAATAGAGTAGAGCTTAGGGGTATTGTTAAGTTTAAAAAATCGAAAAATCCGAGAAAAACTCGGATTGGCCAGACACCACCCACCCCCCTATCCATTTTTTTTGAAACAACTACAACAACAAAAACAACACAAAAAGCAAAAAAAAAAACATTGAAAATCCGCGTTGGGGCTTGACTCACCCACCCACTTCCAAGTTTTTCTCGGATTTTTGGATTTTTTTTAACTTGTCAAAAAACCCCTTACATTGTCATTTCAAAAGGCAGTATGTGCTTACTTGTAAAGTAAGTACTGTCTTTTGGCTTTGCATGACAGTGTCCGTATTCTCGTACAAGTTACCATATATCGTAGGCTTCTGATTGGTCGAGATGGCCATCTCGACCAATCAGAAGTCTACGATATATCGTAGCTTGTACGAGAATACGGGCCCTGCATAGCTTCTTTTTGGAAGGTGAAATTAGTTGAATTACCACAAGTCTCTCTATCTGTGTATCAAGATCATGTAAAATGTTCAGCGGCTAAACCCGTTCAGTGTCACATTCTGACGTATAAAGACGACCCCGCAGGCACTGAAAAAAACCCTATTTATAATTGTCGTAGACCCATAACATAGGTATTCAAATGAGCCGGAAAGAACTAACTAAGACATTTATGATGATTTCAAATTGAAAAAAAAACCCTTTGGTCTCCATCATTTATACAAAATTAATTCAGCGTTGTAAGATTCAAGGGGTTAATTAACCCTAAAGCGCTGAAATACTTTTGTGAAAACCATGGAAACCAAAAAGTTTTTTCAATTTGAAATTATCATAAATGTATTAGTTAGCTCTTTCTGTTTCATTTATATACCTATATTGGTCTACAGCAATTAGAAATAGTTTCCTTTCGGGGATAGACTTCAGTCATCAGAATCTGACGTCTACAGACGTCAGATTCTGATGACTGAAGTCTATTCCCGCGCTGTAAGGGTTATAACATTTTCAACGTGCACGAGAACTTTTCCCTATGATCAGATGATCATATGAGTGAAAAAATTGCAACTAATCCAGCGACATGTTGATAAACTTTGATTCCTCACGGGCGTATACATAATTTTGAAAAAGGAGGTTCCGATTAAAAAAAAAATAGAAATGTAGGTGCCAATAAATTATTATGCCCCCCCCCCCTCTGTACACAGAGGTGGGGAAATGTTGGTTTACCTCCGTCTGCTCAGTGCGTCTGTCACATTCTGTTCCACCACATAAAAATACATAGTCTCTACTGTCCACAGGAGCCACTTAATAACATTACTTACAAAAGCCATTGACACTATATCTATTAGCTATCAACCTTTATGGTTATGCTGCTGGAGGGGAGACATCTCCAGTTTTTTGTTCACAAAAAACCGTGACCCTTCTAGTTTTTGGGTCTTCTCAGCTAATATACCTGTATACATATCAGGCCTATATGGGGGCTTGATACGCTACATTTACTAGGGTAGTGCCCATTTTGAGTGTCAAATACCGATATATATAGTTTTATAGATGTTGAGGCAATTTATTTTGGAAAGAGAGGGGTCAGGAACCCATGACCCCTCTCTGGATCCGCCACTGCTCCTCTAGTGTAGCAATTGTTGAGAACCTTGACCGAAGTCAAAGTATAAAGTCAAAGTATATTTGTTAGTACTATATCATCATGATCATGTATATGGCAAAAGGCCTAATGCACAACAATTTTACAAATTAATTAGGTTATTTTAAGCTTGCTATTAGCCTCTTTCTCACATTCATTGCATGATAAATAAAACAAACCACATCACGCATTGCATCTCTGTCACTGGTCTTCATTAAATTAATCAATAATTGAAATCCGTTTTGGGTTTTGAATTTCATCATATGCCCACCGCTATTACCCAGCAATCAGGAGACACTGAATCAATGTTGATGTAATGCTGGCCCATCGTCTCCGACTCTGGGCCAACATTACATCAACATTGATCCAGTGTCTCGTGTTTGCTGGGTAGGCGTACATGCCATGGTCATGATTGTGAGTGATCGTGGGACACCATTATCCCAGTTATATAATTATGTGAACGAGAAACACCGCACTAATTGACACATGACACCATAAATGACACATTGCACCATGATTACCACATATCACCCTAATTGACTTATTACCACATCCTCATTAACATGATTAACTTCCGTCCAAGGTTACACGCCAGCCTCTATTATCATGATTATAACCAATGGTCCTTAGCACTCCCAACAACCAGTATTTTCCCTCATTTTCAAAAGGCGACGGCCCTGATGCAGTGGTTACGCTCAATGCCTGTCACGTCGGCGCTCGCGAGCTGGTCCTCTTGTTCTGGTATTTAGATTTAAAAGAAACAAAATGATTGAAAAGGTAACCATGGTAGTGGATCGAATTTCGATTCATGTCTACAGACGTCAGATTCTGACGTTTAAGACGGTCCCCGCACTGAAAGGGTTAAAATGCTACTACCATCAGATCATGTAACATGTGTAAGCCAGCACTTTAGGTTTAGATTTCACACTTTTTCGCAAAACAAATTCATAGAATTGCACCATTAACCGATGGAGTAGATAAAGTATTACAGTTTATAAACATAATATACAGTGTACTACATGTATTGATTACCATATTGCATTGCAGTTGCCCGCTCATTATGACGTCGTGACGATCACACCATAGAACATGGGACAGGAGCATGGAAGACCCTCTGAGCTCAACGACAAGAACCTTACTGTACCAGAGAGTACAGATGACTCCTCTGGGACGCAACAGGTTAGTCTATAGTGTAACCCTTGTCGTTTAGCCCTTCCCACCGGGCACACGACGTTGTTGCGACGTTGAATCAACGTCATTGACTTTGATTCAACGTCGCAACAACGTCCTGTGCCCGGTGGGTTACGACTCTGAAATATTTGTTTTTAAATCATGGTGATTAAATGTTTTTTCATTTTGAAATCATCTTAATTGTCTTAGTTAGCTCTTACCGATTCATTTGAATACCTATGTTATGGAGCTACGACCATCAGAAATATTTTAATTTTTTCAGTGTGGGGACCGCCTTTATACGTCAGGATCTGACGTATAAAGCCGTCAGATTCTGAGGTATAAAGACAGTCCTCGTGATGAAAGGGTCAGGGCGGTGAACCCTTTCCCTGAGTTATCTTATTTAAATTTTCACCCACTTGAATTGTGTCTCGCTGTCGCGACCCACAACTTCAAGTTGCAGAAATTACGCATATTTGTTTAATTTGAGACAAAACAATTGCAAATATTAATGTTTAAACAAATATTTTGTTTCCAATAACTGTGATTGAAACGGATTAAAAATGCCTACAGTAGTGATCAACGGTGAAATGTTTTTTTTAACCATGTTAACCAGGCTATCAAATTTAGCGCACATTATTGTTGGAGGTCCTACCCTCTGGAATGTATCACCTGTTGCCACAAGAGTCAAGAGTATCAACAGCGATCACAGCTTTCAGAAAATTAATAAAAACCCATGTATTCGATTTGGATTTTCCACCCTAGCTCCTTTACTGTCCGAAATCCTAATGGCCACAATGCTTTGATATGGACATTTCTGAAACAGCTTGTCGCGTTTCTGAGCTCGGTCCTCCGAGGAGTTGGGCGCTATAGAATAATTATTTTAATTGAATTGATTATTGTTTCCACGGACCACTCAAAACTATGCAATAGATTTTAGATGGAATTTTCAGTGTAGTCATTGGGAGATTAGAAAATAGTCCTTACAAAATCTCATGAAAATGAGTTGAGAATTGACCTGGAAATCACGCCACCCTCACGCCAACGGCGCCGATAATCACTTGAAAAGAAATGGTACCAACTGACTAGGTTTTGTGTTGTCAAATTACCATTTTTCAGACCAATAATGACTGTTGTTATTGTCTGTATCATGTGTACATGTTAACATATCTGGTACTGGGAGTGAGAACGCACCACCTGCATCATGTATTCATCAGTGTTCATGGCATAATAACTAGCCTCCACCACGGCGCCTGCTCTTGACAGCCAACACCATTCATAGGAGCGTAAATAATCATCAGCTGTCACATCTCCGCTGACAGCTCAGTATGCTCTCATTATCTCTCCAGGGAGATGTGGACAGATCCACAATACATGTCATCCCGAGCATGGTACTGTTTACCTATCCATGTAATGTTGTCACTGTTATGAGTCCCCTCCTCTCCAGCAAACATGACACGTTGGCCCAATGTTGTTGTAATGGTGGGCCAGCGTCGTAGATGGTGGACCGACATTACAGCAACACTGGGCCAACGCGTCATGTTTGCTGGGTCCTCAGCATGTATATATTTTGGGGATATTCCACCTCCCCCCCCCCCCCCCATGTAGTCACTGTCATGAGGCCCCATCCTCCTCAGAATGTACCCACAAAACACGGGTATTCACCCAATGCCGTTTCAATGTTGGGCCAGCGTCGAAGACGGTGGCCAACATTGAAACAACATTGGCTTAGCGTCTCATGTTTGCTAGGTGGTCACTATCATGAGTTCCCCCCCCTCATCAGGTGTACTGCAGTGGCGAATCCAGGATCTGAAAAAAGCCGAGATTTTAGAGGTATGAGATTAGAGAGGTAGAGATTTTTTGGTCAATTCAGGTGTTCAATTTGAGACCCAAAAAATTGCAAATTATGTAAATGTTGAGACACACTTTTTATTCCCAATAATGATTTATTCTGCTACTAAAATGGATTAAATGACTGTAGTCGCTTCAACATGTTCAAGGATTAAAATAATTGAAGAGGAAGTAGTATAATCCATTATCGTTATGAGTTTTTATTATAAAGCTGTTGCACTTGAGTATTTGATATTTGCGTTTTAACCCTAAAGCGCTGAAATATTTTGTACACAACAAGAGAACAAGGTTTTTTTCAATCTGAAGTCATCATAAACATGATAAATGTCCTAACATGGTAATACCATCTTCCCTTGGCCAGTCTCACGCGAGTGTTACGTACCGTACCGCAGGAGCCTGGCCGTATCGAGTACTACAATCAGTTATTCTGTCTATGTGGTCATATTGGGGGTGTGTCTGAGATTCAAACCTCATTGGATGTTTTAGATTTAAAAATAGGTCATAAAAGGTCACGAGGAATTGACCTCTTGCTTACCTGTCATGCACAGTTACATGTTTCTGTTGCTAGATGTATTATATAGACAACTTGGGAATCTCTCATTTTGGACAGTGAGTTGTACCGAATTTCGTGATGGCGGTCAGTAATCATATAGTGGCCGCCATTCAGGGAGCTGGGAACACAATGACATCAGCGTGAGATTCCGAGCTTATTTATCTATCTGAGCTAATCATACCAACGGAAACAAGCAAGCTTTGCTTTCAGCCAGCTGTCAAGCGCTGTCTGATTGGCTGGTCTTGAGACGCGCGACATTCAAGGTATGACTATCTGGCTATTCAAAATAGTTGGACGCTATGCTCTATAAAGCAATGGTAGATAACTTGTTGTGGAAGATGGGTAATACAAGCACGTATGTTTACTCAATACTATTCACACTAACTCTTTCTGCTGTGGTTTTCTTTCTGCGACTATGTAGGGGCCTATTCAACATATACAATTGTCTGAATTAGGGGCATATGTCACGTATATAATTGTCTGAATTATGGGCCTATTCCACGTATAATATTGTCTGGTGTGTTGGGGGATGACTAGGAAATAGTTTCTGTAAAATTTCATAGTATCCCTAAATCATGTAAATTGAGTTGACTCTATTTGTACATGTATGAAACAGAACATAGTATTTATTTTCTCCTTCCCGTCTATGTATCAACAAATTATTGTGAAATAAATAAATATTTTTATATAACGTTTTTTTTAAGAATTTAATATAATAATATTTATAACCCTGATAACTGAAACATCATATACACGGCCGTGGCACATCAAGAGTTTAAATATTTGCTTGTTATCTCCAGCATTCAATTCTTCACAATCTACAGCTAGTAATTGGCCTCCGCCGGTGATCGAATACTGAATAATGTGTCTGGTGGGCAATGTCTTTTTTTCTGAGGGGCATTTATTTCCCCCCATCATCAGGAGATTCATCTGATCCAGTTTAGCCTGTATGTGCACAAAACTGGCCTAAAACGCAATTCATTTAATCTTCATCCATTCGTTCATCCACGCATTAATCTACTGAATCTGTGGCGACTTTCACTTCACAAATAACATGACCAGATTCAATTCTAATTTTTGAAATAGAAGTATAACAAAACGTATGATAATGATATAGAACATATTCATAAATATTGAAAGCGAAATGTCATAAAGTAGGCCTACTCTTGACAGTTTTAATTCATTTAAAATGTTAAACCTGCTAGTCTTCCTAGTCCGGAAGCAATCGCCATTATAATCTCTCTCTATAAATATATTTCTGAGAACGCTTACAATCGTCGCCAGCATTATGGGGTTATCAGGTATTTCCTGGCTGGAAGTAATAATTAATCACTCTGCTTCGTGCTGAGCTGCTGTAGACATATTATCTTCTTCCTGTGTCGTGACAATTACTACCAGCACATTGGTTTGGGCTTAAGCATTTAAGGTCACTCGTCGCATTCATACAACCACATGGCACATTTTAAATAACATTAATTTATCCATTTTTTTAACTCCTATTTGAATTTTCACCCACTTGAAGTTGTGTCTCCACTATTTCAAGTGGGTGAAAATTACTCATATTTGTTGAATTTGAAACCAAACATTGACAAATTTTGATGTTTAGACACTCATTTAATTCCCAAACGGCTGTGATTTAATCGGCTAATAAAACGGATTTAAAACGAATAATGTCGTACTTGGCGCTTAAAAGGTTAATAGAAAACGGTATACTTCATACGACATTCCCCTGTCAAGAGGTGAAATCAATGTTGGGTTAACGTTGGTCCAGCGTCGCAGACGGTGGAACAACGTAAACCAACATATTGATTCAACGTCTTGTGTCTGCTGGGTCTTAAAATCATGACATTTGTTTTTCACTCACCTTGAGTAATTCTCATCTCAATAGAAATAGCTGGTTACTGGGAGGGTTAACTTGACATGCGTACCTGTTTCAGACACAGCAACGCCTTCAATTTGGGAGTAGGCTAGTAGCAGATGGATCAGTCCATGTCAATTCAACGAAGGCCCCACGCAATTTGTCTCAGATTTTCTTTAAATTTTCACAGGTTATTCCACAACTATTCAGATGAACAAATGTGAATATTTTTTTTTATATGGCCATTCTAGCATGCCTGGTGTCGGTCAATTTTGCCCAAAATATGGTGAACGTCAATTCTGGAGCCATGTTCACAGTAGAATATCTCAGCAAATAATGGGGTTAGAAGTCTGAATTTTTTTGTACCATTTTTCAGCAACATAGATGATGTGATTCATGCATGATAACATACATTTACATAAAATTCTGCAGTTCAGAGATGGTCAAATTGAGGAAAATATTTAAATGTCCTTAACGAGCAGACATATTTGAGACCCTTAATCATGCCATTTCATTGACAGGAGCCTTCCAATTTTATTGTCTCCTACATACCAAACATACTGGCTATGGAATGTGACAATATGGAAACTTTAAAGTGATTGTTTGTTTATGGTGGGAGGGATCCTCAAAGTTTGAAAAAAACGTTTTATGACAAATTTTCAAAGATGAAAAACCTCATGTGGGTAGTTAATAAAATTCTTCAAACTAAGTGCTTTTGGAAGCTCATGAAATGTAGTATATTTGCTAAAAAAATCTTACATTTTATGCAAATCCTTCCTGGTTATTTTCAACATTCATTTCTGGTGATTTTTGCACTCGCGAGGCCGTATAGACATATTTGAGACCCTGAAACATACTATTCCATTGAAAGGAGTATCTCAATTTTTTGTCTCCTATATACCAACCATACTGGCTATGAAATAATAGCAATATGACAACTTTGGGGTTATGGACTATGGTGGGAGAGGCTCCCAAATATTCGACTTGATGATATCCCCGCGGCTCTGTGCAGCAACAACATATTCTAAACAAAGGAAATAAACACTGCAAGCTCGTAACTTAGATCTTACATGTTCTGAAGCTGGAAAACATTGCAAGCCCGTAACCTCGATCTAACAATGGATGAATGAATGGGTGGATTGGTGTGTTGATGGTTGATTTGGTGGGTTGGTAGATCGGATTAATGTACATAGATGTCCAGGCCCGTAGTGAGCAGCATAAGGAACCTTTAATATAGAACTATACCCATTAATCTTTTCACAGGAAACATGAAACGTTGGCCCAACGTTGGTTTACTGTTGGCCCACCGTCTACGACGTTGGTCCAACAGTAAACCAACGTTGGCCCAACGGCTCATGTTTTCTGGGTTCTGTATCAACATGATCCATTTAAACATAGAAAAATTGTAGTGCAATTATTCTGCCTGCTGCAGGTTAAAGCTGACATTACCAGGTCATGCCCAACAGTGAACCAACGTTGGCCCAACCCCAGCAAACACTACACGTTGGAACAATGATGTTTTAATGTGAACCCAACGTCTACGACGCTGGTCCAACATTAAAACATCATTATTCCAAGGTGTCGTGTTTGCTGGGACGTCTCATGTTTTCTGGCTTCTGTGTCAATTTAAACATAGAAAACTTGTAGTGCAATTATTGTGCCTATTACAGGTTGAAGCTGACGTCGCCAGGTCGGACATGGACTGTGGAGTAGACACAGGGTGCGTGGCCTCCGTACACAGTGTACAACGTAGGATGTCCGGGGCCATGAGACGACCACCCCCTCTATCTGTACCCCCTACAGGCTCCCCCATAGCCTCGCCCCCCGCCGGCATCAGGAAGCTACACCCCATCCTCAAACAGAGCAGCTTCTCATCAGACATCAAGGAAGGCGTTGGTGTGTATGATAAATGTCAAATACTCATTCAATTTTCACGAAATTGTCGATGGTACTGCTGATAGCTCTAGGAGGAAAATCATATTTTTTACTACTGATAGTAATCATGGTAATAGGCGTTGAATCGTATTTTTATTGCTGATAGCTCTAGGGATTAAGTCGTATTAAATCGTAGTTTTACTGGTCAAAGTCATCTGATTTAAAGCGTATTTTTACTGGTCAGACCTCTCTAGGTTAAAGTGTATTTTTACTGGTCAGACCTCTAGGGGTTAAAGTGTATTTTTACGGGTCAGACCTCTAGGGGTTAAAGTTTATTTTTACGGGTCAGACCTCTAGGGGTTAAAGCGTATTTTTACGGGTTGACCTCTAGGGGTTAAAGCGTGTTTTACTAGTCAGACCTCTAGGGGTTAAAGCGTATTTTTACGGGTCAGACCTCTAGGGGTTGAAGCGTGTTTTTACTGGTCAGACCTCTAGGGGTTGAAGCGTGTTTTTACTGGTCAGACCTCTAGGGGTTAAAGTGTATTTTTACTGGTCAGACCTCTAGGGGTTGAAGCGTGTTTTTACTGGTCAGACCTCTAGGGGTTAAAGTGTATTTTACTGGTCAGACCTCTAGGGGTTAAAGCGTATTTTTACTGGTCAGACCTTTAGGGGTTAAAGCGTGTTTTCACTGGACATCTTTAGGGGTTGAAGCGTGTTTCTACTGGTCAGACCTTTAGGGTTTAAAGCGTATTTTTACTGGTCAGACCTTTAGGGGTTGAAGCGTGTTTCTACTGGTCAGACCTTTAGGGGTTAAAGCGTATTTTTACTGGTCAGACCTTTAGGGGTTGAAGCGTGTTTCTACTGGTCAGACCTCTAGCGGTTGAAGCGTATTTTTACGGGTCAAACCTCTAGGGGTTGAAGTGTATTTTTACAAGATAAGTGGCAAACCAGATCCTACGAGGGGAGCGGGGCTATAATTTTTTTTCTAAAGAAGTTTGCTTTGAAAAACAAAACCTGTTTCTTTGTTATAGGCCTACCTAGAGACTTTGAGAAAATAAAACTGTTCGCTTTAGGGTCCTACTTTTTTGAAAAATACATTTCGTTGGGTTATGTCTACCCCCTAACTATTGTAACCTAATCTAAGCTAAGCACAGAGAAAGTGGAGTCATATGTATTATTATATTTTCAGTGTCCACGCCAGAGAAGGAGCCCTCTACTGGACCCACCAAGATGAAGCGGTTGTTCAGGCGTCGCTCATCCACTCGCATCTTCCCTGATGATGGTCTGCTCGGCGACGGTGCCATGTCCAGTGAATCTGCCGCGAGCAGCGCCCAGACCTCACCGTCTCCGCTTGACAACAGTAAAGGCCTGGCATTCCTGTTCAGTGGTGTGCAGTGTCCAGTAGCTGTGGAGGACCCAGGACTGGCCGAGGAGGGCTTCATCACAGTGCAGCAGCTGTACAACAGTCTAAATGACGGCCAGCTCAGCCCTTACCGCTACGACCCCCTGTTCATGCTGATCATAGACACGCGATCTGTGGAGGATTACAGGGCACAGCACATAGCCACCGCCCGGCATGTCAGTGATTTAGAAGATGCTCGTCTGGTGGAGCCACTGGACAGCTATACTGTGATAGTACTTTACGACCATAAGGGGTTGTCACACTCACTAACAGGGTCTGTCCTTGCCACGACCTTGGAGATGATCCAGTCGCTCAGGGGGGATGCTTTCATTCTAGCCGGGGGATATGACACCTTCAATGACAGTCACCATTACCTGTGCACTGATCGCATCCCAGTGACTGAACAACAGCGTCAAATGCTGATATTTAACTACCCTTCCATGGTATTAGACGGGGTGTTGTATTTAGGACGGGGCGATCAAGCCACCAATGCCCATACCCTGGCCCACCTCAGAATCACACACATACTAAACATCACCAAGGAGCACCCGTGTGCATTCCCTGACAGAATACAGTACCTCACGGTAGAGGTGGATGACGAGAACACAGCAAATCTGCTGAGGGAATTCTCCTCAATCATACAGTTTATGACAGAAGCCATGGTTGAGGACGGCAGGGTGCTAGTGCACTGTAATCTGGGTGTGAGCCGCAGTGCTACTGTGGTCATCGCGTATCTCATGTGCACCAGGAAGTGGACATTGAAAGACACATACAACTTTGTGAAGGAGCGTAGACCTATCATGCACCCAAACAGGGGATTTGTGCATCAGTTGTCCCGCTTTGAGGAGATGCTTTTTGGTAAGAAATTCTCCAGAGTAGAAGAAATGTACTAAACACATAATGCGTCCGTATAACTGTTTAGGATTCTTGTTGCATTTAGTCAGACATCAGAGCTTGCAGAAGTGTTTTGAATACCTAATCGTTTTGATCTCATGATATCCTTCCGTCTTTCAAAAAGGCAGAAAGCAAAAGAAATAAAGGTGTATTTAATCTATCTCTGACTTGAACATGGTGAACAAACCTATGTGTGAGATGAAATTATTTTACCCCCCCCCCCCACCACAGTTAGTTTCCTAAAAATCATGTGCCATTGGCAAAAAAATGGGACTGATAATTCTGTATGTTTATGCTGCGCATGCGGAATACTGAGAATACTATAGACATACTCCCCTTTCTTCTGTTTATCTTTGTTAACTTATAACCCTTAAAGTGCTAAATTAAATCATTTAAATTTTCTCTCACTTGAAGTTGGGTCACGCTACCATGACCCACAACTTCAAATGTGTAACAATTACCCATATTTGAGACGTTGACACAATGCTGGGCTAATGTTGGCCCATCGTCTACGACGCTGAGCCAACATTAGCCCAGTATTGGGTTACAGTGTCGTGTTTGGCGCCACGCTGAACGTGGGCCAGCGTCACAGACGGCAGGCCAACATTAACCTAGCTTTGGTTCAAAGCAACGTGCCGGTACCGCCAGCATGAAGTACTGACTAGGGCTGAATGGATACTGGCAAGCACAGGCGACGCTGGCCCAGCATTTACCAGACATTGGGTTAGTGTCGGCTTGTAATCGCCGCCCGCAGTAAGCACTACCAGACCAGCTGCTATTGAAGGCAGCCCAGCAAACGCGAGGCGTTGAACTAGTGCTGGTTTGACCAGCATTGTGTCAACGTCTAGTGTTTGCTGGGTGTGTTGACAGGCCACATTGTGTTTCGATCATGGGTGTGGTTCAAAAACAGAATAATAAATTACGCTTAATACAGTCGCTACTGTCCACAGGAGCCATTTAATACCATTAATTACAAAAGCCATTGACACTTCATCTATTAGCTATCAACCTTTATGGTTATGCTGCTGGAGGGGAGACAACTCCAGTTTTTTGTTTACAAAAAACTAGACCCTTCTAGTTGTTGTTTGCACTTTGAGGGTTAGCATAGAAAGCTAATAGCTTGCCTGAGGTTACGTTGATAAGTGACTTATGGATTGAAAGGTGTGAATAAAGTGTGATTATGATTGTGGACCGGCAATTCAGGTGAATCACTAACATCAGGTGATAGGTATTCCCAGAAAGCACCACACAGTCGACAGCAACCAATCACAGGCAGGCAGAGACCTGTATGTTCAGTTATTCATCAGGTGAAGATGGATTATAAAGCAAACGTAAAAAGTGTGGAATGTGAAAAGTGTGCAGGCAGCCAATTGGCAAATTAGGATAATTATTTTTGTATAAGACGTCACAGTGTGTTATGTAGGCTAGCATTTATGTATTCTAATGTACTTCTCAACAAAGCCATAGCCATATCATGGAAGGAGCATATCAATCGTATTCTGGTGCTTAGGCAATGTTAGTTATAGCAAGAAAGTTATCGGTAACAGTATAATGATAGTCTCAATCTTAGAATATAACCCCTAGAACTTTGTACGTAACTTTGTACAATACAGCACAGCAAACACGATATGTCCTCATACTCTGCGCAGTGATTTTCACTATGAGACGTATATTGGTATTAACTCATATCGCACTCAAATACAAACGTTCAGGTTTCGTGCAATATTGGAAAATACAGCACATGTTCAATCAACAAGGTGTTCGCCTAAAGGCTGACACCTTATTCATTGGACGAGTGCAGTATTTTCCCATATCTCACTCAAATGAACACCGTTTGTATATCTTAATCTTATGTTAGCTATAATGTTAACCCTTAAAGCATTGAAATATTTTATATAAACCCAAGAGACCAAACGTTTTTTTTTAATTTTAAATCATCACAAATTTCTTAAGTAGTCAGCTCTTCCCGCTTCAAACCTAAGTTATGGGTCTACAACCATTAGCAATATTATACCATTTTAATACGGGGATCAACTTTAAACGCCAGATTTTGACGTCTAAAGTTGATACCCTGGAGTAAGCAGCAGAGACTGCAGGGCAATATACATGGTATAGTAGGCCTAAATTATATACATGATGAGCATTATTAATGAACAATCTTGGGTGTTCATAATCGCCACATCACTGGCCAAGAAATCAGGTGAATTTTAATCTCCCATCTACTCTTGAAACCACAAAAGCGACACATTTCCACACTACATTTTTTGTATGTGCATTTGAATTACAAGACTTCCCACCCATGCATCACACACATATGCTCCTATAATACTGTAGATCTGGTAATTTTCGTAAGTTTAATTTTTCGCAAATTTCTGATTTTGTGACTTTTCACGAAGTTTAGAATTCGCGAATTTTCATTTTTCTTTAGTAGCGCTATTATAATTTTTAAATTTGCAAAAATTAAAACCTTTCAAATATTACCCGATCTACAGTAATTCACTTTGGGAATTTGCGAGCTATAAATACACATAATTTTCGTCATTTGAAGTTTGCATTGGGTTAGCAATTCCAGCTTCAAATGAACGAAAAAAATTGACTGACATTTTCAATTTACAAATGTAAAGATAATTTTATCATTCACATAAAGTATCGTCTTTGTAATTAATTTATTACTGTATGCCATGTTTATATATTGCTATAATTATGTGAGATTGCAAAAATACAATGTCCACTTTACTGCTTCAATCAAAGTCTTAGATTATTTATATACATATATATTATAGTCTATAAACATAATTTAATTATTTAGATCAATTGTAAATATTTTTAGAATGATTACTGCTTTTTGGTAATTATTTGCAATGAATGTAGCAAACAATAAATTGTCTGATGTTATCAAGTCTGCTCTAGAAAATTGTACTATTTTAGGTATGTCGATATGTGTATCTGTATGATTATGTATGTGTAGCGGTGATAAAATCTCAGACTAGTTAATGTAAATAAAGCAGTCTTAAAATTTTATGTCGGAAAATTACAATATTAATAATGTATTGTAATATATGACTGAATTCTGTACTCAAGTACAAACTTGTGTGATAAAACAGACACCCTCAAGGCAGAAATTTATTCCTTGAATGTACCGTAATCTTCATCCAATACAAGCCGCGAATTGCTGTCGCAAATCTCGACTTGCAGTGGATGAAGATAACTTGAAGTGGGTGGTAAATGGAAAAAAATACTATGATTAAAACAGTTCCATGAACGTTTTCGATCGAAAACCCCCTAGATTTTAAGAAATTAAGTCATTCTTCAGAGATGCAAAATGATGCTTTTATGCATCGTCAGGACTTAAAGGGTTAAAACTACATGTAAAGAAGTCCTTAGAGGTTTAATCCTTACAACGCTGAAATATAGTTTGTGTAAACCATGGAGACCAAAGGGTTTTTCAATTTGAAATCATCATAAATAGCTTAGTTGGGTCTTTCTGCTTTATTCAAATACCTATTTTATGGGTCTACGGTCATTAATAATTGTTCAATTCTCACAGTTAGGACCGACGTCAGATTCGGATGTATGAAGATGGTCCCTGCGCTGTAAGAATTAAAAATATTTATAATGGCCATAGACCCTTAACATAGGTATTCTAATGAAGCAGAAAAAGCTAATTAAGCCTATGATGATGATTTCAAATTGAAAAAACCCTCTGATCTCCATAGTTTATACAACAATATCTCAGTCCTTCAAGGGTTAAAGGGTCGACGCCCAGGTATTATGTCTCATTTTCATCCACCTTGAGAAGTAAATATGCAAAAATATGACAGGGTGTTTCAAAGGTTAACCTTTTCAGTGTGAGCAATGCTTTTAAACAGTTTTAACCCTTTCAAGCCTGAATTTACCATTGTCATCTTCATCCACTACAAGTCAAGAATTGCGGCAGCAATTCGCGACTTGTAGTGGATTAAGATGATTTGATGATGTTTAAAAATTGAAGAAAATTGCCAAGAATTGGTAAACCAGTTTCATGGAAATTTTCGTTCTAAAAACCTTGGTTGTAGAAAAATCAAGTCTGTTTGCAGGGATGTGAAATGATGCTTTAATGCATCGTGAGGGCTCAAAGGGTTAAACTGTTATTTCACAGCAAAATATGCATTGAATTTATACAATTTACTAATACACAGGTGCAGATATCAAATTAAGCATCAAAATTCAGGTATGTAAACATACAGGCAATTTATATTTAGTTGCATAGCTCAAATGAAAGAAAATACCACTAACTTTTAAGTGGCAATTTAAGTGGTGTTGAGCGGACTAACATGAAATTTAAATTCATGCTCTCATTCACTTGTTTGCAGCTGTTGAAAACATAGATATAATGCAGTATGATGATTTGTTAATAGTTTGTATTGTGAATGGTGATAAACTCTCCTCTTTAAATTGTTGTCCAATGTACACACTGCAGATAACGTAGTGCCTATATTTTTATTTATTTAATGTTACAATTTTTATGTATGACACTGTGCAAATTGAATTTATAGCTATTTATTGATCACATGTGTGCTAGTTACGCTAGAATATGCAATGATTTATGTTATAACTACTATTATTACCACATACTGGGTTGTAGTGCTCGCATAACACCAATTTGGCCAATCTGTGTTAGTAACGTGACATGGGTATCTAATTACATTTAAACCTCTGATTTAAAGTGACGCAACCAGGCCAAAAATTATCCAAATTTTTCTTTTCAGTTCTCGATATGTCCATAATATGTGAACATGTTCATAGACTATAATTGTGGAAGTCTTTTAAATTTCGGGTTGCTGTAGCAACATAGCAAGTGTGACGAAAACCCCATTTATCAGTTATTCCCGTATTTCTTATATTGGATATGCATGTCCGAAATTAAATCTAGTCCTTATTTCTTGTTTAACTGGTAAACACGCAACACAAAATTTAAAAAACTTACACAATTCTAACCTATGGACAAGTTGACATATTATAGACATATCAAGGAAACAAGATAAATTGTTGGCTTTTGGATGATTTTTAGCCTGATTGTGTCTCTTTAAAGGCAGGCATCAAACGGGTGTCAGGTGTTATTTCCTGTCTTTGAGGTGTTCTATTACTATCTCAGATCAGATGTAGCCATCATCAACATCATAAAGGGGACGGGGTCCTGTAGGGCCATCCAGCTGTTGCCGTTTATAGCCATCCAACTGGTAGGCCTAGTCTACTGAATTCATTTTTTTTTAACATAATTCTAGGAGTTTAGGGGCATTGTCTATGATAGTAATAATAGTAATAGCGTGTGTTTTGTCGGCAATTATGTTCATTTGAGAACTTTCTTGTGAGAGTTGATCACTCCCAGATAATTTTAAAAACTCGGCTGTCAAATCACCTTGTGGTGATCAACTCTCACAAATCAGTTCTCAAATTACAACAATTACTTCCAAACACACGCTATTGTATAATTAGACACTATAGTCATGCTAATTCACTTACATGTCCAATATTTGCACTAATGTAGGCTTCCAATTAAAGAAGAAGCCAATAAATAGATAAAATAGTTTGTGGTAGATGCTCAGTTAATGTATAAGGTAATTTAATTTCAGACTAGCTGTATCGTAAAAATAATACCTGTAAAGATATAAATCAGGTAGCCATAATTTGCCAGATATTGTTTTAGTATTGTTATGAACAGTTTGTTATAAAAGTATGTTAAGCCAAAGTTATTGTATGTGTTTATATTTTGACATTTATTTTATTTTACTTAAGAACTTATTGATCACTTGAAATGTTATTGTTAATGTCAATAATTTTTACATATGGTTTATGCTGAATTTCTGTATTAAAACAAAACTAAACTCATCAAAATGGTTCAGGCATCCGCGTACTCAAACAATTAAATTTAATACATATCTTTATTTTTTACTTATTCCTACTTAGCATCAAAAGGAATACTCTATACAAAATTTGATTTACAATTCAAAAAACATACTATACAAATCAACTTTACAGAGTGGCAGATGCGCCCCTCTAATAGCAAGGGGGTGAAGATTGCATAAATTTAGTTAAAGGGACATGCCCAGGTCTAAAATCATAAAAAAATTGGTGATTTTATTTTAGCTTAATAATATGACCATATGATGTAAACATGTCCATAGACTAGAACTCCAAAAGTTTTTAAATTTTTGTGCTGCGCATTTAACAGTTAGGCTAGATATAGAGACGAAATACCTGATTTCTAATTATTGACAACCACGTCAAAAATAAGAAATACGGGAATTTCGTCTGTATATCTAGCCTAACTGGTAAGTGCGCAGCACAAAAATTAAAAAAAATTTGCAGTTCTGGTCTATGGACATGTTTACATCATATGGTCATATTATTGAGCTAAAATAAAATCACCGATTTTTTTATGATTTTAGACCTGGGCATGAGTACATATAAGAGTGGAGAAATTGTGGAGAAGATGACCGCTGACTAAAAGAGGGAAGAAGGGATTAAGATTAATTTCGAATTAATTTCTTCTAATTCCTTTTAATATAATAAATCTTGATTATTTATAGATTGGTAAGACTATTTCACTAATGCCAATATTATTACTTTTTACTGTATTATCAAACATTCCTAAGTTTTATTTTGAAGCAGGATTTCATAAAATATCCTAGCATTCTTTGTAGTCTTGTTATATATTAGTTTGTTTTGTTTACTATAAGTAATATTTTTTACAGTTTATTAATATCAATATTTTGAAAGCTTTATGGTACGATATTGATGCTGATCATCCACAACTACTTTTTACGTAACAAATTCACTCAGAGACTCTGAGGAGTGGGCTAAAAAACGCTTAGAATCTCAAAACTAACCCTTACGGCGTGGGGATCGACATTAGTCGTCAGAATACGTCAGATTCTGACATCTAAAGTAGATCCTCGTACTGTAAAAGTAAAAATATAAATAATGGCTGTAGACCCATAACATAGGTACCAGTATTCAAATGAATCAGAAAGAACTAAGACATTTATGATGATTTAAAATGGAAAAAAAAACTTCCTGGTTTATACAAAAATATTACAGTGTTGTATGGGTTAAAGTGCTGAAATACTTTTGTATAAACGATGGAGACCACAAAGGTTTTTTTTCAATTTGAAGTCATCATTAATTAAAATGTCTTAGTTAGGTCTTTCCGCTTCATTTGAATAGCTATGTTACTGGTCTGCGGCGGTTAAATTTTAAAAAATTGCGCGGATCGATTTTAGACGTCAGGGTTTTTCGGGCTCTCAACAACGGGAATGACCATGGGCCAATCCATAGTTTTAAGCATGCATGTGTGGTACACAATCAAACCATTTTATGTTGCTATGATTAGCATCTTGGAACAATATCACCGGTTAGTCAACATAAATGTGTATTTATTTTTTTCTGCCTCTTATGTATCATGTGTATAGTCTAGTTGATGATGATGCATCAATTGTTTTTCAAGTTATTTGTTTTACCAAAGTAATAAATGTGATAAAGATGCCCTCCCACTGGCTTCAAATTGTTATTGGACCATCCAAACCTGACTATAGACACCTCATGTGTGCAGATACATGTAATATCATCGCCCTCTAGCTTTTTGCTAAGATCTTTCTTTTGGTACAAAGAAACCTAATTATCAGTAAAGTTCAACGAGAATCTATTGTATGCCGTTTGTGGGAACTAGCCCATTAAATTAAATTCTCCAGTTGCAAATTGTCTTCACGTGTAGGTTTATATCCAATAATGTCTGCCGAGAGTGAATTTATTAATTGTCTTTGTTGCTACTGATAATTCTACAACAAGATCACTTCATTTTCATAGTTGTTATTATTGTTGATTTCAGTAAATTTATTCCAGGTATAAGCCTGGTCCTAGTCATTAAGACCAAAGCTGAATAATCTGCAGCAAATTTCATGACTATCTAGGTATAGCTTTAATCATTTTTTTTTAATAAAAAATACCAAGAATGAAAGCGAGCATTGTACAATTTGTTTTACAAATTTAAAATTGATCAAAGCTAGCTTCAGGTGGTTTACGTGATGTTATGCTGTAAATGTGCTGTTTTTTATGTTTGGTCATTAAATGATTACATCAATATCTTGTTATTTCCTTGTCATTTCATAATATCAACTACTATAATAGTTCACTCACGATTCGCTTGTGCAAAACAATTTTCAGCTGTCTTTCAATTTGGCTGATTTCCATGGACACAAGACATCAACCCAATGTTGGGTCAATGTTGGTCCAACCTCAGTGATGCTTGAGTCAATGTCTGTGTTTACTGAAATCGTACATGGAATATACCACAGTATTTTCTGTACACTGGTACTTTACATCTGTACACTATTGATTGCTTATCTTAAAGTATAGCAGTGAGGCTGCCTGCTTTGGGAATAATCTGTTGTATGTGTAGGGGAGCTGCGACTGCTAAGTAGCACTCGCAGAGCCAGTGTACGCTGAGATCAAAAATGTCACGAAAAATGTGATAAATTCACCTATAAAGACTGGCGTATAACTCCCCACATCAAGGCATTATTTCAGAGATGTAAATCTGTCATTCTAAGATCAAATAAAACTAATTGATCACACAATGAAGCATTAATTCATCCTGCAATTGATTGCCCCCGCACCGGATTTTGGGACCACAACTTCACAAATGGCAATGATTACAGATTCTGTGTCGCACACAGAGTCTGTTATTATGGACTACCAAAAATAGGACAGAATGCCAATACGTATTAACCTACAGCATCCCCCTCATTCACTTTGTGGCTATGCCATTGAGACACGGCGGTGGACCAACATTGCACCAGTGCTCAGCTGGATTCAATTTGAAATCATAACAAATGTCTTAGTTACCTTTTTCTGGTTCATTTGAATACCTATGTTATGAGTCTACAGCGATTCGAAATATTTTATTTCTTTCAGTGCGGGGATTGTCTTTATATGTCAGAATTTGACATCTACAGGCATAACCACTAGAGCACTGAGATATTCAAATTAAATTTTCAGTCATTTTCAGTTGTGTCTCGCTACCGCGATACACAACTTCAAGTGACTGAAAATTTATGGAATTTGTGAGATATAAGTCCCACAGATATCAGTGTTTCAAGATTGGAGGCATATTTTACTTTTAACAGCTGGTTAACAGGGGTGATGCGGGTGCTAATAAAACACAGAATGTCTACTGTAGTCGACATCAGTGTTTTAGTGGTTAGGATTCTGACGTATTAAGACCCACGCTGAAAGAGTTAAAGTGCGATATTATCCTAGTCACATGGAAATGAACACTGTTTATGTGTTTGAACAATACAGCTTGAGACATCTTAAATGTCAATAAACGTGAAATATAACATTTAATTGTCAACTAGTTTTATTAAAATGAATGAGATGACAAAATATACAGATGAATAAACTGAGTGAACAAATATATGTATCTAAACAGAGTGCATGCTGGGTGATTGTCTGCCCTGTTTTTTCTGTGAGTGCTGTTTTTTCTCTTTCAGAATAGATTGCTTGGCTTTATTCATTCTGAAAGAAAATACTGATTTAATGCTCTCTCATAAATACAAGTTTCTTGGTAATGATTTTTAGGTTTATGGCATGTAAATAACACATTGTGATGTCTGTAAGGCTACATCAGTTTGGTGTTTAGGACAATGGTCTTGAAAGATATCAGGCTCACATTTATATTTTTTCCAAAAAATAGAATTGATGTTATCTCTGTATATATTATGGTGTATATATTATAACAAGTACAAGTGTTACAATCCAATAATTCAAACAAAATAACCAAATAAAAATGTCACTGAACCAAAAGAAAAGTTAAATATATGGTAGATGCCGAGTCAATCATTATATATGGTAGATGCAGAGTCAATCCAATTTGATCAATATTTTATGAAAATATTTTTCGTTAAGTTGGAAATTGATTTAATCTGCTAGTGCAATTCACCAGGTCAAGGGTCAAGTCTACCTGGTGTTCATGACTAGTGTTTCTTCAGCGGTCGGTTTGTATTCTCGGACAGCTGCCTTCCACACCATCTGACGGACTTTATCTAAGCAATCTGCCTGGTTCAGCATCTGTTTGCGGGTTTTCTCGCAGGTAACGATCAGGTAGCCGTCCTTGGTCACTCTGGATTTTTCCTTTGAACACATGAAATAAGTTCACCTCAAATATGTATTGAATACATGTATAGTGGCCCG
Organism: Flabesymbios commensalis; assembly: GCA_964017125.1. NCBI lineage: Eukaryota > Metazoa > Annelida > Polychaeta > Terebellida > Flabelligeridae > Flabesymbios > Flabesymbios commensalis. The sequence goes on from OZ024904.1 coordinate 8,730,931, forward strand.
CAGGGAAGCGTCTTTTAACAAAGCCTTTTGTGGGTCTCCCTTGCATTCATTATTAAAAAAACACTTCTGAACAACAGATGTATTAATTGTAATTGATTGGAGCATGAATAAATGAATTTGATTTTGAATTAGTGTCTGATATAGATAGTTTGCCATTTTTCAATCAGGACATTTTTATTTACTTTGCTGTGGGAATTTACAGCTTACAGTGAAAAGGTGAATTAAAATATGATGAGATTTTACAATCTACAACAAAAAAATAGACAAGTTTGTCATGTCTTTTAATCTTTACTGTTGGCGCTCCAGGAAGAAAACGAGTATAATCTGACAATGGGAAAGATTAATCAAAGATTTAAATAGTCAAAATTATTTTTTAAATGGTGCACTAAATTACCATCAAACCATATATAAATTATATTATACTGATGCCTGATGGATATTTTTATATGAAATCTTTTAGAAAAAATGAAATACCTCACACACTTTCTTAGACTTTAACCGAAATGTCAGTAGTATACAAGTACCATTTGTTTATAAAGACATTCAACTGAACAATAATTACCATGAAAATATAAATAATATTTTTGAATGTATCAGTTTAATTTTCAGGTGAAGTGCTACCTACATTTTGAATGAGGTTTGGTTTAATCCAATCAGGAATCCAGCTTGCAGAGTCCACGTGGAAGCGTACTTCAACTTTACTGTTAACTGTGAAATAACAATCATAACAAAATAACAATTAGGAAAATTTCATGAGTCAGCTGGATAGAGGTACAACATCTTCCTTAATTTGGATATAACCATGATAACTTGTATGGGGGCAAAATGGGAAATATTGAAAAGGTTTAATCATTCTATTCCACGACGTTGGAACTGGAATATATAAATTTTCCCAGCCAACCAACACTTTGTTCCAGAACTGAATTTATTTTTCAAAAATATTTTTTTTTATAAAATTAACAACAAATCAAATCTTATTAAAAAAATAATTGAGAATAATATATTAACTAGAAATGACAAAATAATTGTACAGCAGATTAACCATGTTAACACGGAGGTGAGCCTGACCAATTTAAATTAACACATTTACTACGCAGGTACTTTATTTTTCTTCACATCTTTAGGTTTGAATTGCTTTCACAATTCACACCTCACTCACTATGATTTAAAATGTGCCCATCATATAAAATACTCAAGCCATCAAATTACATGTATACCAAAGGTCAAAGGATTCAATTGTAATGGTATGCATCCATGACCCTCCTTCTCCCTGACCAATCAGACCAACATTTGACAACCCTGTCGAGATGACCTGAGTTTGACCTTCCACACTGCAGTCAGTAGACCAGTGACGACATAATTCATATTCATGTTGTTCGCACCCCTCTCTTTGTCTACAGCTTCACTGTACACCTGTTGTCAAGGTCAGACCTGGGGTCTGCCTGTCTGACCTGATGTGGCAAGATGTACAAACATGACAAAGGTCAAAGGGTCAGCACTAATGATTATGTAGTAGGCGATGAAGTAAAATAATGGAATATATACAGTAGTGTGGACTGTGTGGCTCAGTTTTGATAGGGTGAACTCAATCACAACATCAAAAGGGTAAAATATATATTTAAAGCGGTGACAATTTTTGCATAAACCATAGAGATCAAAGGGTCTTTTTTCATTTGAAGTCATCATAAATGTCTTAGTTAGCTCTTTCTGATTCATTTGAATACGTATATGTTATGGGTCTATGGCCATTAGAAATAGTTTTACTCTTACAGTGCGGGGATCATGGAGATAGACTTTAGTTGTCAGAATCTGACGTCTACAGACGTCAGATTCTGACGACTAAAGTCTATCCCAGCGCTGTAAGAGTGAAATATAGATAAAATATGTTACAATCATGAGCTTACCATGTACTCATGGTACTGGTTATATATTTCTACAACATGTTTCTGCAAATAAAATTGTTCACAGGTTTCCTAGAAGTTTGAACTATTAAAGTTGTATTTTGGCTATCGCAAACCACAACTTCTAATGTCAGAAACTTGGAATTGTATAATTGAAGTAACAAAGATATATATATCTGCCTTATTTTAAGATTTAGAATGTTTTTCATCTTTTAATGTGGTTAATACACAAGTTCTGATAAAAGCATATTACTTAGAAAACCCATACAAATACCGGGTACTCAGAAAAGTCAGGCTGCCAGACTCACCTTTGTTCACATGCTGACCACCTGCGCCGCTGCTTTTTGAGTAGCGAATATCCAGCGAATCTGCAACAAAATGGAATAATAAGATATTACAATGTTATTACTATAAACATGATAAAACATGTTTCATGATTGATTCTAACTTATCCCAGGTTCTCTAGCTGCCAAATTAAAACATTGTCTGTGACTTTGTTCATACTGTTTCAGTAGCACATGAATAATGCCAAATTAATGATCCTGTTTTAATTCTCAAAAATGGTAGTTAGAAATATCTTACCCTCCACTATGTATATTTTTGGGGAAATGTTTAAAAAAGCTTTCACATGATAAATAACTATAGAATGTTTCAAAATCAATGTTGTGTAGGCCCATTCATACATGACCACTAACATGACTAAGCTCGGTAAGCTCAATTAAAATTTATTTTGTTGGTTTTAACAGGGGTTAATTAGATTGCGTTCCAGTGGCGGAACTCAACATAACAGTTTGGATATGAAACACGTTGTGTTGGATGGCTTTTGCTAAATAGAAACAACAAGATTGCTTAAATGTCAGCAATCTCAAAACTACATCTTACCTATAGGTATATAGCCTGAGAAGTTTTCTCCATCAGACTCTGTATGCTGAAAAAAAAATTGACACAATTAGCCTAGTTTATGTAGCAGATATACATTCATAACTCTATTACATATATTTTAAATATTGGCAGTCAGTGACTCTAAGCAAGCATTAAAATTAACGTCCGACCATCAGCCTGTACAGGCCTGGTAAAACTGTTCGGTTCAAAAAAATAAAGCCTACTGCTGATGGTTCGGTAAACTATATTATTGATCCTGGTTATGATCAATTAAGCTGTCTGGTATAAAAATATGGCGCATACAAACAAAAGCTGATGGAATTCAAGGCTTTTCAAGGTTTTTCAAAGACAAATATCACCATTTTCAAGGCCCTATCACATACATGAAGTTGGGAGTCATGACAAAAAAAGACTATGACAAAAATGAGCCACAATATATTTAAAAAATGAACAGCTCAAACCCAAAGATCACTTTTCAAGGATTTCAAGCTATTTTTTTTCAAATATAAGGCTTTTCAAGAACTTAAAACTGTTTTTTTAATTCAAAGTTAATTTAATTAATTTAACAGCCTGCAGTGGGTCCCATATGCTAGGTAGATTCAAACAGTCATTATGGTTTTTTCGTGTTTTTTTTCAGGATTTATGCGAATTTGTGATACACTGCAATAAAAGACATATTTTTCTCTGTTTGTTTGTTCTTTTTGCTCACTATCACCTGTTTACTGGTAGGAATGAAGCCATCATTGTAGAATTAAAAAAGTAATTTGCTTTTAATGGCACTTCGATCACCTTTTCCGGGGGTTCCCATCATTAGATTTCTCGCAATTATGAAAAATGGTGCCAGCTCTCGCCTTTAATTCCATAATTGTTGCAACAAGTGCTTGAAGTTGAAGAGATAAGTGGAACAGGCATGCTGTGTCCCCTTCTGAGAATTTTTTTTATGCAGATGCCATTTTTTATTTTTGTAAGAAAATGCAAAAAATGAAAATGACTAAGTAGTCTACACTGCACTACATGTATGAGGAAGCTCTGGAGGACATCATTAAGACCGGTTGGACAGAACAATGTGAACATCTCGAAAAATTGAGATGCCTGGGGAAGCCTGCACTAGTAGTTTGCTCATGGTGAAACCTGGGTGAAGTTTTGTTTGCCTACCCTCCACTTCCTCGTGGGGCGCACCGAGGTTAAAAATGGAAGAGTCATGGCTATAAGGATGAGAATCCATCAAAATTTTTCTTTTTCCGTGACCCCCTCGTGGACTTGAAAAGAAATTTTAAAAAACTGAGGCCGTAGGCTATGCCCAAATTTCTGATTGTTATGTGATATATTTGCTCTGTTACAGTATTGCGGGGCACTCATTGTGTGCCCTGATGTATCTTAAAACCTGATATATACGGATAGCACATTTCAGTAGTTTTATTCAGCTGCTTCAAAAAGTTCAAGTGTCTGGGTGATGCTTTGGCTTCTGTATCCCTGCCGGAATTTGCAAATTTAAGGTCACAGCTTTTGGATGTTTTTATCATTAGCTCAGATTTTGATCCGGCACAGCATTTTTCTTGCTCAGTGAAAACTGTGGAATGTGGTCAAATTTTGAATTTAGCATGTCGGCAGTTACAAAAGAAGGCTCAGCATAATTTTATTGGAAAATTTTATTTTTAAAATTTATTGAATCTACCTAATATAATATGCATGGTGACTTGAAGTTCCCGGAACATGGAAACTTTTGAATGTGGGAACTTCATGAACTTCCCGATGTATATTACCAGGCCTACTTGAAGAAGAAATATTTGGTTACTATTACTAATAGCCTTCCCAAGGCATCTCAATTCTTCGAGATGCCCACATTGTTTTGTCCAACCGGTCTTAATGATGTCCTCCAGAACTTCCTCATAGGGCAGTGGACATAGTCTATTTTCATTTTTTGCATTTTTTTACAAAAATTTTAAAATGGCACCTGCCTAAAAAAAATTATTAGAAGGGGTCACAGCATGCCTGTTCCACTAACCTATTCAAGCATTTGTTGCAGCTATCATGAAATTAAAGGCGAGAGCTGGCAACAATTTTCGTAATTGTGAGAAATCTAATGATGGGAACCCACAGAACAGGTGATAAAAGTGTCATTTAAAACAAATAACTCTTTTAATTCTACAATAATCATGATAATGGCTTCATTTCTACCAGTGATAGTGAGCAAAAAGAACAAACAAACAAAGAAAAATATGTCTTTTATTGCAGTGTGGGGCGGGGGCCCTAGGGTAGTGGTTAGCACCGCTGCCTTTCACGCCAGAGTTCGGGGTTCGGTTCCCGGACTCGGCGGTTTGAAAGAAACAAAAATGTTTCTTCCCCATCCACGTGTGAAAGTCAGTATTGTGGGGAGCCTCCGTGACCGAGAGGTAGCGTGCTCGGCCTCAGACCGCCAGGGCTCGAATTTCGAATCCTGTGTCTGGAGGACAGTGTCATCTCAATCATCTCACCATCCTCAGGAGGTTCTCCTGGCCCAGTTTAGCCTATATGTGCACAAAGGTGGCCTAAAGCCCGATTCATTTCATTTTTTTTTTATTGCAGTGTATCACAAATTCACATAAATCCTGAAAAAACACGAAAAAAACACCAAAATGACGTCTTCGGACGTACCTAACAATGGTAGGCTTTATTTCTACCAGTAATAGTGAGCAAGAAGAACAAACAAACAGAGAAAAATAGGTGGCCTAAAGCCCGATTCATTTCATTTTTTTTTTATTGCAGTGTATCACAAATTCACATAAATCTTGAAAAAAACACAAAAAACCCATCATAATCATGATAATGACAGTTTGAATCTACCTACTAATAGTAACCAGTGTTCAAATATTGTTTATTTGATGGGAATATCGAGTGTTTTAGTGCAGGTTTTTTTTCTTCCGGGAAAATGGAATTAAAGGAAAGAAATATATATCTCAATTAAAATATACATACAGCCTATGACACAATTATCTGGAGCGCATGCTTTTCGTCGATTTCTCCGTCAATTCTGAACCGATATCTTTAAAATTTTGCACAAGACATTTTTTAGTCATGTCCTAACATCGGTAAAAAATTTGTTAAGTCATATGCTGAATTGCAAAAGTTAGACCATTTGACATGTAGTAAATTGAAAATATGACGTTCCTCTATAAACCCATTATGCTAATTCTGGAATTTTATTATATGTCAAATGGGCTAACTTCGGAAATATTGAATATAAATTTGCGAAATTTTTACTGGTGTTAGGACATGACTTGGAAATGTACTGTGCAAAATTTCTAGGAAATCGGTTCAGAATTGACTGAGAAATCGACGAAAAGCATGCGATCCAGATAATTGTGTCATAGACATAGACTGTAGAGTGTTACATTTTAATAAGTTCTTTAACTCCTGTAACTCTGTTTTTTCCAGTATAAATTGTGTGATTACAACAAAGTTTGTTTGAAAATACAAATTGGTTTATTTTATATTTTGTGATTTGTTAAAATGTATTTTGAATGTGCTGGAAAAATAAAAACAATTTTCAATTTAATTCAAAGAGTGGCAGTAGGCCTACAGATCTATTATAACTTCCTTTGATATCGCCCATCGCGCTGCTGGCACTGAACTAACCTTGAACGCATTCGTTGTGTCTGTATCAAGTTTGCTCACTGAATTTGGATATAATTTGTCTAAACTATATTGACTTTTATATCCCACAACGGGCGTATGTCTAAATAGTGATTTTGATGCCGAAAACGGCCTTAAAACTACCGTGCACCGAGCGAACATGTTTTGTTGTGACAAGGTATTTCGCTTCAAACTCGATAGGCGTCACTGATCACTGACCTGTATATACACTGGATTGGACACGAGGCTGATTCACGCGGTACCAGAGCGAGGCCATATTACTGAGGACATGTGTTGACCTAAGTCTTACATAACATAGAGACTTCACCCACCGATTCCGTAGTCTCTCGTTAATAACTTTATTTGTGAAAATGTTAATAAAAAATCATGACATGCTTGCCAAATACTAATATTAATGGAAAATAATGCAAAAACAACATATTTTGGGGGGCTCTGATATCTGAAGCGGTTACCAATTGAAAAGTTGGTGTATCCTGTCAGGTTCAATCTCATGTGGAACGACGTCATCATATCACGTGACCTGCCGGCAAACGTCATCAAACCACGTGACCTACCGGTATTGATCAACAACAACACGTGCTATCACCCACAGACGTATAGATTAAACAGGTCAGTGCTATCACCTGTCGTCTGTACCGTCATACTCATATAAAGGGCCTAAATAAAGATGATGATGTAGCCTAGCTAGGGCCTAATGTCAACAGTATAGCCTACTCTAGTCTAGGCCTATAATTAAATTGATAGGCCTATATCATGTAGACTGTAGTCTAGTCTAGGCCCACTAAATACTATCAGGTGCAGCGCTGCAGGCCCGCCACTCACTCAGTCACTGCATGACAGTGACCATGGTGACAGTGACGTACTCTGACACAGTGACAGTCTCTGTTCACGACTGTGAAAGTGTGAGTGATCAGTGTTCACTGGGATGCTGCCACCCCCCTCCCCCCCCCCCCCCACCTTATAGCACTGCCACTGTAGGCCTAACGTTAGGCTACACAGTCAACCTTTAAATAGGCCCTATAAGTTATGTTCCTTTATTATTAGGAAATCCAGTTCTTACAACTACAAGTAGTCTAGTTGACTAGGCCAACTGTGAAGTGCTAAATTTATTATTTTTGTCGCTTCTATGCGCTATAGCCTAATATTAAAAAGATTTTAAAATTTAGTGTTGCGCATTTACTAGTTAAGTCAGAAATAAGGACATAATTTAATTTTGGACATGCATGTCCAAAATAAGAAATACGGGAATAACTGATAAATGCCATGGGGCTTTCGGCACACTAGCTACCTTGCCACAGCAGCTAAAAATTTAAAAGACCCCCGTAATTCTAGTTTATAGACGCATCTTATGGCATCCGAAAAAAAGCCGAAATAAAAATACTGATTTATTTTTAATTTAAATTGTGTCGCTTTAGACTTACTAAAAATGAGAACGTTTTATTAAAATTGATAAAATAAAGATGGCTGCCATAACCTCATTTTCGGTTGCACATGAAAATAAACAATGCCAATACACTTGCAGACCCCGCAAACCTATATAGGCCTACTGGATTTCTAGGCACTATTGTGAATTAAAACAAAAAAAGACTACATAAGGATCCAGGATGCAAGACAGTTAGGTCTGAGAAGCTCAGTCTAAGAGTAAGATAAGAACTAGACAGTCTGTCACAGATTGCAAACCTCCATTGAAATAATGATCCTAATCAGTATCCCAGTAAAGGTCTACCTATCTACAAATTTTGTTTTATAGTAATGGACTAGCATCTAACAGTTTGCAAAATATTGGGCATGTGAAAGTAAATAATGGCCGATAGAGGGCCATTTTGAATTTGATCCAGTCAATTTTTTCAAGATGCATCCTCTCCTGAAATCTCACATTTTGTTTTATAGTAATGGTCCAGCTATCTAACACGGTTTACCAAATATCAGTAATGTTAAAGTAAATAGTGGCCGATAGGCAGCCATTTTGAATTCGATTAAGTCAAAAGTTTTTAAAAGGCATCCTCTCCTGAAACATCACATTTTGTTTTATAGTAATGGTCTAGCTATCTAGCACGGTTTACCTGATATCAGGCCTATCGAGGTAAATAATGCTGATTGTCGGCCATTTTGAATTCATAATTTAAACATTTTCAGGGTGCAGCCTCCCCCAAAACTCACATTTTGTTTTACAGTAATGGTCTAGCCATCTAGGATGGTTTACCAAATAACGGCCATGTTAAAGTGAATAATGGCCGATTGGCGGCCATTTTTAACTTGGTCGAGTTGAATTTTTTCAAAATGCATCCTCTCCTGAAACCTTACAATTTGTTTTATAGTAATGGTGTAGATATCTTGAGCGGTTTCCATGATATTCCGCAATATCAGGCCTGTCGAGGTGAATAATGACAGATAGGCGGCCATTTTGAATTTTATCAACTTGAAATTTTTCAAGATGCATCCCCTCCTGAAACCTTACAATTTGTTTGATAGTAATGGTGTAGCTATCTTGAGCGGTTTTCATGATATTCCACAATATCAGGCCTGTCGAGGTGAATAATGGCCGATAGGCGGCCATTTTTAATTTTATCAACTTGAAATTTTTCAAGATGCATCCTCTTCTGAAACCTCACAATTTGTTTTATAGTAATGGTGTAGTTATCTCGAGCGGTTTTCATGATATTCTGCAAAATCTTTCAGTCGGATTTACCGATGTTATAAATTAGGTCAAAATGCTGGGTCAACTTCAAGGTCAAGGTCCAAAAACCTGAAAAGGCACAACTAGGGACCTTAGAGAACATATATGTGCAATATGACTGTCATCGGCCCAACTAGTACTTTTCAAGATCTGCTCCGGAAACGAAGTGTGCGTCAAAACGTCTAAATAGGTCATAGTTCTGAACCAAAAGTAGGTCGAAGTTCATATACCCCAAAAAGCACAACTAGACCCCCTATAGGGGTGTTGTGTGTAAAATTTGTAAACAATCGGACAAGTACTTTCAGAGATATGCTCCGGAAACGAATTGTTCACGGACGGCCCAACGGCCCAACGCCGTAACATCATCATTTTCTCCTCTGCGACCTTGCGTAGTGGATTCAGATTAAAAATATTTTAACCTGTCCATTATTAACCTGGAAGTAACCCACATACCAAAAATTGTTATCCTAGCTTATTTTCTTACAAAGTCATAGGCAAAATTAGAGATAAAAAAAAACGGAGGCGGAATCCATAGCTCCCTCCGTCTCACCTACGGTGACGGCGGGAGCTAAAAATAGTCGCCAGCTGCCGGCCATTTTGATTATCGGTGGAGAGCTGAAAATCTAATAAGGGCATGTTCATAGGCCTACTCATAGGTAAACTCAAATAAAAAATTGGAGAGATACAATAATTATTTTTCAAGTTTTAATCGGGTAAACAAGGAATTTATAAATTAATAAAACTAAAAGGGGCGCCATAGCCTCGTTTTCGGTGGAACCATGAAAACGGACAATGCCAAAAGATTCGCAGACCCCGGAAACCTACATATACCAGGTTTCAAGAAAAAAAAAAAAATTAGTCGCGAACTGGTGGCTATTTTGATTATTGATGAAAAGGAAAATCTAATCAGGTCATCTATCAGTGTCTATATACTCATGGGTGACTTCACATAAACAATTGAAGATATCTTATAATTATTTTTCAAGTTATCGCTGTAACAAGATTTTTTTTAATCTTTGACCTTGACTTTGACTTTCACCTTGAGTAAAAAAATTGCCGGAGGGGTTGAATTTTTGTTTAAATTGTGAATTCAATCTGTTGGACAGTGTTGGCGTAGTAGCCAAAAGTGCCAGCGGCGACGTACAAAGGGGACAACAATACCCCATTCAGCCCCGATGGGTAAAAAAACAGTATTTTTTCAGGAAGGAAATATATTTTTATTACAATAATAAATATGACATAAAAGACAAGTGACAAAATAACAGCAACTGCATCTTATTTATTTGTCATATCAGTAGGCCTACATATATTCCAGAGCAATGAAATAAATGGCAAAAACACAATGAAATTGATTTATATTTACATAGTCTATCTATTTTCCTTACAACAGTCTGTAAAGGACCAGTCAACAATAGTTGATGATTATATATACAAACACTACACTTGAAAATATTATTTCATGAATTATAAATGGGGGGGCTAACTGGAAACTAACAAGATATCCTGTTTTTTCTGTATATATAACGTACTGTAAAGATGATCTCATTCAGTTTCAATGTTGTATCAATGTGGATTATACACACACATAAGTAGGGCAATATCTGTAAGAATATAAATGCAGATATAAATGTATGCATGTGAACAATTGATACAGTTTTTCTTTCCAAATGTATTACTTTTTAGATTTTGTATCACATTCAGTACATAATATATAATGCGATAGGACTTTTTTATTTTTATTTTATTTATTACACAATACCAATAAAAACAATAACTATGTTAACCATATGACACATATGTTACATTGGTATGGATGGCTGTTGTTACCATGCATGGCTTGTGTTGCTGCTGTCAACCCTGCCTAATAGGCCTACCAGCTCAGTAGATTAACACTTGTGCTGCTGGGACTGTATATATATATATATATATATATATGTTTTCCTGTAGATTTAGACCAAATAAAATCTAACTAAATTGATAAAACAGTTTGTAATAGATGCTCAATTGACATGGTTAATCACATAATTACTTTACAGATGATTATTTTTCAGAAATACGCATATTTTTTTGTCATTTGAAGCTGGGATGTGCATTAGCAATTCCAGCTTCAAGTGAATGAAAAATGGGATCAAAAAATTTAGCAGGACAAGGGTTAAGAAAATAAATTTATATCATTTTTTATGACCCTGAATTTATTATTATAATTATTATTGTATTTTTTTTAGACGCTTGTATCCAGCTGCACTAAGCCTATCACAGCGCTTTAACATAATAATAATGCTGGAAGTTTCAGTATCTAATTAAAAAAAATAATATTTGATGTGGTTCACAAATGTATATTGCTCTTAACCCTGAGTGACAGTGTGGGAACTGTCTATTTAGAAGTCAAAATTTAAAAAATTATAATGGTCATAGACCCAAAAATAGGAAATCAAATAGAGCAGAAAAGGCTAAGTAAGCCATTAATGATGACTTCAAATTGAAAAATAAACCTTTGGTGTCCATGGTAATGTAAGGTAAAATTAAATAAGGTTAATATGATTGATGCAGCTTGCCAGGCAAAATGTTATACAAAATATTTCAGTGTAGAAAAAAAGGTTTTATGATCTATCAAATATTATAAAAGATATATGAAATATAAATGGAAAATCACAGATTTAAACAAAATTATACCTGCACACCTGGTTTAAAATTTGCTGTAAATTTTGATGTTCAAGTTACAAATCCAAAGTTTACATTATAGGCCTATTTCACTATTTGTACCTGACATAAGAGTCTATTATTATACTTACCCACCATAAATTTCTGAAAATATGTCTTTAATCTACATAACAGTAATTAGATATGTGCACACCAACCTCTCAAACATGTATAATACTTTATCCACATGGAATCATGGATTTGATGCACTTATTATTATTCTAAAAAAAAAACCAACATTCTAATAAATGTCCACCGCCCTGATTTGAAACAGAAACCCACAATCATGTAGACCTACACTATCTGATCATTAAAGACTACTGTAATATCATGAATATAAAGTGTCCATCTCCCTTGTAGTCTGAGGGATTATTGTAATTAATTATAATGAATGAATGTGGCTTAGTTATACCTAAGTTACCTAATTTTGATTATTTTCATTTTTCTTCATCAGCTTACTTCTGGGTCAGCAGGCAACTTCACTTCAAATAAATAATGCATTGATCCAGAATGACTCATTCCAGTACCTGAAACAATATTTTAAACTAGAATTTTAGTGTAAAATCATGAGGATCGTGATAAAAAAATTGTTTGATGAATAATTTATAGCAACCATCACCCAAATATATGTTTATTTTGAAATGTTGTTGTTTTCATTCTAAAACATCAGCCTCACATATATTACATAGAACATGAGCTGTTCTATTGCAAAAAGTGCACAAAATGATGCTATAAAAAAATTTGTGATCAATGGTGGGTCTGCATTATAAATGTTTTGAGATCCATGACATTTAAATTAGAGACTACCATGCTTTTAATCTGATCATAAATGCCATCAATTATAAAAAATGCAATAAAGGGATGTACAGGTACTGTATTTATTCTAGAATACCAACTGATATCAGAGGAGGGAGATTCTGGATACTCCCCTGAATGTGCATGCACACCGCAACAGACATGGATCCACAACAGGGAAAAATTTGCTCAGTATTAAATATGTAGCAAAATGTTATGGGGTTATTCCATGTGAAAACACCTAAATTTAAGTTTCCCAGGTGACCTGCACCTTAGAAAAATCCTAAATCTAATTTGATTATTATTGGCCATGCCAGTAGTAGGTTTGTTAGATTTTAGTTGCCAACTTTAGTTCAACATGTGTAAAGCTTTGACAATTGGCTTTAACCACCCATTTTATGCCCAAATTTTGGCAGAGTGCCCCCCCCCCCTTCCCACAATTGCAAACACATTTTCCAGCTGCAAAATACATTCATGAGAATAGAAATTCACAAATGAAATTATTTTATAATAATAATAAAAGGTTCTTTGATAACGCACATATCCCACAGGGTGGATCAAGGCGATGTACAATGAAATAAATTAACATTGCAACATTGTTTATATCATTGAGCATAGAAAATAAATTTTGAATTTTTTTTCAACATATATGCCCCCATATAGGTATAGTCTAGATCATATTAGATAATATTCACGAGGTTTTAATTTTTGTGAATTTCGCAAGGACAATTAAATTCGCAAATTTGAGAATCTCGCACAAATTATATGATAGTATAGCGCTACTATTATCTAAATTGATAATTCAGGAATTCTAGACTTCACGAAAAGTCACCAAAAGCACAAAAATCTAAACACGCAAAAAATTACCAGATTTACAGTAGGCCTATATATACTCTGATAGACTCTGATATATATATAGACTCTGATATATTATACTAAGTTTTTATCCAAAAAAATGATGCACCCCGTGGCTACCGGGCAAGACGCGGTGGCGGATCCATTAGAGAAGTTAATTATACCGAGGGGGGGGGGGGGGGGGGTGGAAGTGGCAGAATACTTCAATAGGAATTCCCCACAAAAAAATTCTCATATGGCTATGAGTGTGACCCCTGGATCCGCCTAGCCAGTAATCTGATGTACCATGGCATGGATAGGGCAGGAAGGTAGCAATTGTAGGTCTATGCATGATGCCCATGCCAGGCCTCGGGGTCATTAGGGAGCTCTTGTTATATTGATTATTTTATCATTGACATAGGCCTAATATTCTCCATAGACTATTACTGTAAGTTAAATTTAAGCCTAGCCCTAGGCCTACACTACAGAGTGTAATTGTGAGTCCAAACTGGCCAAAAAATAATCAGAATCATGAGAATAAATGTAGGCCTACAGTGTCAAGCGCGGATCCAGAGGCAGAGGGGGGGTAGGGGGCGCACGCCCACCCCTTTTTGCCTAAAATTCTTTAAAAAGTCCCCTAATTTGGCCAAAAAAGTATTGGGAGCGAGCCCCCGAAGCCACTGCGCCCCCTCCTTTTTCAAATCCTGGATCCGCCCCTGAGTGTCAGTAACTATAGGCAGGTAGGCTACATGAGGTAGTACTAGTAATTACTACTACTAGTATGTGATAATATGATCAAAATGGCAAGAGAACGACTAACGTTAGGCCTATAAGGCGGAAGTGACCAGCATATTCATCTCACACATCCACCTGTCACTCACTCAGTCTCTGTGTCACCTGTCATGGCTGTGCAACCGGGTTGACCGGCACATTTAATCACCTATTGTGTTCTTTAAGTAATATTTTAGAAAGATTTTATCAACTATGTATGAATAAAAATATCCTATCAACAATGCGTAGCACTTGACATGACTTGGAAAAGAATAAGTTTACCTTTTCTCCTACGGAAAGCACATTTCTGTGATGAATCACCTGCCCATCTCCAATGTAAACAACCCGGCATTAGTCAGTTGATGTCCTAGCCAAGATGGCGGCGTCGCTGACTGCTTCGGCCAGTGCTCGATAGAAGGCGTGTCCTGTCTAGTTAATCTATATTATGTCTATGTCACTGATAGTGTAAAATAAATCAGTATCATCCTACTCACCAGATGGCTCTAATTAATTCTAGGCTATGTTGGTTTCCTCCCAACAAACAATCTTTAACTCTTTCTATGCGGAATATTCTGGGATAATGAAATCGTTCATTATTTGCGGAATTAAATTGTACAAATTAACTAATTTCAGGCCATATATAAATCATTTGGATTATCCGATAGGCTTCCATATGATCACACCCTAAGGATATCAAAATATATGGCGGTGTTGGTGGTGATGGTGTTGGTGGTTGTGTTGGTGGTGTGGTGATGATGATGATGGTGGTGTGGTGGTGATGGTGATGATGATGGTGGTGGTGATGATGATGGTGTTGGTGATGATGGTTGGGGTGGTGGTGATGATGATGGTGCTGTTGATGGTGTAGTGGTGGTGATGATGACGATGGTGGTTGTGTAGGCCTAGTGATGCACTGTAACAGTGACATTCACAGTCTCGATGCTGTTTTCGCTACGCCTACGGGTTATGAATACCGAAAACAACGGCAAAATCATCGAAAACAACATATTTAAACTATATACAGCCTATTAAAGGTATAAAATATTATTATATATTTGCACATATGTATTGGGGAACTATACACACAGTCTTAAGATGTAAAAATGAAGTTGTTTTCGGTATTTTCAGGTTGTTTTCGGTTGTTTTCGGTAGTTTTGTTGTTATCGGTTGTTTTCGGTATTCATAAAGACCGTGGTAGTGGTGGTGCTGGTGATTGTGGTAATGATGGTGGTGGTGTTGGTGGTGGTGGTTGTGGTGGTGGTGTGGTGGTGGTGGTGGTTGTGGTGGTGGAGGTGTGGTGGTGATGATAATGCTGGTGGTGGTGTCAGATGGTGGTGGTGGTGGTGATGATAATTATGGTGGTGGTGGTGGTGTTGGTGGTGGTGATGGTGGTGGTGGTTGTGGTGGTGGTGTGGTGGTGGTTGGGGTTGTGGTGGTGGTGTGGTGGTGGTGGTGGTGGTTGTGGTGGTGGTGGTTGTGGTGATGGTGGTTGTGGTGTGGTGGTGGTTGTGGTGGTGGAGGTGGTTGTGGTGTGGTGGTGGTGGTGGTTGTGGTGGTGGAGGTGTGGTGGTGATGATAATGATGGTTGTGGTGGTGGTGGTGGTGGTGTGGTGGTGGTGGTGGTGATGATAATGATGGTGTACGTGGTGATGGTGATGGTGGTGTTGTGGTGATGATAATTATGGTGGTGGTGGTGGTGATGGTGGTGGTGGTTGTGGTGGTGGTGTGGTGGTGGTGGTTGTGGTGGTGGAGGTGTGGTGGTGATGATAATGATGGTAGTGGTGATGGTGGTGTGATGGTGGTGGTGGTGGTGATGATAATGATGGTGGTGGTGATGGTGATGGCGGTGTTGTGGTGATGATAATTATGGTGGTGGTGATGGTGGTGGTGGTGGTGTAGTGGTGATAATAATGATGGTGGTGGTGGTATATATATGTATATATGAATATTGCTTTACGTCTCTTTCTGCACAATCATGGTAATATCGCGACAGAAGGAAACCCGAAGCCGGGACTATGCCCTACTCTTATTTTGAATGACTTCAAGGGCTCTTTATAGTGCACAGTACCATAGGCAGTACTGTACACTCCATGCCTTTGAACAGTTTGAAGCACTGCATATGCACAGCCACGATGACAAATATCCTTCCCGACCGGGATTTGAACCTGGTACCCCCAGGTTACAAGCCCCAGTCGATACGAATGAGCTATCGGGGCCGGCCTGGTTGTGGTGGTGTGGTGGGGATAATAATGATGGCGGTGGTGATTGTGATGGTGGTTGAGGTGGTGGTGTGGTTGTGGTGGTTGTGGTGGTGGTGGTGATGGTGCCGGTGGTTGTGGTGGTGGTGGTGATGGTGGTGATCGTGGTGATGGTAATATGGTGGTGGTTGTGGTGGTTATAATGCTGGTGGGGTGTGGTGGTGGTGGTGATGGTGGTGTAGTGGTGATGGTGGTGGGGGTTGTGATGAATGAGATAAATTTGGCTGGTGTGACTGGGAGACTGGAAAACTGATATGGTCGATAAAATATATAAATGTGGACAGTGGATAGACACTGATAGACGGCGGTGGCTTATGGTGTAGTTGTTAGTAAGTTACGGACCTGTATATTAAAAGTTAATAAAGCTGTACATAGCTTCAACAAGATGTTTCTTCACACTTACTCTCATCGGAACTAGATGAGATGTACATGTAACCCGGTGACTACTTCTCCCTTCCTCAGTCACCCTCCTGTTACAGTGGTAGTGGTGGTTGAGGTGGTGATGGTGGTTGCGGTAGTTGTGGCGGTTGTGATGTGATGCTGGTGGTTGTGGTGGTGTTGGTTGTGATGGTTGTGGTGGTAGTGGTAGTTGTGGTGGTGGTGTGGTGGTGTGGTGGTGGTAGTGGTGGTTGTGTTGGTGGTGTGGTGGTGGTGGTAGTGGGGGTGTTGATTGTGGTGGTGTGGTGGTGGTGGTGGTGGAGGTTTTGGTAATGGTGTGATGGTGATAGTGGTGGTGTTTGTGATGATGGTGTGGTAGTTGTGGTGTTGGTTGTTGTGTGTTGGTGGTGGTAGTTGTGGTGTGTTGGTGGTGATGGTGGTGGTGGTTGTGGTGTGTTGGTGGTGGTGTAGTGGTGGTTTAGACATTTCTGGTCTAGGTTTGGTCTTTGTGTACCTTTTCAGTTTACAAACCTAGGCTCGACCGAGCAAGCTCTATGAGCTCTTCCATCTTTGATGGTGTTAAAGATGGGGGTTTGTTTGTCATATTCGCAGATTATCTGGTGATTATTATGTCCAAATTAGGTTTATCTTAAAAAATTGAGCAAAACACGTGCCGATACAAGGGGAAGCCCGTCTGTGTGACATCATTTCCTAGAATTCCCAATGTGCATTTGCCACGCGGTGCGCAAAAAAATCCAACGATTTTTTTCCTGCGCAGCAAAACACCCACGCGCTGAATGGAAATACATAGATATAAGAAGGCTAGACAATATAGCACCCACGTGGGTACCCGCGCGGATGGGTAGTCTTTCCTGCCCCCTGAACGCACGTTTTTTCAATAAATGCAGCTGACCTACGGCAGCTTGCTATTAACCAATACACTATATCATGTATATGGCAACTACTTTGTAGACGAACACAATCTTCCTGGGCAGTTAGCCTCCAGGTGTAGTTTTTCCCAGTAGATTTTCGCCATTAGATATGACTTTTAAAGTATTTGCCGAAAAAGAGGGGGACCGCCGCCACCATCCCCCTCCTGCCCTGGATTCGCGCATGCTCAATATATAAAGAAGAAAATCAGGAAAGGTGCTCGCTGTCCACACAAAGACGAAGATCATTACAAAATAGTGTAGTTGTAAAAATATTTGTATGCCTATCCCATTGGGTACACGACGTTGTTACGATTCTCAACGTCGCTACAACGTCGCAAGGGCTGGCCAATTGTCGCTATGTCGCGCATCAGAGCGACAGGCAAAGTCAAAGCGCACCAAAGGAACTGCCTCCAGAAATCGCCCACATTCATGTAGACAGTCCACAGAATGGAATTGTATGGATGCAAAGTGATCCAAGTCATCATAAGCGGCACACAGTTTTTTTTTCTGGTGCCCTTTTTAATCAGTGTGAAGCGCCAATGAATGCAACTTTTGGCCAGCCCTTACTGTCTGTATAGCCTATGTAGAATGCTTTATATCGCTTTGTTTGCACATTGAGGCAATATCGCGACAGAGGGAAGCCCGAAGCCGGGACTATGCTCTACTCTTATTTCGAATGACTTCAAGGATATAGCTGTTTACTCCATGCCTTTGAACAGTTTGGAGCACTGTATATGCACAACCACGGTGACAAATATCCGGTATTCGAGCCTGGTACCTTCAGGTTACAAGCCCCAGTCGACACGAATGAGGCCTAGGGGCCGGCCGCTACAACGTCGTGTGCCCAGTGTGTGTAAGAACATAATGCAAACAGTGGTGGCGACGCAGAATAAAACACAGGATTCGAAACAATGTTGGACCAACGTCGATGACGTTTGGCCAACGTTGTACAAATGCTATACAGCAGGGTTGTCCAAAAGCTGCATTAATTAGCGCTCTACACTGATTAGAATGGACATCAGAAAAAATGTCATATAAATCAACCATTCAGTGTCAGTTGCCATGCTTGTTTATCAATTTGGTCATGATGTACGTATACTACATAAGCGATGCTCAAGGACGTTCTACGCACTGTCATAATACTGTCATGCTAAAGCGAGCAGTAGTTATGAGGTTATACTGCTTATCTCTAAGTAACCAGGTACTGCTGTTTACCTTAGTACGGTATGCCCTACTTTAGCATGTCATTGGTCACACTTTAACAAGCATCGCATTAACAGTAGTGAACCACCAGTTAGTGTGGATTTATATATTCACATATTGTTAAGGTGCTCTCTCTATTCTAATGAGCAATGTAGCTTACTCCTATATCATTATTCTAGCCTCATCATATTCAGTTGACGGTCGTGTTTCAATCATCGGATCAAGTACAGTCTGATACCACTTCCCACAAGTGAGGATTTATAAGTAACGTTAGATAAGCGGTATTCAGAATACTAATTTGTTATATTTAGCGAAGCCATACACCGCTAGCTACTATGCTGACTAGGCCTATTCTTATATAAGAGAATTACATGAACTCATGATTATATTTACATAGGCACCCTGCGTTAATATCACTTACAACGGTGAATATATGAGTGGCATCACATGTGTCAACACATATACAGGTAGCGATCATCTACAGGTAATAAATAACCCGAAAAGACAATATAGGGTTGAGGTGCAAACCACGTTATCATCGATTATAAACGAGGAGAAGCCTTTGTGATTTATATTTTGAGAGGCTAACACATTTGGCAGTGATTATAATCAGTGACAATGATTGTGAGTCTTTGTGTGTTATTCCCGCTGCTATTTATACTCTGGTATATATTCAGTGACGCTCCTCCCATCATTAAGCTTCCCGGACCACCTGGTCGACCTATAATCGGGAATTTGCAGGACATGGGATCGTCGGCTCCTCATCTCAGTCTAACAGCACTGGCCAAGAAATACGGACCCGTATTTGTGTTGAGGATCTTCAGAAGGAACATACTGGTTGTCAGCGGTTACGATTCAATAAAAGAAGTATTGAAAGTTAAGGGCAAAGATTTCCACAATCGTCCTGAGAAAATGTTTAGAACGTCCCACTTTTATTTTGGCCACGAGGATATGATATTCGCCAATCCTGATGTACCTTTCTGGCATTCAGCTCGCAAGACAATGATAAACAATCTGAAAGGTTTCGAGTCTGGCCTGGAAGGTGGCATTGTCACTGCCACACAGGCGGCAATGGAGAAACTGAGAGCAATGAAAGGGAAACCAATGGATATGAATGACAGCCTGTATGATTACGCCATGAAGATGATGTTATATGTGACGACTGGGATGACCATAGCTGACGGCGATCCTAGTCTGGAGCAGCTCAGAGAAATGGAATACCTGGTAGCGGTCTGTAATGAAATCTCAGCGAGAGGAGAAATGCTGGACAGGTTCCCTTTCCTGAGGCATTTTGGTCATTCAGCTTATGTAGGGCTCACCAAAGCTCGTGAGCTGCTGCTGACCATGTGGCAGAGATTTAAAAAAGAGCATGAACAGGAGCCTGAGAATCTGCATTATAAAGCATCCTTCATGCATGCAATACGTGATCTGCAGGAGACATTGAAAGACGAGTCTGGTGAACCACTGATGGATGATTATAACAGTATGGCGATCATGTGTGATCTCTGGTTTGCCGGTATTATCACCACATCTAACAACCTCTACGCTCTGATTAACATATTATCCCAGCATGAACACATCGCCAGAAAACTACAGCAGGAAGTTGACTGTGTTGTACCCGGTGATCACCAGGTGACGCTTGCTCACAAGGACAACTTGCATTACACTCGTGCAGTTATCATCGAGACTTTACGGTTTTGTTCCATGGTAAATTTGGGTCTACCTCATGCAACGAGTAAGCAGACAGAGCTGTCAGGAGCGGTAATTCCTGAAGGTACAATGGTCCTCACCAACTTGTTTGCCTCACATCATGATGAAGAGCTGTGGGAGGACCCTTGGAAATTCACACCCGAGAGGTTTCTTGATGATCAAGGCCAGCTGCTGCCCCCCGATCACAAGAACAGACAACATGTGATGGCGTTTGGCGCAGGTCCCAGAATGTGTTTAGGATCCAATCTAGCTTTGAACAGAATGATGGTGTATGTCGCCACTCTGATGAAAATGTTCACCATTGAACAAGATCCTGATAATACAGCTCCGTATGATCCTAGAACATACGATCTGGCTCAAACACTCAGGTCAAAACCATATAAAGTCAAACTCATTCCAAGGAACTAAACTATTGAACAACAGTTGAATAGTTTTTTTGTGACACCAAAAAGAATTTTAATTCTGGTCTCATCCAGTTCCAGATAGATATTTATATGACATAATATGAGTTGTTGACAAACATGTTTAGGGGTCATCACAAAAGTTTGCAATTTTTAAAATATGAACACTGTTCATATTGTTGTATGGGTGGTTAACTGTCTTTAAGTAATTGCAAACAATTTTTTTTGTTAATTTCACAAACTAAAGTCAGCTAGAGATATACATATATATTTCCAATTTTGTATCTGAACCAGAAAGTGTTTTCTGCTAAATGTCTCATGTCCCGTCCTTTCGTATAAGGGGGTGGGGGTGGTTGGGTGGTCAACTCCAATACTAACTGTGTTCGTCTTTTGTGACACTGGGAACTTTTGTGACTGCCCCTTGCTCATCGTTGCTTGTACTAACTGTAAGATACAGACTCGTCGGACAACGTTTTCTGACTCTTGTTGGACAAACACTTTCTGAATTGTGCATGTCTTGTGTGACATTGGGAATTTTAGTGATGGTCCCTTGACCGTCGGTGATTTAAGCCAACTGTAAGACAGAAACTCATCGGGCAACGTTCTCGGACTCTTTTTCAAGTTCTTGCTTCACAGAGATTCGGAGAAATAACCTGGTCAAGACAGCTGTATTTCAAACTTAACTCTTACAATGCTGAAATATTTTTGCATAAACTATGGAGAACAAAAGTGTTTTTTTCAATTTCAAATCATCAGAAATGTCTCAGTTAGCTCTTTCGGCTTCATTTGAATACCTATGTTATGGGTCTACAGCCATTATAAATTTGTAATTCTTTCAGTGCGGGCAACGTCTTAAGACGTCAGAATCTGCCGTCTACAGAGTCAAATTCTGATGTCTAAAGACTGTCTTCAACGGCTTATCATTTTAATTTAGGACGAACAATTGCAAATGTTGATGTTAAAACTCACATTTTATTCTCAAATAACACTGATTTAATCTGCTAATACAATGGATTAAGTATGACAAATGGATTAAGTAAGACTAAAAGGATTAGGACCTTGTGCATGACAGGATAGGCTTACTCAAAATATAATGCAAACTGCGAAGGGTTGATGTTATGTCATTCAGACTGTATGAGGACAGTAGCTGGCTGGTGAGGATAAAGATACATTTAATTTAATTATTGATTTAAATGTTCGGCTTATTACTAACCATTTTAACTCTTATGTCACATGTATACGTGTTCCAATTGGCATATGATGACATATTTATTTATTTTAAAATATTTGTATAAAAAAGGTATGTAATAATACTTCACAATAAATATATTTAAGCGTTCAGTTTATTTGAAACTTTATATAATATTTTATTGAAAAATCGCGTCATCTCCGTCATCTTTCATATTAATTGGGGTACTGGGATGATTGCTAGTAGTAGTACTTTTCGCCCCCATCCGGGGAGGGTCATTAGGGATCTGTTCCGTCTGTTGAATGCTGTATGGCATTGTACGGAAGCAGTAGTCTACAGCAATCATCCAAGGGAAGCTGCTGTCTCCTCGTATCTGGCCATAATCTTTGGGCGGATTGCCAGTGGCGTACCCAGGTTCTCCTATCAACAGCGGAGCCAGTGCAGCACCTGCATCAGTGCATGCGCTGGTGTAGGCGGTGGTAGCCTTAAATAACCGGCAATAGCATGTGTTGGCATCAGGTCTCTCACGGGGAATACATGGAGTTACCCTTCCTATTGTTACTCTTGGGATTATCTGACCCAAGGGTAGCAGAGCTGAGCGAATTGCCACAGAGTTTCAGCAGTAAATTTCTCAGCGAAACCCAAGTCTCCAACCGTCTGGGCATGTGTGGGGGTGGATCCCCTAGACATGCCCGGAACCCCTTATCGGGCGAGCGAAGGAAAACGCTGTCAATAACCCACCATGCCCTATCAAGATTTAAAAACGAATCAAATAATGTTATGGGGGATTAGGTCTACCTTACATGTATAAAGCCTGCCGATTTTGCTAGTGCCTTACTTGGAATGAATAAAATTAATGAGACTTCTCTCAGGATCTTTTCCACAAAAAAGTCAAATATTAGTGTTAAACCTTTCAGTGCGGGGGGGGGGGGGGTAAAAAGGTAAAATATTTATAATGGTCGTAGACCCATAACATAGGTGTGCAAATGAAGCAAAAAGAGCTAACTAAGATTCAAATCTTGTGTGTAGAGCAACCTGTTGTCACCTCCCTATACAGCATACAGACATATTGGCCAGTTATTGAGAATGAAATGAGTGTTTAAATAAATAAAGATTTGCAAATGTTTGGTCTCAAAATATGAGTAATTGATTTCCCCCCATTTAAGACCTGGGTCACACCAGCGAGACACAACTTCAAAATGGTGAAAATTTAAATGAGATTACTTAGCGGGTAAATTGGTAAAAATAGACTGCATTCGCATACACAAGACATTAACCCAATTTTATATCACAGGCCCATTCTCAGGCAAATGGCATGTTTTGTTTTAGCTCTATCATATCTTTTTTATTGTTTTAATGAGTGAAGGCAACATTCAGATAAAGTACAACTTTTAAAAACATCTGTTGGCAACGTAATTAGATGTATGACAAAATTTTTGGTCTTTAAATTTTGCCTTTTAGATCGGCCCCTTTTATAATGGCATTTGACATGTTCGACAGGAAAAGGACATGACACACCAATTTTATTATTTCCTTCTATAATTTACTAATATATGACATATTGGGAGAAGTATGTAAGGTCTCAGATGTATCACATCCTCAAAGACGTGGCGAGTTTAATTACAGCGTCATCGCAAAATATTTGCTTTCCTAACGGGATTCATATTTCAAAACTGAGAGCCTCTACACAGCTAAACTCGGCCGATAGACATGTTTTAAATCTTCGTGGGACATTGTGAACATCACCAAAATACACAGGCAATATTCATGGGATGTTCGTGGCTGTTGTAGCGACAAAAAGGAAGGGATTTTTCTCAGTGTTGACCTTTTGAAAAAAATATCAGCATCTGACCCTTCATCTAGACCCTCAGCGGACAGGTTTTATGGTCAATTAGTGTCATGGTTGTCCGAAATTGTGTGAATATTCCGAAATACACATGTACACACTTATCGGGTACATATCTCTTTCAAATAGAGGGTGGAGAAAGATAATATAGATTCACGATGATATAAGCATAAATAACACAAATTTAAACTTTAATACTTTTTAAAGTTTAGGGCACTTGGGACAGCCCCTTATACGTCGGCCCACCTTTTATGACACTTGGATTGAATAATTTTATTAATCCCTTGGTGACCGTTTTAGTCACCAGATGGTGCTAGCTCTCATTCACGCTAAGCTGCTAAATGACATTTTTATTCGCCAGATAGTGCTAGCTTACAATCATTGACTACTAATGTTGAAGTTGTAGACAGTTTTGAATCATTTCGCTGCGATGAATTAAACGGAGAGGGGTCACGCCATTCAAGTGTGCCGAAAGCCCCAGTTATCAGTTATTTGCGTATTTCTTATTTTGGACATGCATGTTCGAAATTAAATTTTGTCCTTATTTATCGCTTAGCTGGTAAATGCGCAACACAATTTATAGCTATATCAATCTTAGATGCATCGTGTCACTAATGTCGTCAGCAGTAAAATAATATATATGTAATTGATGAGAAAAACAGAAAAGGCACAATATCATTTTACTAATAATTTCGATTTTATTCATCGTGTTTTTTTTCTCAATTAGTGATTATGCCCACTCGATAATAAATCATTTCCCCGT
This sequence comes from Flabesymbios commensalis, assembly GCA_964017125.1. Classification (NCBI taxonomy): domain Eukaryota; kingdom Metazoa; phylum Annelida; class Polychaeta; order Terebellida; family Flabelligeridae; genus Flabesymbios; species Flabesymbios commensalis. The sequence continues at coordinate 8,755,804 of OZ024904.1, forward strand.
ATCCTGTTAGAATTAAAAGGTGCTAAGCACTACGTTCTCAATTGGTGCCAAGGGGTCTCACACAACAAATTACACACATCCCTCCACTGTGGTACAAATATTCACATATTATTTATGTGACACTCGTGCCATATTTATTTGCAATCCACAGTAAGATTCTGTGCATGTAGATTAAGGTGTATATTTATGTTGCTGGTGGTGCAAATATTATGTTTAACTCGTGCCATATTAATTTATAATCCAGGGTGAGATACCAGCCATGAAGTGAAGAGTTCCAATATCCCGGCTTGCTTAACTCTTCCAGTGCGGGGATCGACTCTAGACGCCAGATTCTGACACAAACGCGACGAGGAAGCTAAAAGAACAATAATCTGCTCTGACGCGCTATCTTGTCTTCCTCTACGATGGTGCAAATGACGGTGCAAAATTAGATTGATGGTGGTGCAAATTTATGTTACCAGTGGTTACACGCGTGCCTTATTCATGTTCTTTAATCATAATGTACTAATGTTGGATCCATACGGGGGGGGGGGGCTGGTGAGAGAGGGCGGGGGTAGTTGACCGCTCTTTTTAAATCCCCCTTTTTAAATTCTGTCTCCGCCCCTGTGTAGTACTGTCAGATACCGAGCATGAAGAGTGTCACTACCCTAATATGTTGGGGTTCGCCCAAGCTGATGTAGTGCTAATCTGCTCTCACTCCTTATCTTGTCTGTGCTTGTGCATAATTAGCCCTTGTTCATAAGCTGTCGTTCCATATATGGTGTTACTTTTGGAGAAGCGGACGTCGCTCTCGATGAGTCTCCTGATAATATTCTCTCTCGTTCTGTGAGTGCTGATTTGGGGGGGGGGGATCCCACACTTTGACCCTTTAAGCCCTCACGGTGCATTAAAGCATAATTTTACATCCTTGAAAACAGACTTAATTTGCATACAACAAATGGTTAGAAACTAGTTTACAAATACATGGCCATTTTCGATAACTTGTCATCCACTTCAAGTCATCTTCATCCACTACAAGTCGAGAATTGCGGCAGCAATTCGCGGCTTGTGGTGGATAAAGATGACAATAGTAAACTCAGACTTGAAAGGGTTAATCACTGTTATTGGGAACAAAATGAGCGTTTAAACATTAAAGATTTAAAAAATGTTTCATCTCAAATTAAACAAATATGAAGTTGTGGAGCGCTTTAACAGTGTTTAAAGGGTAAGAAAAAAACGTATAGCATTTTAGTAGCCTACTGGTGCAGACCACCCACCCCCTCCGAATTTCCATATCTGCTCCAAAAAACACAACCACGATGAATTATTTAAATTGTTTTATCTTTTTGATTGAAAATTGCCTGCATGGATTATTTCAGAATTCAGAATCGGCTTTGTCAGGTAATTTCCATTCCCCTGAAGATGTAGCGATCCCCCTTAAAGTGACTGAAAATTTAAATGTACTATTTCAGAGCTCTTGGTGTTAATTTATTTTTATACACTTTAATACAATTTACCATGAGAGTACAAGAGTAGATACGGTACAACCCCCACCCACGGGGGGGGGGGGGGTCGGTACGGTTCTTTTTTAGCCACACAATTGCCAGTTCCAATAAGCACACAGCAGACGTTGATCCAATGTCGTTAGCTCTTGTAGCGCGGGGATGGACATATACGTCAGAATCTGACGTCTATACGTCAATAGACGTCAGATTTTGACGTCTAAAGTCGACCCCCGCACTGAAAGAGTGAAACGATTTATAATGACCGTAGATCCATAGCATATGTTTCAAATGAAGCGTAAAGAGCTAACTGAGACATTCATGATGACTTCAAATTTGAAAAAAACCCTTTGGTTTATTGTTTTTTTATAAAAATATTTCAGCGCTTTAACATGTTTAAGGGTTAATTGCCGGACCATCCTTGCAGACACAGCCTGGGTAACATTCACCTAATGTCGCAGACGGTGGGCCGACATTAGACCAGAACTGTGTGAATGCAACTTCTTTGCTGAATGAAGGTTTGTGAATGACTAATCAACACATTTTATTCAGGTCTAAAGGTTGACTTAATCATTGATAAAACCAGTCCTCCATATATGTAGACTGTGTAGCGCAGGCAAGGATCGACTGGTGTAATTATCAAATCTATCATGGTTTATCAGGTTAACATTAATAATAGTGTATAGATAGACTACACCCACCACTATAGTAACCATTAGGCCACTAAGACATCAAATTAACTAAATGAAATTGTAACCTTTTTAAAAGTGGTGTCTATATGTGTTTAATTTGAGGCTAACGACTTTTATTTCTTGTTGATTTCTTGTTGACATATTTTATCTCCTGGGACGAATCCTTATGTGCTAATTGCTGGGACAGCTTTATTCACGTGAGAGGTGAAGATCAGTGAATGCACCTACTGGTATGTCTTCATTTGCACTGTTGCTGAATGGAGGTCCATGGGTTGACTTTCGCTCATGTGAGGAAATGAGAAAAACTAAAACACGTCGGAGATGAAATATGTGAAAATGCTAGATTGATAGAAACAACAGTAATGTTTTGTCACAAGGTATTTAGTCATATTAAAGTTAACATTGTATTGTTTATTAGTGAATACAAAATAATATATTGGTATTTAACCCCTTCAGCAAGACTCTGGACATCAGATTCTGTCGTCTAAAGTCGATCCACGCAATAAAAGAGTGAAATATTTATAATGGCCGTGGACTCATAACATATATATATATATATATATATATATATATATATATATATATATATATATAACATAACATATATACATACAGTAATAGTTATTCTGTCCGATGAAAAGTCAGATGTCATTGAATTATTATGTCTAGACTATGACTGGACGACAGTTGACCCTTGACATATGACCTGTCACTGACATTTAGTCAGATATTAACAACTAGACTGTCACCCCGGCAACACGATAAATTGACCCAATGCTGGTTGAATGCTGGGCCGACGTCGGGTTAACATTCACCAAACATTGGGTCAATGTATCGTTCTTGCTATGCCTGTATTTGTTTTTCACACAGAATGATATGTTTAAACAATAAATTATGGAATATAGTGTGCTGCTGGTGTGCATACCTAGCAAACACGAGACGTTGATCCAGTGTTGGATTAACGTTAGCCCAAGATGTGTGGCGCAGACCCAGCGTGACCCCAACATTGTGTCAACGTCTCGTATTTGTATTTGTCCTACCCTTCCATGCAATTGATTTGAAATGTGTCCGTTAATTTGTCGCACTATGCATATAAATAAATAATTTGAATACAGACGTAAGTAGCGGCCAATATGGATTTCCACACTCACCACCTTTAGACAGATTGACATACAGTTTTATTCAAATTGTGCAGATATAAATAATTGTTATCTCCTTAGGGTAAAAAATGAAAATTCCATAATGTATCGCTCTGTCTTCAAATAAAGAATTGATGTGGATTGCGGACGTGTGTGCTCGACAGAAAAGCCCAAACCCTTTTAATACCCAGGGGATGACACTACTCTGAATGCTCAATATTATCCTAAAACTAACGGCAATATTAACCCCTTAACAGTCAAGTTATTTAATCCTTACAACGCGGAAATATTTTTATGTAAACCATGGAGACCAAAGGGTCTTTTTCAATTTGAAATCATCATAAATGTCTTAGTTAGCTCTTTCCACTTCATTTGAATACCTATATCATAACCATTATATTTACTCTTTCAGTGCGGGGATCGACTTTAGACGTCAGATTCTGACGTCTAAAGTCCGTCCCCGCGCTGAAAGGGTTAGTGCTGCTGGGTCTGCCGCAGTCTAGCCGGGTAAAAATGGAGGTCAACGATTTTGCAATCTTGCTGAATGGTGTCACGTTTTATCTTTGACATGTTTGAAAACTGCTCATAAAAAAATATTTAAACGTATAAAAACCTCTAATATAAAACGACGTTATGTTATTCGATTTGAATTTTCACTCACTTGAAGTTGTTTCTCGCTGACGCGATTCACAAATTCAAGTGGGTGGAAATTATTCAGATTTGATAAAATGGAAGACAACGATTTTGAAATCTTGCTGATTGATATCATGTTTTTAACATGTTTGAAAGCTGGTATTTAATTTGCTAATAAAAAAATTACATCTGAATATAATCCTATAATTTAAACCCCCAAGTTATTAATTCGAATTTTCTCGAAGTTGTTGGAGAATCAAATATATTGGTGTGATGGTGGTCACCCATCTTCCCAAGCAAGGCTCGCTATTCCCGATGTCGCAGAGTCGCAGACCGACGGCCTCGCTGTTTCAAGCCTTGCTGCCTGGAAGATGGTGATCACCCTCTTTGCCCCACGTGTAGCCTATTGTGGCGTTCAGAGCTACTCTCCTCCCACTGGATTTATGTGAGGTACACATAAAGATGAATGGTGGTCCTCCAAAGGAAAATATATAATACATACAATGTTAATTTGGTATTGTATACAATGCACAGGCGAATAAATCACAGGCCCTCGCCGCTCTTGGGGCAATATGAACAACTTGGTCAATGTTTATGTACAGATGGCAACCCCTAAGCTGCCTGTAAGGAGACTCAAGGAAAAAATATATAACCTAATTCGTTACAATTAGAGAATTATTTTTGAAAAAATCATGGAGACCGAAGGGTTTTTTCAATTTGTAATCATAATAAGTGTCTTAGTTAGCTCTTTTTGATTGATTTAAATACCTATGTTATGGGTCTACGGTCATTATAAAATATTTAAATTCTTCAATGCGGAGACCGTCAGATTCTGACGTAGAAAGATGGTTCCTCGCTGGAAGGGTTGAGCGATTATAAACTACATTATTTGAAAAAAAAAATTGACAGAAATTTGACTAACGTGTATGTGTAAATCTGAAACGCAGCGCAAATTACTATAAGCCATATCTGGTGTAGATGATGAACGTGGAGGTATTTTTATTTCATTTCACGTTTCTAGTTTTCAAGTTTTAGTGAAACAGAATGTTTCTTTCTGACCAATATTCAGTATAGTGAGGAGCCTCCGTGACCGTGACCGCATCCCAGACTGCCGCTCGAAAATTTGTTTTGCAATTATTTGGTTCTTAACAAAATATGTATTGATTATTATGTGGAATCCGTGACGACATATTGGGTTATTGAACTAGTGCAAATCAAATGTAGAGCGCTGAAATATTTCTGCATAAAACATGGAGACCATAGGTTTGTTTTCAATTTGAAATAATCATAAATGTCTTAGCCAGGTCTTTCCGGCTCGATTGAATACCTACATGTATTTTATGGGTCCCTGGGGTCTAGTCTACAGCTATTATGAATGGCTTAATTTTTTCAGTGCGTCTTTACATGTCAGAATCTGACGTCTACAAGCGTCAAATTTTGACGTTTTAAAACGGTCCCCGCACTAAAAGGGTTAATAACGAAGACAAGGTTAATTTGGTCAGAAATTCGTTTCACAGAAGAGCCAATGTTGGCCTAATGTTGGCTCGTCGTGTTCTACGTCGGTCTAACAATAAACCAACATTGGTTCAAGACCTACTCACTGGGCACATGACGTTGTTGCGACGTTAAATCCACGTCATTGACGTTGATTCAACGTCACAAGAACGTCGTGTATCCAGTGTGTGGTGTCTTTGAGTTGTGCTAATGTTGTATGTTCGTCACATTATAGACGTTGGTCCAACATTAAAACAACGTTTTTATGGTGTCAATAGTTGATTGTCACAGAAAAACAAACAACAAAATATAAGTACAACATATCAGTAGTGACAAAAAGGCACTGACGCCCAGTGGCGTATGCGTCTTCAACAAATTAAACAATTATACATTACCCGGTTTTGTGGAAAAAACATATAAGCCTATATGATGAAATTTCACCGAACTCCAAAAAACTCAATAAAGTAATGATAAATACCCGACAATATTGACAATATAATAATCTATATCAGGAACTCCAGCATTGGTCCAATGCCTCTTGTTGTCTGGGTATAAATGAGAAATCTTATTATCATCAGATTCGCAGCACATTTATTAAAGATAATTTTAAAAATATAGTGCACTGAGTCTGAAAGTCGTGACTGGGTTATGCCCGAGTCCCAAATCTAATCCTGCCCCCGTCTGATGATCGACCCACGTATTTTTTCGCTTATCGGGTCAGCGTCCAGCCGATTATCCCACAACATCGGATGGCAGGCCCTATACGTATTTTCGTACAAATTACGATATATCGTAGGCTTCGGATTGGTCGAGATGGCCATCTCAACCAATCCAAAGCCTACGATATATCGATGTGTGACTCAGGCGGTTATCAAGTGTCCTATTTTCAATATTCTATTCCACGGCTAAACCGAGGGTCCGTCGAGCACTTGCGCTTTCGATGAAATATGACACAGTATTTTTTTAATGTGTAGCTGGAGTTCCCAATATAGATCAATATATTATCTACAACTACATACATATATTAACCACTTAACAACTGGAGTTCCTGATATAGATCAATATATCACCTGCAATTGCACATGTATTTTAACCATTTAAGTACCGAGGAGGAAGTCGCTGTGAATTGTACTTTAATATCGCATAATATATTTTTGATATTAGCTAGTTCAACTCTGGTTACCAGATCTGAACTGAGCTGATGTAAAAAAACAATCTTAACCCTTACAGCGCGGGGATAGACTTTAGTCGTCAGAATCTGACGTCTACAGACGTCAGATTCTGACGACTAAAGTCTATCCCCGCACTGTAAGAGTAGAAATATTTTTAATGGTTGTAGACCCAGAACATAGGTATTCAAATGAATCAGGAAGAGCTAACTAAGACAGTTATGATGATTTCAACGTGAAAAAACACTTTGGTCTCCATGATTTATACAAAAATAATTCAGCGCTTCAAGGGTTAATTGTTACAGGAGACATTTTATATTGGTTGGTTGCGAAATTTTTAGGGAAAATCAAAACCAATGTTTTTTTTTATTAATGTGATTTTTTTTTGTCACCAGTACGACAAGGTTGAATTAAATGGCTCATCATTCTCACAAACATTTTTAGGTGTGTGAACTCTGAAAAAAATCCATATGAATGTCACTACAACACCTTAATATTGTGAAATTTGTAAAAGGAATTGTGGCCTCCAATTTCACAAATCTAAATATTCTCTATTCACTCTTAGTGGGGCAGATAGGTGAAACAATCTTTCAAATGGTGATACAAGCACCAAATTTGGCGTGAACACTCCCCATGGGCCACCCTTTCGAAAAAAGCCGTTAGCCAACTAAAAATTCAAGATGGCCGCCATTTTTCAAGATGGCCGGCATTTTGGTCCAGAAATACTACTTTCACCATAACATTTGACTCACTGTACCGTTTTTGATGATGTTGGGGTCAAAATATATGTTTTCAACCATACATAAGACGAATTTGCTACTTTAAAATACAAAAACGCCGCCATTTTCAAAGATGGCCGCCTTAGCAGTACAAAAAACTACTTTTCGTCATAAAATTTGACTCACTGGACCGATTTTAATGATGCACTAGCCTAAATTACTACATTAACACCTCACAGAAGTTTACTGGTAACCTAGAAATGGTATATCATACTATTTATACATTTTATTTATTCATACACAAATGACGTACAACAAAAATGTTTTATTAACAATGTGCCAATTGTACAAAAAGAAGATTGAAAGCATTGGTCCTGTTTTAGACACCACATAAAAATGATTACTCGTTTAACTCTATATTACACTATGTGGATTGACTTGAAAAAAGTAAAAAACCAGTTCACCACAACTTGTAATCAAGGTAATGAAATAGGCTAGCAAATGTCATATCAGTTTAGTTGTGCAAGTGAGACCACATGCAGATAATCAGCTTGCTTAACTCCAAATTACACTATGTCGATTGATTTAAAAACATATATAAAGCAGTTCACCACAACTTTTACTCCAAAGTCTTAAACAAGCTAGCAAATGTCATATCAGTTTAAATGGCTTGTGACTAGGAAATGTTTAGTTAACACAGAACACAAGACAAGATATCTAGTCAAGACTGAACCTCGAAACTACAGCTGCACATTGTTGTGCTATTGAGACCACAGAAAAATGACTAATTTGTTAGACTGCACATTACACTATGTCGATTGACTTGAGAAAAGTCAAAAATAGTTCGCCACAACTTGTAGCTCAAGGTCATAAAACAGGCTTGCAAATGTCATATCAGCTTAAATGTCTTGTGACTAGGAAATGTTTGTTACACAGAACAAAGGCTAGATGTCGAGTCAGGTCTACACCTCGCAATTACATATGCACAGTGTGGTGCAGTGAGACCAAAGCCATAACATTTGCACCTTCCACGACATTCACCACACACATCCCATGTTTGCCATATGGACGTCTTGTTCATCCCACGGAAGGAAGGCTGGTACTACATCACAACCAGTGAAGCTGTGGAAGAACAGGATTCCACTGGTCTTGTCTGGGCCAAGTCATATATACAGGAACGGAAGACTACTGACAACATCCGTATGCCCCGGACCCCTTATCGGACGAGCGAAGGAAAACGCTCTAAATAACCCACCATGCCCTATCACCCCACCCTGACATCATCATCTGTACATCATCCATCTCATCAATTGACTACAACGTTTACATCGTATTACAATGTCACTTAAAATACCATTTGTGCCGAAAAGTGACGTAAAGCAATGATTTAGCACTATGGAAGGCTGATACTACATCACAACAGCTGTGGAAGAACAGGATTCCACTGGTCTTGTCTGGGCCAAGTCATATACAGGAATGAATGGAAGACTACTGATAACATCCGTATCACATGCTAAATTTCTTTGCCATAGTGACCTTGCTTCCCTCCCTCTGCTGCTGCATGCCTGGCATGTACGAAGATCTGGGTGTCCGCTTCGTCTTGGCTGCAGGGGGCCACCCCTTCCAGGCTGATCGTCCGGTTGCTGACCACATCTTGTTCTCTCGCTGCGATGACCGCATTTGCTGTGCACATCTCTATAATTTTGTCTGCCGGGAAAAGAAAGAGCTCCGTCTTGTTATCATTTTCTCTCAAGAAATTTGGCCAGTTTGCATGAATTTTCTCATTGATGGTCACTCTGCGTCTGGCTCCCCTTCCTTGCTTTGATCTTGTTTCAACTTTCAGACTTGATGGGTTTTAAACATCAAGCACAATGTCTGTCCCCTGGTACTTGGTTGAATAACCCTGTATTGAGAGAAGGACATCCAGTCATGCATACTCTTCAAACGTCTTTGATGTTCGTGGGCGCAGGCTGTTCACCAAAGCTGAGCCATCAATGATGCTGGCATAAGCCACTGGTTCCAACTCTGGCAGTGTAAGACAACCTTCGAGGATGACAACATGCTGAGAGTTCTGGCAGGGGTGGAGCTTCCCACTGTCACTCAATGCGGAAGGGGATGTCTGATTTTCATGCTGGAAAACTCCTGTAGGTCGCATTCTCGGCTCTGGCATGATATGAAGAGCTTTGTGAAGTGACGACAGGCTTCTTTCAAAACCTTCTGCTTTCCATCTACAGGTGCTGGTACTAGTCGAAAGAAGTCCATTTTGTTCTTTTTTATTGGCTCGTAGAAGGTCAAGTTCTCTTCACTTTCTAGACCATGGATAAATTCTCGGGAGCGGATTCGGCCCCTCTCAAAGTGGGTGTGAATCCGTTCAGGAGGTCTCTGGCTTTCTTCCTGGAAAGGGTTGCCCAGGACTCTAATCACCTTGGTGAGCTTGTTCACTTTGTCCATGAATGGTCTTTGGGTGCGCTCAGTCTGCTCATGGTGCTTGGCGTTTGTGTTGAATCTTTGGCCTGGGACACTGCTTCATATTGAGCACCTTCCATCTCTGCAGTGCTGATGGGTCACCTCAACTGCGCCACCGTCACCTTTGATCACAACATTGGCCTGGTCGCTGGCCATGCCAGAATATTCGCTGCTTGACTTGTGCACCTCAAACTTCCAGTTGTTGAACTCCTCTGCCAGTCGTGGTTGTTTCTACAGCTCTAAGTTGGCTTCCCGAAATGCCCGGATGAGTAGGAGGATGACCAGTTTCATTGATAGCACTAGATGCCAAAACTGGAACTTTGGACTCTCCAGTTTGCGTCCCTCAAAGCTGAGCACCCCCTCCCGATATCCTCTCCAATCTGTGAGCAGTAATCAGCGTAGGTGGACTTCAAGGGTTTGTACAGACTGCTTGTTGTTACCTTGTGCGCTTGACGTGTACTGTTTATGCCAGCAGCAGACAGAAATGATTCTGCAGTGCCAAATGTACACTACCCCCCGTAGACACTGCTACTTCGCATGTTTAAATTTGCAGATGACTGACGTCATATGTCCCCCACTCTAAATTCCAACATATTGTAATAAGCTTGTGATTGGCCGGCTGTCTTGCTAAAAGTATTCTGATAGGCTGGCGACAATGTGTACACATCTCATTGATGGAGAGGGGTGAGTGTGAGCGTATGCCTCTGTGGTAAGCCGTCTGCCTTTTGAGACACACGTGCTGTCTGTGTCTGTCTGTAGACTGTACACAGTGCTCTGTGTATGCCAGATGAAGCCACTCTTACTTCAAATAAAGCTCCTGTCCACCCGCTGTCCCGGAAGGGAGTTCCTCAGTGATCTCAGTGCAGCCAGTTCAATATGATAGCCACAAAACATGATGACCAGCTAGTCCTCCCCGTATTTCTCTGGCCAGTACCAGCGGATCTGCTTGGCTGCTGCATAGATGGGCGGCTGGTCAGTGGCGATAACAGATACTCAGCCTGGGTTCAGGAATGCTACGTGTCTCTAATCTTGTCCATAACATGTTCGATTGTGGCAACGGAGTGATCTTGATCTCACAGAAGATGTAGCAGAGCCGTAATACCGACTTCAAATGTGGCAATTCTTTTCTTGGATGCGTGGTGGGCTGACTTAGTGACATTTACTGCACCATCCACTTCTTCACTGACGCAGACTTTCCCCAGCCACTCATACTCCATGAAGAATGCAGGGCGGATATTAGTATAGGAGTCGGGAAGTTCTAGGACTGTCTATGTTTTCTTGTCTCCAAGTTGAAGTGGTTCACGCTTCTCGCCTTTATTGTCTGTGGTTGGGTGCTGGAACATAGAAATGCTGGTTCCATGGAAAGAAGAGGTTGTGGCTGTTGCAGTTGGATTGTGGTCAATATTGTCCATGGCAGCTGTGGTGAACACCTTCCCCCCTTCGCAGATCTGGTGGACACACCATCCCATCCTCCATGTACTTGGCGACAGCTGCATCTCCCAAATGTGGGGAGAATTCAAGTACTCTCTCAGATGAAATGCTAATGCCATGGTCGTGTAGCATTTCTACCAGCTGTCTCTTTTTGGTTTTGGCAAACTAGCTACTAGTAGATCCATCTAGCGATCCATCTAAACTGGCCATCCTGTGAGACGATGAATGGTTCAAGGCCGAGGGATTATCTTTTTACTGCCTTTTATGTGACTATGTGGTGATGCACATTTAGGTGTGGGATACAACTAGGTTCTGACAAAATTAAGCATGAAGAGAATTGCCTTACACCTAGCCCGATTGTTCATTCAGAGCTATTTAGGTCCCGTGCGATCTGTACACCTTCCAGGTAAACGACGCTTGGCTCGGCTCTCCCGCGCTGGCACATCCTGTCAATTCAGGTGCGACTATCTAACTACATCTATAACTACTGACTACTACTAGCTATTCAATGGATATGGGGTTAGGGTGAGCAGGGAGGACTAGTGTCAGGAGTCCATCCAGAGGATGTGGCTAACCTCTATTATTTTCGTTAAAAATGCTAGAACTCATATCAAGAATCTTTTGTGAGGCTTAAAAGTAGTAAATTCGGCTTCTGCATGGTTGTAAACATATATTTTGAACCAAAAATCATCCAAATCGGCCCATTGAGTCAAATTTTATGATGAAAAGTAGTTTTTCTGGACCGCTAATGGCGGCCATCTTGAAAAATGGCGGCCATTTTGAATTTTTAGTTGGCTAACGGCTTTTTTTGAAAAGGTGGCCCCTAGGGAGTATTCGTGCCAAGTTTGGTGCTTGTATCATCATTTGAAAGATTGTTCTGGTATATGCACTTATCTGCCCCACTATCTATGTTGTGGATCGCGTTAGCGAGGCACATCTGAGAGTGAGTGAAAAATACAATTAAAGAACTTAAATGGTTCACATCAATTATCTAGAAATTGCATCATCGATTTAAGTTTTTAATGAATGGACTTAATATGTGAAGGTGAAGTGCGACACTTAAGAGTACAAATGTATGTGATGTTTGCATAACAGGGATAAGCCCTTACAGTGCGGGGATCGACTTTAGACGTCAGAATCTGACGTCTGTAGACGTCAGATTTTTACGTCTAAAGTCGCGCTGTAAGAGTAAACATATCTATAACGGCCGTAGATTCATAACTTAGGTAACCAAATGATGCAGAAAGAGGTGGTTATAAGACATTTGTGATGATCCCAAATTGAAAAAAAACACCTTTGATCGCTATAGTTTTTAATAAAGTATTTCAGCGCTTAAAGGGTTTAGGGTGGTAAAAAACATTTAGGATGTATCATTACAGCTCTTGACCCATGTGTCAACAGGTACACATGTAAGTCAATGATTGGCTGTGTACGGAGGGGGGGGGGGGGTCAGGTGATTTCGAGTGGCATAACCTGCTCACTGTCGTATTCACACGGGTTTGACTGCTTGGCAGTTGTCACTGCCTCGGGTCATATAAACCAAGGGCTGAGCCAGAATTTAGAAAAAGGGGATTATGATGACAATTTGGGGAATGCATTTTCTCTTAGACTGTTGACGAATCTGCTTTGACATCTACTATGACACATGATCACGCTAAGGATTTGTGCGCTTCTGAGCTCGGTAAAAAGGGGATTATGATGACAATTTGGGGAATGCATTTTCTTTTAGACTGTTGACGAATCTGCTTTGACATCTACTATGACACATGATCACGCTAAGGATTTGTGCGCTTCTGAGCTCGGTACGCTGAGGATATAGGCGCTAAAGAAATTGTATTGATTGATTGATTGATTGATTGATTGATTGATTGATTGATTGATTGATTGATTGATTGATTGATTGATTGATTGATTGATTGATTGATTGATTGATTGATTGATTGATTGATTGATTGATTGATTGATTGATTGATTGATTGATTGATTGATTGATCTTCTGAGTGCTAGTGTCAACATAACCATCTCAGAGCCATATAAACACTATCCACTCTCATTTTGATTCAATTTGATATGGGAAGTTCGATATCAGTTTTATTGAATTTGATATGGAAATTGCGATATCATTTTTATTCAATTTTGATTTGGGAATTGAGATCGCAATGCTCATATTAATTTGAATAAAACTGTCCTGATTTTACAAATTTTAAAAATATAATATTTAAAATTAAAGTTCAGAGCGATCTTATTGTGATGTATTATACAATTTTTCATCAAATTTTAATGAATTATATTTAAATTATGTCGCGTGGTACATGATTGCGACGATATATGTTTAAATGGTTAGTACTTGAACAGTAGGCCTATGTGAGTGAAGACATCTGATCATAAGAGGTTAATACACCATAGCTCTTAAAAGGTTAAAGGGACATGCCCAGTTCTAAAATCATCAAAAATCGGTGATCTTATTTTGGCCTCATAATATGACCATATTATGTAAGCATGTCCATAGACTAGAACTGCGAAAGATTTTTAATTTTTGTGCTGCGCATTCACCAGTTAGGCTAGATATAGAGACGTCATTCCCGTATTTCTTATTTTAGACATGGTTTAGAAATCAGGAATTTCGTTTCTATATCTAGCCTAACTGGTGAATGCGCAGCACAAAAATTAAAAAACTTTTGCAGTTCTTGTCTATGGACATGTTTACATCATATGGTCCTATTATTAAGATAAAATAAAATCACCGATTTTTTTGATGATTTTAGACCTGGGCATGTCCCTATCTGAACAGTAATGTGTGTTTCAAACCTTAAAGCGCTGATATATTTCTGTAAAAACCATGAAGACCAAAAAGTTTTTTTCAATTTGAAATCATTATGACTGTCTTAGTTAGCCTTTTGGCCGCTTCATTTGAATATCTATGTTATGGGTCCACGGCCATTAGACATATTTTAATTCTTACAGTGCGGGGACCGATTTTAGACGAAGCTAAAAATATATGTACTGTTTTTATCGAGACCTATTTAAAGAATTAAAGGTATACGTGACATTACCCTAAAAATAATAAAGCTACCAACCCCCTCCCACCCTAAAAAATGAGTAATAGATTTTAATTCAATATTTCTTGATCGATATTAGTTTTGTTTGAAGAAAAAAATCACTGTATTCAATACAAGCTATTTTAACATCATGCATTTAATTATTCAACAGTGCAATAGTTATTTATCAGTTTGTATTCATTTAAATGCGTGCGAATGATGCATGACGGGAATGAATATAATGGGAATGATATATTTTAAAATTGGGATGTGAAGAGCCTCTCAATATACATAGATATAATATAGCTATATAGATAGCAGCCGCACATCATCTTCCCACACAAGGCTCGCTTCTCCCGAGGTCGTAGACCGAGTGTCAAGACTTGCTGCCAGGAAGATGCCGCACATATACATGTTTATTATGTAGTGAACACCTGGGGCAATATGAACAGTTGACCAGAGTATTACTCTGCTTACAGCAGTAGCGGGGTTACCCTGATGACATCGCGAGGCGCAATGCGAGTGGCCTGGTTCTGCCGGGTATAGCAGGGCGTGGCAGACTTATACAGCAATGCGTATACATGGTAGGCCCTACACGTGTCAATCATTATGAGTGTGCATACGGTTAACCCTCTGAAGCCTGAATTTACCATTGTTATCTTCATCCACTACAAGCCGCGAATTCACGACTTGTAGTGGATGGAGATGATTTGATGTGGTTTAAAAATTAAAGAAAATTACCATGTATGGGTAAACCAGTTTCATGGAAATTTTCGTTCTAAAACCCTTGGTTGTAAGAAAATTGAGTCTATTTTCAGGGATGTGAAATGGTGCATTAATGCATCGTGAGGGCTTAAAGGGTTAAGAGGGGCCATCATTCAATCTCCTGGGGGTGGGGGGCTTGAGCATTTTGAAATAAATATTGTTAGACCGATTTTTCATCAAATTAATAATTGTCTGAAGGACGTAACAAAATATAAAATTGCTTTGTTCGGCTTCAATAAATGATGCTTAAGTTTATTTAGCTTGCTTCGCTCGTCTCTTCAACCCACACATCAATACTAAGCATGGTTTAAGACAGAGTGTGAAATAAATAAGATATAGCAGACAGGAGAAATAAATAATTTGTCCAGCTTAAAAATTCAGCCCCCCCCCCCCCCTGTAATTTAATGGTGATCCCCTAAGTGTATCACACCTACATCGTGTCCTTATAGGCAGGTGGGCGGGGGCCCTAGGGTAGTGGTTAGCACCGCTGCCTTTCACCAAGCCAGAGTCCGGGGTTCGGTTCCCGGTCTCGGCGGTTTGAAAGAAACAAAAATGTTTCTTCCCCATCCCCGTGTGAAAGGCAGTATTGTGGGGAGCCTCCGTGACCGAGAGGTAGCGTGCTCGGCCTCAGACCGCCAGGGCTCAAATTTCGAATCCTGTGTCTGGAGGACAATGTCATCTCAATCATCTCACCAGCCTCAGGAGGTTCTCCTGGCCCAGTTTAGCCTATATGTGCACAAAGGTGGCCTAAAGCCCGATTCATTTCATTTCATTTATAGGCAGGCACTTCACCATCATATGCAAGGGGCCACAATTCAATCTTGGGGGGGGGGGAGGGGGTGGTGGCTGGAGTATGAATAATTTCGGGTAGACTCTGCAAAATATTTAGAAATAGTTTATCCGCGAAAAATACTCCAGGCCCCGATCTAAAATTGAATGGTGGCCCATCTCTATCACTGGTGGGTTAGAGATAGTAATGTGTGAGGATCCCGGCATCTAAATGGTCACATGGTCTGTCTGTTCCTGCAGGGGCGGATCCAGACGGGGGGTTAGGTGTTCCCCCATTTCCAAAACTGGATTTTCTTAGTTAGAAAGATACCGCTTGCCAACACGTTGTGGAGGGTGGCGTTTGCTAAGTAGAATTTCCCAACCTCGATCAAAATTGTCAAAATATCAGTATTTGACACTCTAAATTTACTATGGTAGTGCCTCAAGTTGGGGCACTACCATAGTAAAATTTAGAGTGTTAGGCCACGTATATCAGCTGAGAAAACTAACAAGTAACAAGGCCTATTTGATAATAATTTCTTAATAATTTCAGGCGGACCCCCCCTTTTTAGAATATTATGTATATTTCCTTGCCCTGGCGAGTGATAAATACACTTAAGTCAACACACAGCAAAACCAGAGGCTGGACCAATACAGGTTTTAGTTGGCTCTTTCCACCTAATTTGAATACCTATATTATCAGTGGTTATGGGGCTACGGTCCTTATAAATAATATTTTACTCTTTCAGCGTGAGGATCGACAATAGACGTCAGAATCTGAAGTCTATATACGTCAAATTCTGACGTCAGATTGAAGTCTATGTACGTCAGATTCTGAGGTCTATTGACGTCAGATTCTGACGTCTACAGTCGGGCCCCGCCTGAAACGGTTACACATATAACTAAGATGTGCTGGTTTACTAGGATATTCAAGAACTAAGCACTACAAGCATCAAAACAAAAACAATGTTGGCCCACCGTCTACTTTAAACCAGCATTGGGTCAGTTTCTCGTGTTTGCTAGTTGGGCTCACTCAAAATGACTGTATAGCGTTGTTTTACCATGGAGATGACACATCGTGACCTTGCCTGGGGGTCATTTGTATATAGCGTTACCATGGAGATGACACAGAATGACCTTGCCTGGAGGGCAACATAACCAGGGTAACACCACAGAGCATGGTGTTGTGAAGGCCAGTGTGTTCTGGAGGGGGGGGGGGGGTATTGGCCTTCAGGCAGCATGATAAATTACAGTGTATAACTATATACCTGACCTTTACACTTAAAATCAAGCTTACTATGATGTATTAAAAAACAGGATAGTTTGGAAATATGCATGATAAAGTTACATAGTCATTTAGTCATTCAGTATTTAGTCATGACATATCTGTTTCCCATTCACATAACACTGTTACCTGGTTACGCTCCGGTCGTATCACCAAATGACTCATCTAAAGTTGGGCGACCCGAAAATAAAGTTTGTAGATCCATCATTCAAGCATTTCAAAGTTAATAAAAATAGCAAGGAATAATGTAGAATTTAAAGGGTTAACTCTTGTGTCTTTAGACGATTCCAATCAATTTTCATACCAGATAAAATGCCCCTCAAATTTACATAAAAATATACGACACAATCGTTGACAGTTGCAGTATTAAAGCTGACTCGATCATACGTGCTACATTACTTTACTAATGAAATAGACATTTTCAAAATTGAATAATGTTATTAGAAGAGCATCTTTCACAAACTATTATACAAAGGTTTAGCATACTACAACTGGTCAATGTTTACTGCAAGCTCATTCATATTGAACAAATGTTGTTATAATGTTAGGCCAACATTAAAACAACATAATATTAACGTCTGTTGGTTGCTCGGAGGGTGTACACTCACCTTAGTAAACACAGAACATTTGTGTAATATTTGTACAATGTCGGCCCAACGTCTTCGACGTTGGGCCAACATTGTACACATGTTATACAAATATTTTGTGCTCACTGGGACACTGTACTGAGGTGACATTCTATACCTGTGAATCATGTGGAGTATCTAGATATCACCATGATTTGTAACCCTTTCACCGCTAAGCGCGACCATAGTCATTTCTAACCTATTTTATCAGCAGGTCAAATCACAGTTATTGGGAATGAAATGAGTGTTTAAACATCAACATTTGCAAATGTTCGGTTACAAATTAAGCGAAAATTTGTAATTTTCACCACCTTGAAATTGTGGATCGCGGTAACGAGACACAACTTCAAGTGAGTGAAAATTTAAATTAATTAATTTAGCGTTCTAGGGATTAGAGTGCGCGTTCTATTATTACCACAGCACTCCGCTCTCAGCATGCTCAGTAAGTACATGCCCATATAAGGAGCGGATGAACACCACAGACATATGACTATATCCAACAGACACGAAAAATTCATACAATATTGGTTTAATGTTGGGCTAGCGTTGCAGACGGTAATTAAACTTGAATCCAACAGTGGGACAGGTATCTAACACATCGCCGTGACGAGCCCACACCGTAAAGGGTGAAGGCCGTGGATTGCTGTATCAGTTTTACTCCAAAAATCAATGTTTTTTTCAACATGGCGGTGACAGAGAGCGATCTCGACCCCAAGGTCAAAAAAATGTCCATAACTTTTTAATACCTGTGCGGAAATGAGCTGAGCATGCGACCTCGTAGCTGAAATGTTACTGATTCTAATAAACCTATTTTCTAAATGATTAATCGAGGCGAAGTCAAGATATGACCGTCGAAAGAAACGTCCCACGATTTTCTACGGACTCAATCTGTGGCTGAAACCGTCAGTTTCAAATTCTGATGAAGCCACGTTGGGACTTTACTATCTAACACAGACAAATAAGAGACGGTGAAGCAATGTCGAAATAAAGTCTCAACGCTGCAACATTGTGCTAGAAATCTAACTCAGAAAACGTTAGAGACGTTGAACCAATATCGGCTTATGGTTGGGCCAACGTCTCAGACATTGGCCCAACATTATAACAACATTAGTTCAATGTCCAGGGGGGGGGGGGCTGGAGTTTTTTTCGCGGACAAATTATTTATTTAAACCCGGCTCAACGGCACACTGAAAATTGCTATATTTGTTACATGTGTATATATAGTATGGTTTTGGAATGAAATTAAAGAACTGAATAATTTTATATAAACCATGGAGACCAATAGGTTTTTTCAATTTGAAATCTTCATAAATGTCTTAATTAACTCATTCCGCTTTATTTAACTACTTATGTTTTGGTTCTCCGGCCAATAAAAATAGTTTACTATTTCAGCGCGAGGATCGACTACAGACTTCAGAATCTGACGTCTTTAGACGTCAGATTTTGACGTCTAAGGTCGATCCCCGCACTGAAAGGGGTAAGCCTTCTCCATACATAGTCGGAGTTTGACGCTATCACATGGTTCAGCGTCACAGCTGGACAGCAAAGCAAAAGATTTTGTACTGGTAGTCAGTGAATGCTGAGTTCACCAATTTCATAAAAAATGTGAGGACAACCCTTTTCAAATGAAAAATTCACATATACGCAATTGATAAAGACGGGCGTTTGAATCCCCACATTAAGGCATTATAAACAATAAATAAATAATGATTGATCAAACAAGGACACCTTATTCCATTGAGCAATCGATCGTCCCCGCGCCGAAATGTTTTGGCACAAAAAAATAAATGACAATGATTACAGATTTATCGTGCACAGAGTCTGTTATTACGGTCCAGCCGCAGTGGCTGAAGATTGACCCTTTACAAAATCGTTGGACGAAAATAGTTTTTTGTAGAATCAGTAGCATTTCAGTTACATGCCCATTGACACTTTACAAAATCGTTGGACATTTCTTTGGACGGTCTTATCTAAGACTTGCCCTCGAATAATCAGTGCGAAAATAGTTTTTTCGAATCAATAGCATTTCGGTTACATGCCCACATGCTCAGCTCATTTTCCTCACCGTTATTAAAAAGTTATGGACATTTTTTGAACCCTGTGGTCGAGATCTCTCACAGTCATCGCGATGTTGAAAAAACGTTGATTTTTTCGGGTAAAACAAATACAGACGACACGGATAAAATTACGGACTACCTGTATATGGTAGGAGAAGGGTGAACAGGCCGTTTTATAATCTCCGGATATATGACTCGTCCGTTTTAACCTTTGATACTCAGTATCTGACTCACCTGTGTTCATCAAAGCCCGGATTTGTCCGTCAATACTCCAGATAAGGTTTACGCATGCGCCGTGCCCTCTGACCCTCTCGTCTTATCTGGTTATGATGATAGTGGTGGGTGTGATCTCCGCCGTGTTGACTCAACCCCTGTCAGGCAGAATTTGTTGTCATAAACAGTCACATTGAAATATGTTTCATAAACTATGGAGACTAATTTTCTTTCAATTTAAAATCTTGATAAATGTCTTAGTTAGCTCTTTCCTCTTCATTTGAATACCTATGTTATGGTTCTACGGTCATTATAAACATTTTAACTCTTACAGTGCGGGGATCGACTCTAAGAGTCTATCCCCGCACTGTAAGAGTTAAGGAGATTGTGATATTATACTGGTTTTTTTCATTAATATGAATCAGGCTTGAGGTGGGAATTGTGGCAGAAATTCACATCTCAAGATGAATGAAATTGCACCTACACACCTGGGCTGTGCGAGGGTTAAATAAATTAATAATGATAATCACCATTTAACCCGTATGCTGCCCAATTGTTTGTTTACATATTTCATTCATTGGTCGCTGGAATTGCTACTTGATGGTGCATTTTCCAGCTTCGAATGACGAAAAAAATATCGGACTAAGTCTAGTATTCTATCACCGACTAATCGAAGAGTGGTTCTGCCCGTCTGCAAAACTTTGGGGAAGGCATGAGCCACCAAAAAAGCTCGAGTCATTCAATCTCAATGTTGGGTTGCTTTTGGGGAAGCGTGGTAAACAGTGACATAACATTTAGCTAACATTGTTTGAACCATGCATGTGACACTGGTTAATCCTAGATAAGTTGTTTGAAAATGTAATTGCTTAAACGATACCCAGCAATGGCTGCTTAATTAAAGCAGTAGACCACTATATGACTGTTTCTGATTATAGTTATTCCTCAGTTTGCTCTATCTCTGTAATCCACGCGGTGCTTTCAGGGTGCAGAATTCACCCGCTGTTGGTACACAGTGGACTATTCCTTTAATTTATTATCAGCGTATCTTTCCAGCCAACAGAAGATGTTCACCCGATATTAGCATAATGCTGGGTCGACGTCGGTCAAACATTACAGCAACATTTATTATGAGATCAGCATCTGGTGTTTATTAATGTTTTTTTTCGATGGCCGATGCTTTGACAAACAATCTACAGGCTATTTCACCAGATTCTGCGAATAGCCTTTTTTCAATTTCTTGGTCGCTGTGTAAAATTTTTGAGCAAAATTTTTATCGGATCTTTTTTTTATCTTCCTCCAAATTCTCTGAAAATTTGCCGGAATTTTGTTGTGTATTATGTAAGTTAGACTATATTTGGCAAGTATAAATTTACAAAATTACAGCTCTCATTTCACCATTACCGTGAAACAAGAATTTTATTACATGCCAAATGGTCTAACTTACAAAATACACAGCAGAATTCCACAAAATTTTCAGGGATGTTGGGGAAGGAGGGAAAAATGACACAAAAAAAAATTCACACAAAGTAATTGAAAAGCGACTGAGAAAATTGCAAAAAGGCCACTCCCAGGATCTGGTGAAACAGACTGTAGACACAGTGGTGTATCACCAGTCACAGTGGTGAAACTTATTTGCAAAACAAAATAGCCTTAACATCGATCATAATTGCCAAAATATCGGTATTTGACTCTCTAAATTTCATTCTCCACACATATATGTCGCTCAGGTAAACCCCGCTCTCTTTATAATCTGCGAGGTCAGAATGTCTAAACTTAGTGCCTCAACTTGAGGCACTACCCTAGTACATTTAGAGTGTCAATCCCTCATAACAGAAGACTAAAATAATCACTGGTTGACACCTAAATTTGTATATTTTCAATCTGCCCCCCCACATTTTCCAAAATTCTGGAACCGCCCCTGATATGAGTCGATAGATGTAATGTATAATATGTTAGACATCCTTGTTGAAAAGATCATCAGGTCGACAAAAACCGAGGCTTTGACAGCCAATCTAATCAATACATAATAATATGTAATATCATAATTATATGGTCCTAATATATAAAAAGGCACTAGAGGGCACTGAATCAAAATAAGAGAATTCCTACCAGTAGAGATGTATGGCGAAGCCAGCTACTGCAGCGAGCAGCATCAATCATGTCAATCCAGATCAATCTGCCACAGGCAAATGTGAAAACAACAAACACATTTAAAAATACACTCGATAAGTATTATTGGGAAAGCCAGCCACTTAGGTGGGAATACACTGCAGACCATGAATAACTAACAAATATAACATACACAGAAGAAAACACCAACGAACCAGAAACATTTTTGTATAAACCATGGGGACCAAAAGCTTTTTTCAATTTGAAATCATCATAAATGTATCAGTATAGCTTTTTTCGATTCAGAGTGCGGGGATCTACTTTAGACGACAGAATCACACGTATACAGACGTCAGTTTATCCTTAGCGACAAGTTAATCACGCCAATTAAATAAAAACGTTGTATTATTTGTTGACAGTAGGCCTACATGCGGGTATGGTCCTGACAATTTTGGATATTTCCATTTTCTAATGCTCAAATGACACGTGCATTATTTCTATCAATGAGGCTTATGGCAAACACGGAGTTCACACAATGTCAGCTTAATGTCTGCGACTATGGCCCAACATTAACCCTTTCAGTGCGGGGACCGACTTTAGACGTCAGAATCTGACGTGTAGTCTATAAACGTCGGATTCTGACATCAAAAGTCGAACCCTGCACTGAAAGAGTAAACTATTCATAATGGCCATAGACCCATAACATGGGAATTCAAAAGAAGATATAACTAAGACATTTATGATGACTTCAAGTTAAAAAGACCCTTTGGTCTCCATGGTTAATATAAAATATTTCGGTAAAGTGGCACATACACCCTTTCATATCCAAGGGGGACGCGATATTGTGATTAATCACGTGATTTGACATAATAATCATAACCTAATTTTGACCTTGTTTTTTTTTTGATATGATTGTCCTGTTAATTACCAGGCGGTAATGCATATCAAAGCCATTTGAACAGTTTGCAGCAACACAACCCACTGGGCACACGACGTTGTTGCGACGTTGAATCATTTGAGCAATTTACGGCAACATCTATTAGCCTACTGGGCACAAGACGTTGTTGCGACGTTGAATCAATGTCAATGACATTGAACAACGTCGTGGACAACGATGTATATATCAGCACACACAGTTAGATACAATAACATCAGTGTATTATTTATGATAAAAAAATAATTATTTTGAAATAAAAAACAAAAATAAGGTCTATTCAAATTCGCTTAGAACAATTTATCTTGAAAGGTACAAATGCTGATAATAAGTGTGTATAAAAGTGACCAAAAGCCCGTTTGTCTCATCTTCATCTATCCAGTTGTCTGCTACCGGCAGACTCCTTGATATCCCGTATATGTGCTATGAGTTCAGAACCCCCCTCTTCCCTGCCCAACTCCTGCAGGCTAGACAATCTGACCTGAGTGTGACCTCCATACCACAGTCAGTAAGCCGGTGACGTCATAATGGATATTCATGATGCACGCACCCCCTCCTTTCCGTACAGGCCTCACACACACCTGTTGTCAAGGTCAGACTGGTAGTCTGACGGTCTGACCAGACTGGGCAGGGTGGTTTGTCTGTAATGTCAAATATGGGGGCGTTTCATGTAAAATCAGATATACCTGTGATTCATGCACGTGTAGCCCCCTCCCTGATATCACAAATTATAGTCTTCCTTGTAATCCAAACGGTCTCTCCGTATTAGGATCTGAACCTAGCTAATTAAATTTTCAGTCACAGATCGACCTCGTACAAAATCGTGGGACATTTCTCTGGGCGGTAATATTTAAAACTTGGCCTCGAATAATCTGGTCGAAAATAGTTTTTTTAGAATCAGTAACATTTCTTTATATGCCCGCTTGCTCAGCTCACTGTTCGCACAGTCATTGAAAAGTTATGGACCTTTTTCGGACCTTGGGGTCGAGATCACTCCAAGTCACCGCCATGTTGAATTTTCCGGGCAAAGCAAATACATCAATCCACGGCCTCGAAGAGGACGCACGGCTAGCTAATTTCAGCCCAAATACGGTGGTTTTTAAGGATATGGACGTGTGCCACTGATAGTTTGTATATATATAACAGGCTTCCACATTATATCAAACACTTATCAAACACTTTCTGTTTTTATACAACACGCTGTATTTTACACCACAGGTTTACAACACCATATACAGACAGTGCTGCTCGCTCACTGCAAACCACACCAAAGGTTACATTATTGACGCCGACAAATATTTAATTACTGTCACATCTGGGTCCAAATTACCACGGATTTGCCACCTGAGGGTTCTGAGGTTTGACCATGGCTGTGCAACAAATGGATGAAGTGTTGCAGCTGCCAGCGGAACTGGTAGAGAAATGGTCGGGCATAGCCGTGGATATAGGTAAGCAGGGGCTCATCAAGAATCATGAAAGGGGGAGAGGGTCCACTTGGAATTTCATTGGTCTTCAGCCAAAAAGATAAATTCAGGTTTCAAACAATGACTTAGTAAACAATTTTTAGTGTGAAATGCGTAAATTCGGGTAATTTAGGGCAATATTTAAACAAGTTGTTCTAAAAATGGGGATAGCAATTTCATTGGTCTTCAGCCAAAAAGATAAATTTAGGTTACAAACAATGCTTTGTTTGTGTCTACTCAGGCGACAAAGGGATTCTTTTAGTCCAGAGTAAATTTTGAATGCCAAATAACTAAATGCGGGTATTTTAGAGCAATATTTAAACAAATTATTTTATAAAAAAGGGGGTTAGGACCCCCTGTCCCCTCCCCCCGGATACGCGACTGGTAAGAATATTAAACAGTAGGCCTTTCACAAGCTGAGCCCAGCTACCACGAGACGTTGATCCAATGTTGGCTTAATGCTGGTCCAGCGTCGAAGACGTTGGGCCAACATTAGGCCAGCATTGAGGCAATGTATTGACTTTGATGGGACACACAAGGTGCTCTCAATTGGTACGAGACCGTGATCCAATGTTGGTTTACTGTTGGCCAACTGTCTGCGACGCTGGCCCACGATTAAACCAACATTGCGTGCGTGTTTTTGTTTGCTATGGTATCTAAGGTGGAATTTCCCAGCCGTGGTCGAGCCTACACCGGGCCGTGAATTGCTGTATTCGTTTTACGGGCGGGAGCCCTAGGGTAGTGGTTAGCACCGCTGCCTTTCACGCCAGAGTCCGGGGTTCGGTTCCCGGTCTCGGCGGTTTGAAAGAAACAAAATTGTTTCTTCCCCATCCACGTGTGAAAGTTAGTATTGTGGGGAGCCTCCGTGACCGAGAGGTAGCGTGCTCGGCCTCAGACCGCCAGGGTACGAATTTCGAATCCTGTGTCTGGAGAACAGTGTCATCTCATTCATCTCACCATCCTCAGGAGGTTCTCCTGGCCCAGTTTAGCCTATATGTGCACAAAGGTGGCCTAAAGCCCGATTCATTTCATTTCATTTTTGTATTCGTTTTACTCGGGAAAATCAGCGACTTTCAACATGGCGGTGACTGAGAGCAATCTTGACCCCAATGTCCGACAAATGCCCATAACTTTTTAATGACTTCGCGGAAACAAAACTGAGCGTTCGATCATGTAGATGTAATGTTACTGATTCTACTCAACCTGTTATTGACCTGATTAAGCGAGGCCAGGTCTTAGATATGACCGTCCAAAGAAATGTCCCGCGATTTTAATTGGGTGCAATCTGTGGCTGAAACCTTTAGTTTCAAATTCTGTTACAACTTTGAGGAATTTCGCAGCAAGCAGGAGACGTTGACTCGATGCTGGTTTATTGCTGCCCATCAAACACGACACATTGAAGCCATGTTGGTGTAATGTTGGCCCATCGTCTTCGACGCTGACCCAACATTACACCAACATTGGGTTATTCTTTCGTGTTTACTAGGTGTCGCAGACGGTGGGCTAACATTAACACCCGTTTAGTGCGGGGACCGACTTTAGACGTCAGATTCTGATGTCAATGTTGACGTGAGAATCAGACGTATGAAGTCGGTCCCCGCATTAAAAATGTAAAATATTTCTAATAGCCGTAGACACTTGACATAGGTATCCAAATGAATCGGAAAGAGCGAGCTGAGACATTTATGATGATTTCAAATTGAAAAAAAACCTGTGACTCTGTGACTTGCATAATAGGTAGCGCTGATAGGGCTAATCCAACATTGCTTCAATGTCTGGTGTTTGCTGGCTATGAGGTCGTGTCAGTCACTTATTATGTCTCCCCTCTACAGAGCTGGAGACATGTTGGTTTACCTGTGACCGAGGCCCAACATTGAAACAGCATTGGGTGAATGACCCGTGTTTGCTGGATACTAGCTATCAACCTTTTAGCTACAAAAGGGGAGACATCTCCAGTTTTTGTTTACAAAAACGGTGAAGTTAGGCCCTATATATCCATAATGTGAACCAGTATCGGTTTAACGTTGGGCGCACCTCTTAATTTAGGGGTCATCTCAAACACATATTATATATATCCACAATGTTAACCTGACACCTCATAATAACCTATACTTTCAGGTGGATCAGCTGCCAAGCTAGCTTACAGACACAAGCAAGATTACAAAGACGGCAAGCCATTGTTTCAGGTATTTGTCAACCCAGCAAACACAAAACATTTGTATGACATCTGTACAATGTTGGCCCAACGTCGAAGACGTTGGGCCGACGTTGTAAAAAGGTTATACAAATGTTTTGTGTTTGGTGGGAAGTACCCGTTTCATCCCGTAGCGTCTCTATGATACATTCCCAGCAAACACGACACATCGACCCAATGTTGGCGGACCAATGATGGGCCGACGTCGTACACGGTGGGCTGACATTGGTCCAACTTGGATCGATGTGTTGTAGGTTGTAACAGTTTCGATTGTTTCGATTTTTTCATGATACAGTTTATATCGTTTATTCATGTTAATTGCAATGTATTTATATTATAGTATTTGTGAAATTATTATCAATTTTATTTAATTTTTATAAATGACAATGATGTGATTATAATTTGCTTGGTTTTTTTTTAAATTGACACAAATAAAAATGTATTCTAAAGAAAGAAAGTTTTAACCCTTTTTCGCCAAGGCTAAGTTATCTTAGTTATAGTTTCAACCACTTAAAGTTGTGTCTCACCACCGCGACCCACAACTTCAAGTGGGTGACAATTACTCATATTTTTGCATTTCATTGTTTCATTCTTAACCCTTTAAACCCTCACGACGCATTGAAGCATAATTTTGCATCTCTGAAGAATGACTTGGTTTCCTAAAAACTAGGGGGTTTAGAACGAACATTTTTATGGAACTGGTTAATAATAACAATAGTTTTTTTTCATTTGTCACCCACCTGAAGTCATCTTCATTCACTACAGGTCGCGAATTGCGACAGCAATTCGCGGTTTGTGGTGGATGAAAATTACAATGTAAACTCAGGCTTAATAACGGTGATTTAATCGAGTATTAAAAAAACGACTATAGTCGTGCTCAAAGGGACTGACTCAGGCTAAAATCACCAAAAAATTGGTGATTTTATTTTGGCTTCTCAATATGACCATATGATGTAGACAGGTCCATAGACTAGAACTGCAAAAGTTTTTCAATTTTTGTGCTGCGCATTTACCAGTTAGGCTAGATATAGAGACGAAATTCCCGTATTTCTTATTATTGACATGGTTGTCCAAAATAAGAAATAAAATCAACGATTTTTTATGATTTTAGCCTGGGTATGGGCCTTTAATGATGAAAGGCAAAAGGCTACTTCACCTTGAAATCTTACATATGTTTGTTATTATACGTTAAGGACACAGAAGGTAATGGACGTGTTAGACTATCTCTGTGCTCGAGGGAGGATTTAGATGACCTGCTGATCTTTATCACAGAGCACTGTGACGTTACATCACCATCCGAAGAGGTTCCCATACTGCCATGTACGGGAGGAGGCTCACAGGAACACCGAGAAAAAATCACAAAAACCCTCAATGTCAAGCTAGTAGACGAATACAATTTGTCTTAGCAAGTAGCAAGTAATTTATTCTGATGGTCTTCTTTAGTAGAAGACAAGACAGAGTTGCCAGGAAGGCGTGATCAGCTAACACGAGGAGTAGACCCAATGCTGGGCTAATGTTGGCCCAGCGTAGTAAGCGGTAAAGGCCTTATATAATATTTTTCATCTATATATTGTTTACTTCTTTTTTAAAATTAACACAGCAAAGTAAATAGTGAAATTCGTCCCCTATATCTGTTTAACAAATTTGGCATACACGCATATCACGAAGGACTTTGGACCGGAGTCAAAGTCAAAGTTAAAATGTTTATTGAACCCTGGCCTCAATAATGCATGGGGCACAGTTATCATACAATTCATATGACAAAATAATACAACTTAATCCAGTTTAAACAGATTAAAACTAAGTGCTAAAACAGATTACATTTACATCAAATAAATGTAGACATAATTAGAGTAGGTCGTTATGCATGTAAAAAGATAATAATTATAAAAAAAACTTGTCTCACTGATAAAAATCGTTGTATTAAATACATATATATTCGGCCTCCGACATCCTTATCTAATGATTTTTCTCAATATTTTCATAATAAAAATGTTGTAACAGGTCTGAAACAGATTGAAGCAAAATATCACAATAAAATTACATTCATATCAGACAAATGAAAAAATCAGACAAATGAAAAAATAATAGGAGTAGGTCGATATGCCTGTAACCGAATAAATATTGTAAGAAATACATTTATTTCATTGATAAGTGTACATGTTGTAGTTATCAGTGTGACCGCTTAAATAAGAATTAAACGAAGTGATAAATTATAATTGTTTACGTTTGGGGGCAAGTCGTATTTGATCGGTAGACATACATACACCTTGATGATTTCAGATTATTTCTTGAGAGTGAGATTGACTTATCGGGCTGTAATGGTAAATTATTTCAGGACAAGCTTGATACAGAAGGTAATCAACAACTCAGTATCAGATCTTGAAAGACAGATAGACCGACAGACCTATATATTATTGACAAATAGAAAAGTCATTACAGACTTATTTGTCATAGAAATGATAGAGATATGGGTAATTAGTTAAAATAACATGACAATATACATAGTATGAATTGAAATCATGTTGAGTGGCATGATAAGAAAACACTGGATATTTCGATAATGTAAATGATTAGGCCTACTGCTTGAAACAAAATTTGAAGGCATTTCCAAGATATGAAATACCCTGATGACATCGCAAGACTCTGACACAGTGACCTCCATTTTTAAATGTAATATTTCCAATACGTTTACTAGTTTACGCCTGCTGAAAATGACATAGTTTTCATAGAAACTGGAAATATTCTTCTCAATTTCTTGGCTTCTAATTTTTTTGGTAAGCAGCGCGAGTGTCGTTTTTACACAGCTGGCTGTGTAAACAAAATGGCGGTCAGTGTGACTGGGTCTCGCGCAGTAAATGAGCTAGGCGGCCCAGTCACACCGGGTAGATATGAAGATAGGTGCCTATCATTCTGTTACCCACACTAAAACCAGAGATAGAATAGCTACTATGTATAATATACATATTATATATGGTAGCAAAAAGACACTATGGAAAGCGTAGAAACCTAAAATTATATACAAATGCATAATTATGTCAACGGAGTATGTAGTAAAACAATGTTAACGTCTAGAGCACCGACCTACTCAATTTTTCACCCACTTGAAGTTGTGTCTCGCTACCGCGATCCACAACTTAAAGTGACTAAAAATATGTGTTATTAACGAAATGCAAGTACCAACATATATCAGTGTTTCAAGATTGAAAGGATATTTTACTTTTAATAACTGGTTATACAGTGGCCAGTAAAAACATGTCTACTGAAGTCGATATCAGTGTTCTAAATTATATGGTAAATTATATGGTAAAATGATTTCAGGTTAGAGCTGGAGAGTGAGATGGACTGTATAGGACTGGCTACGTGGTACATGGTGAACAACCTTCCCTGTGACCAGGTGATCAGGGAACCGTCAGAAGACGGAATGCGGGTAGCTAAGCCAGAGATGGACGCCATGGCACAGTGGACAGCGGCCATGAAGAAGGCCAGTGACCAGGCCGGCGACGACGAAAAGGCATGGATTGACGAAGGTCTCCTTACAGAGAAGGACGGTCAACTGAGCCTCAACATGAAACTCAAAAATACAGATGTTTTTCCAATATTGTTGGTGGTGTGTGGTTCAACGTGGGGTTATGTACAGGTTAGGAATGGTTCTGTTTCTTCTAGATAACTAGGTAAGGAGGCCACCATTCAATCTCCATGCGGGGGGGGGGGGGGGGAGGCGTGGTGGAGTTTTTGTCACAGACAATTTTTTTTTTTTAACTCGGTTGGGCGGCGCGCTGAAAATTTCAAATTGTGTTACATGTTTATATGAAGCATGCAGGGGTCTGCCCGAAATTATTTATTTGAAAAATACTACAACCCCCCCCCCCCTGGAGATTGAATGGTGACCTCCCAATCTGTCGCTCCCATATGTTCGCTCCTTTAGACCACACGGCAAATGTGGCCTACGTGACAATCACCACAACGGACCCAGTCCCGGTATCGTGGCTACTGGGCCCGTTGTAGAGGCGGGTAGTGGAGAATATTTGTGCGCCTAATTTGGCGACAATCAATTAGATTAATTAAAATGTAAATACCCAGTGGCCACATTTTGGGTGAAGACCTATACTTGAGCAAAATATGAAGCTGATCTATCGACGGAAGGTGGTCTGCATAATCATGACATACATACATATTCTGTAAGTTTATATATGTAAGATTAAAAGGACTGGCCCATTCCAAAATCGGTGATTTTATTTCGGGTTCTTAATGTGACCATATGATGTAAACATGTACATAGACTAGAACTGCAAATTTTTATAATTTTTGTGCTGCGCATTCACCAGTTAGGCTAGATATAGAGACGAAAATCCTGATTTCTAATTATTGAAAACCATGTCAAAAATAAGAAATACGGGAATTTCTCCAGTGAGTTACATCATATGTTCATATTAAGAACCCGAAATAAAATCAGCGATTTTTTAAAGATTTTAGCATGGGCCAGTCCCTTTAACAATTTCATAATAGCATTCGACCTTAGACGTCTATTGAGTCAGATTCTGTCGTCTAAAGTCGATCCCCGCGCTGTAAGGGTTAAGTCAGATTCTGACGTCTGAAGTCGATCCCCGCGCTGTAAAGGTTATTAAGTCAGATTCTGACGTCTAAAGTCGATCCCCGTGCTGTAAGGGTTAAGTCAGATTCTGACGTCTGAAGTTGATCCCCGCGCTGTAAAGGTTATTAAGTCAGATTCTGACGTCTAAAGTCGATCCCCGCGCTCTAAGGGTTAAGTCAGATTCTGACGTCTAAAGTCGATCCCCGCGCTGTAAGGGTTATTAAGTCAGATTCTGACGTCTAAAGTCGATCCCCGCGCTGTAAGGGTTAAGTCAGATTCTGACGTCTGAAGTCGATCCCCGCGCTGTAAAGGTTATTAAGTCAGATTCTGACGTCTAAAGTCGATCCCCGTGCTGTAAGGGATAAGTCAGATTCTGACGTCTGAAGTTGATCCCCGCGCTGTAAAGGTTATTAAGTCAGATTCTGACGTCTAAAGTCGATCCCCGCGCTCTAAGGGTTAAGTCAGATTCTGACGTCTAAAGTCGATCCCCGCGCTGTAAGGGTTATTAAGTCAGATTCTGACGTCTAAAGTCGATCCCCGTGCTGTAAGGGTTATTAGGTCAGATTCTGACGTCTAAAGTCGATCCCCGTGCTGTAAAGGTTATTAAGTCAGATTCTGACGTCTAAAGTCGATCCCCGCGCTTTAAGGGTTATTAAGTCAGATTCTGACGTCTAAAGTCGATCCCCGCGCTGTAAAGGTTATTAAGTCAGATTCTGACGTCTAAAGTCGATCCCCGCGTTGTAAAGGTTAAGTCAGATTCTGACGTCTAAAGTCGATCCCCGCGCTGTAAGGGTTATTAAGTCAGATTCTGACGTCTAAAGTCGATCCCCGCGCTGTAAGGGTTATTAAGTCAGATTCTGACGTCTAAAGTCGATCCCCGCGTTGTAAAGGTTAAGTCAGATTCTGACGTCTAAAGTCGATCCCCGTGCTGTAAAGGTTATTAAGTCAGATTCTGACGTCTAAAGTCGATCCCCGTGCTGCAAGGGTTAAGTTCACATTTTTACCACATGTTATATAGACTAACTTTTAAACTATGCAATATTTTTTATGGAAGTTTTCTGGTTATTCGCCGCATCATGGCAAATACAAATAAAATGAATGAGGTTTTAGGCCACCTTTGTGCACATAATTATCGGTTAAACTGGGCCAACCATAGCAAATAGTGCTTGTAAAATTTCATGACAATTAGTTGCGAAATCACCGAAAATCAGGCACCACGGTTAGCATGGTTAATGTGAACCAGACTATATAGGATAATTGTTTTCGTTACGTTGTTAATTTGAAACATTGTCTAAACGGTGACTTTCAGCTGGACAGAAATGGAACAGTAACAAAGCTGGACGGTACATTCTATGGGGCGCGGGCATTCCAAGGTGTGGGATCGCTAGCGGCTGGAACTGAGGTGAGGCATGTTTTTTATACCATAGATAACCTGTCGCTCACAATACTAGTATGTCACTCCCCTAGAGGCGTGTGACCTGGTACTGAGGTGAGGCCTGTTCCTGTATACTAGATAACCTGTCGCTCACAATATGTCTCTCTAGAGGCGTGTGACCTACGTGACAATATCATCCCAGCGAACACGAGACGTTCAGCCAATGTTGGTACAATGTTGGGCCAGTGTCAAAGACGATGGCCAACATTGTACCAACATTGGCTGAACGTCTTGTGTTTGCCGGGCGCGTTTCTAGAAATTAACCCTTACCACGCTGACATATTTTTGTATAAAACATGGAAATCAAATGAGGTTTTTCAATTTGAAATCATCACTAATGTCTTAGTTAGCTCTTTCTGATTCATTTGAATACCTATGTTATGGGTCTACTACTATTAGAAATATTTTAATTCTTTCAGTGCGCGGACCGTAAAACAAAATAAGTTGCTTGGATGCACAGAAGTTTAATGCATTCGTTTCGATGACAAATCTTGCGTATTTTTTGTGTAATGAGTATTGTGAAATGAGTATTTCATACTTTTGAGTATGGATGGGCATGTGACCCTAAATTGCTCTGGCCTTCCCACAATGCAATGGGTCACGGAAGGTTAATTACTTCTGTATAAACCATGAAGATGAAATGTACAAGTGTTTGCATCTGTATCTCAATCACACAGTCTTTTGGGGAGCTGATGAGTCATTAATCATTAAAGCAGCTCCTTGGGTTGACATCAATTTGCGTTTTTAATTCCGTACTGAAGTAGTGTATCCCACGGATCATGTTTTTATTTTTTTCAGAATTTTTAAATTTTTACAAATATTTTTAATCAACATTTCTATGAAACCAGAAGTAACCCAAACAAAATATTTGTATACCTGAAGAATGATTGAATGTTTTCACAGCATTGGGCCTCATGTTGATGGCATCGGCCCAGCGCTGGGTAGACAATCAGTGCTGCAGGTGTGTCCTCTCGTGTCCTGACTATAAGACACCAATTAGCGGCGACTGCTCTGATACGTGGGAATATGTGATGTAAAGTGCTGAATATTGCTGACTTGTTTTGTTTACATGGCAATATACGACCTGGAAATACAACTATTTCAATCTTTTTCGGTGCTTTAAAATTGTTTTTTGACTTTTTCGTATTTTCAGTTAAGATCAGTAGGCTATATAGCTTCATATAAATTAAATTTTCAAAATGGACAACATTGAAAATATCTCATCCCAAGGGGTCCCTTTGATAACAATTATACATATTATAATCACCCCAGTGCGGGGTCTTTATACGTCACAATATACCGTCTGTAGACGTCAGGTTCTGACGTATAAAGACGGTCCCCGCACTGAAAGGGTTAAAATATTTCTCATGGTCGTAGACCCATAACATAGGTATTCAAATGAATCAGAAAGAGCTAGCTAAGACATTTATGATGATTTCAAATTGAAATAAACCGTCTGGTCTCGATGGTTTTTACAAAAATAATTCAGCGTTGTAAGGTTTAAGTGGTCAATATTCTACACCATCAAATTGCGACCAGAACCGCCCCCCCCCCCTCCCCTCCCCTCAACCAAGCTCTCGGCCTCGGCCATCTTCACGTCTGCGTACCATAGATAAAATCCCTGCACCTTTTTAAAGTATTATATTTCACCCACACAGACGTTTGAAAATCTGATGAGTCTGGCAGAGAAGGGGAACCACCAGAATGTGGACGTTATGACTGATTATTGGGAACGAAATGTGTGTTTAAACATCAAGAATTGCCAATGTTTGGTCTCAAATTAAACAAATATGAGTAATTTTCAACTACTTCAGGTTGTGGATCGCGGTAGCGATGCACAACCTGAAGTAGTTGAAAATTACAATAGATTAACTTAGCAAGATAACCCTTGTGCTGCTGAATTGATTCTTACTATTTTTCATTCATTTGAAGCTGGAATTGATAACACCATTTACAGTTTTTAATGAAAAATACATGTATTTTAAAAATTACCCTTCTCAAAATAAGTTCGGCTAAGAAGGGAAACCACCGAACCAGCACAGTGCTGAATCCTTTAGGATTTATTGATGAGATTTATTATATTATATTTTTTCCACACTGATGAGCTGATGAGTCTGGCTGAGCAGGGAAACCACCAGAACGTGGACGTCATGACTGAAGATATGAAAATAGCCTCGTCTGACGCTGATAATATCTACGCCACTGCACCAGACGGTGTTATGGTATACGTACATGGAAAAGCTGTGAATAAAAAGAGAGGTGAGATGGAAGAGAACTCGATTTTTGTAAATTTATATTTCGCCTTGTCAAACGTGTTAATCCTTAACCCTGTAACCGTTAAATTATTCAATTGGAATTTTCACCCAATTGAAGTTGTGTCTCGCTGACGCGATCCACAACTTCAAGTGAGTGAAAATTATTCAGATTTGACAACATGGCAGTCAACAAATTTCAAATTTTTCAATTTGATCAGTCGCTGTTTAAATTTTTTTACCAAAATTTTATCGGATCATTTTTTCATCTCCCCCAACTTCCCTAAAAATTTGGTGGCATGTAACAATTTTTCAAAATTACAGTTCTCATTTCACCATTACCATGAAACAATACAGGACAAAGTAACAGCATGATGACCGCAAACATGACATGTGAATTTACGTAACAAAATAAATCTGTGTGTGTAAATCAAATAAAGCTATGCGTAATTACACTCCTAAAATAGGCTATCACTGCGTATTTGTAAAAACAATGCCTGGATTTACCATTGTAATCATAATCCACTACAAGCCGCAAATTGCTGTCACAATTCTCGACATGTAGACCTAGGAGATGGAGATGATTTGAAGTGGGTGGCAATGGAAAAAGATATCGTTATTATTAAAACAGTTCCATGAAAATGATCGTTCTAAAAAGTTAAACCCTTAGAGCCGTATGCATGAAACTAGCTTAGCTTAAAGCAATGTATTAAACCATACAAAACACCGGGTTAAACCATGGTTTTGAGTGAAACTAGCTTCTTGCATACGGCCCGGTTTTTGGAAAATTAAGTCCATCTTCAGAGATACAAAATGATGCTTTGATACATCGTGAGGGTTTAAATGGTAAACACTAAAGGGCTGAAATATTGTTATATAAATCATCATGATCATGGAAACCAAAATTTTTTTTAATTTGAAATCTTCATGGATGTGTTAGTCAGCTCTTTCCGCTTCATTTGAATACCTATGTTATGGGTCTACGGCCCGTTAGAAATTTTTCAATTCTTTCAGTGCGGGGACGGTCTTTATACGTCAGAATTTGACGTCTACAGACGTCAGATTATGACGTCTAAAGACGGTCCCCGCGCTGTAAGGGGTTAAGTACATCTGCTCTTGTATAATGTGTTGCGGTGCATAGATTTATATGATTTTGATTTTTCAAATAGTCTCGACTGATGCAGTGACTCAAAATATCCACAAATCTGAAACAACTGCTTCCAATAAACGTCTGGAGCAGTGGCATAAATATTATCATTTTTTGATGATTTTAGCCTGTTTGTGTCGCTTTAACATAAGAGCTTCTAAAACAAATGTTTTTCCTGCCAATTTTTTGCATTAAATGTATTTGATTTTGTTGACAGATATGTTTAAGCGAGAGGACGTTGTGGCCAGCCTGTTAAATGGCATGTGTATCAACCTGTCTCAAACCCTGCATATCACCGCTCTCTTTTATAAACTGCCCAGGATTTACTTATGTGGTAACTTTCTCACTCCTGCCATAGTCAGACGATTGTTAACGAAGCAGATGCTGATTCGCTTATGTTGGCAGCCAGATAAGGTGAGCTACCCTGATGAAATCACAAGGCTCTGACACAGTGACCTACATTTTTAAGCGTAATAGTTCCAATACGATCACAAGTTTACGCCTGCTGAAATTGGCCTAGTTTTCATAGGCCCTTGAAATATTCGTCTCATTTTCTTGGCATCCGAGTTTTTTGGTAGGCAGCGCGAGTGTCGTTTTTACACAGCTGGCTGTGTAAACAAAATGGCGGTCAATGTGACTGGGCCTCGCGCAGTGAATGAGTTAAGCGGCCCAGTCATACCGGGTAAAGGAGTGTGGACATACCTTAATATGTGGGATATACTGTAGATCTGGTAAAATTCGCGAGGTTTTTATTCTTGTGAATATCACGAGGAGAACAGATTCGCGAATTTTAGAATCTCGCGAATATTATTATTCTAATAGCGCTACTATCATCGAAATTGATAATTCTCGAGCTCTAGAATTCATGAAAAGTCCCCAAATCACAAATTCGCGAAAATCTAAACACCTGAAAATTACCAGATCTACAGTAGGTCTATCCAGGTTCATGTTAACCGCATCAGCGCATGCAGGTCGCCGATTTCTCAGTCAATACTTAGTCAATTGTAATGAAATTTTACACACACTTAATTATTCTAAGACGAGGTTAATGCGTTTCTCACACTCTGTGTAGTGGTTTTCACTATCAGACGAATAGTTTGAGCTGCGAAGTATGACAGTTATGTCATATGTGACCTAATCGTGGAAGAAAATACAAACGTTTTTTTTTTTTTTTTTTTTTTGTAGTGTTTGTTTGTTTGTTTGTTTGTTTGTTTGTTTGTTTGTTTGTTTGTTTGTTTGTTTGTTTGTTTGTTTGTTTGTTTGTTTGTTTGTTTGTTTGTTTGTTCCTAATACATATGCTTGAACATTTTCAGGATCCAGTAGAGTTCAACTTCATGAGATTTGGAGGTCACTTGGGAGCAATTGGAGCGTTACATAAATCTGTTGGAGTAAAAAGCGGATGAAAACATTGAGACAGATATGCAAATATGAACACATGTTACCTAATGTGATATTATTATTCATAAAATGTTATCATTATTATTATTATTATGTAGGCTCTACATATGCCTTGTGTCAACCCTTAACCCTCAAAGTGCTGATTTTTTTTTATAAACCATGGACATCAAAGGGTTATTTTAGTTGTCAGAATCTGACGTCTACAAACAGTGCAGGGATCGACTTCAGTCGTCACAATCTGACTTCTGTAGACGTCAGATTCTGACGACAAAAGTCGATCCCAGCACTGTAAGGGTTAGAGTGATAATCATGCCTATAGTCGTTTTTAATCTGTTTTATTAGCCGTCCAAATCACTGATGTCGAGAATGGAATGTGTGTTTAAACATCAAGATTTGCAAAGGTTTGGTCTCAAATATGAGTAATTTTCACCCACTTCAAGTTGTGTGTCGCGGTAGCGAGACACAACTTGAAGTGGGTAAAAATTTAAATTACTGTAGATCTGGTAATATTCGCGAGGTTTTATTTTTTGCGAATTTCGCAAGTATGTCAAATTCGTGAATTCAAGAATCTTGCGAAAATTACTATTTTGAAAATTAGCGAATTCTAAACTTCGTGAAAAATCCCATAATCATACATTCGCGAAAATTTAAACACGTGAAAATTACCAGATCTACAGTATTTAATTTTGCGTTTTAAAGGTGGGAATTATGACGTTTTGGTCACAAGGGGACGATAAATCGTGTTTTGTGTAACTGTGTAATTGCCTCATATCATAATTATATTATGATGGGCCTGTGAAAATTGAAACATTTTGGGTGCGAACTACTAGCAAAGGCTCCAATGGATCCTGTTTAGTTCCAGTCCCATGTGTACATTTACTATTTATATTCTAGTGATATTATTACTTATATTATGTACATCATGTATGTATTTTTTTTATGTTATTTGAAATTTGTTATCAAACTGTTTTTAATATTATATCTTGTAGCCTACACTGAATAAACTGAATTGAATTAAATATGGCTTATCCAGTATAATTGTATTACGATGCGTAATGATGCTATGAAAAACAATACATAATTTACTTCATAAAAATTAGAAAAATCCATATTGAAAGATATTGTTTTTTATTCTTTATTAAACGTTATGTTTTGTGGCCAGATAATGATCAAACAGATGCTATAAAATATTGTTTCTCTTATTTTGGATCGATTCTAATTGCTACGCCATAATTGAGTCACAGTTTTGAGTCAAATCTAGAAATAATTAAAGAGAATGGAATAATAGAAAAGAGAAGTAACAAAACTATAAACTACGTGGTGAAAATAAGTACGTGATTAAACAGTTAAAGTAAGTATTGCTAAACTAAATAATTGCTAAATTAAATAATTTAAATTTTCACCCACTTGAAGTTACACATGTCTCGCTACCGCGACTCACAACTTCAAGTGGGTAAAAATTACTTATATTTATACAATTTGAATGAAAACATACTTACGCCAACATTGCAAATTTACTGCACATTTCTCTTGCAAATTTTCATTTTTTGTATCACAAAAAAAAACGGCTTTAAAAGGGTCATATGCAGCGTTTATATCACATATGAGCTTCAGTTATCGCACACCTGAAGTACTGTATATAAAATCACCTGTCTGATTGATGGATACCTACCCCCCCCCCCCCCTCCCTCAGGGCACTCATGTTGATCTCTTAGTATTATTAGTTTAACCAGTTCTTCAACCTCTGGTGTCGTCTATGTTATTTCTGTGGTTTTATAAGCACTTGTATAACCATTTTTTTAAATGAGAACTGTCTTAACCTTTACTTACAATGCTGCAATATTTTTGTATAAAACAAGAGACCAAAGGGCTTTTTTCGAATTGAAATCATCATAAATGTCTTAGTTAGCTCTCTCCGCTTCATTTGAATACCTATGTTCTGGGTCTATGCTCATTATAAAGAGTTTACTCTTTTAGTACGGGGATCAACCTTAGACGTCAAATCTGACGAAAAAAGACAGTCCCCGCGCTGAAAGGGTTAAAGGGACCAGCCCGCCGTCTAGTTTTAGTCATGGTCGTCAAAATGTCTAAGCTGTTCGGGTACACTGAAAGTTGGTAAATTTTGTTTTTATTCTAAAAATATCATTAAGCTAAAGTATTTCAACAATATTAACGTAAAATTAAATGACTACTGACACACCTGGCAAGATTTGAATTTGCCTAAAACCACGGACCAATGACAACTGTGCCTAAAACTAGGTGGTTGCTAGTCTCATTCAATCTGTGAAACTGGTATACGATGGCTTAGCCCTTAACCCTTTCACCACTGAAGCCCGTTTTTATGTGCTGAATGCTATGGCATTCAGCACATAAAAACGGGCTTCAGTGGTGAAAGGTTAATTAAAGCGCGACATTAAAAATCATGGGGACCGACGTTTTTTTTTAATTTGAAATCATCATAAGTGTCTTAGTTATCTCTTTCTGCTTCATTTGAATATTATTAACGTTCTACGGCCGTTATAAATATTTTACTTTTTCAGAATCTGACTTCTATAAAGCCGGTCCCTGCACTGAAAGGATTAATTTTGTGCCCATGTAAAAATTAGCCACATGTGTAGAAGTCGAATCGAAATAACATATATGTTATTCTAGCAAAAGTACTGCAAATTTCTTCTTTATATATTATTGTTTGAAGTGTTGAGTAAGAAGGTTCAAAGGGGCTATAGACGTGGTTAAAACCTAACCCCTAGAAGACTGAGCTATTCGATGTAAATTTTCACTTTAAGTTGTGTCTCGCTACCGCAAAACACAACTTCAAGTGACTGAAAATGTATGTGATTTGTGACATTTAAATCCCAACATATATCAGTGTTTTAAGATTGAAGGCATATTTTACTTTTAACAACTGACTATACATGTGCTTATAAAAAGACAGAATGACTACTGTAGTCGACAGCAGTGTTCTAAAGGTTACTTGAGGGTTAACCCTCCCCCCCCCGCCCCCCACTACACTTGACCCCCCCCCCCCCCCAAACGCTCACGACTATCTAAACCGGAATGTGGCGATGAGCTGTCAGCCGATCGAGACTTATAAGGAAATAGTTTGTCATGCCTGCTCTCAAGAGGAGCATCATTCATATAATTGTGCTGTGAGACCCTGTACAGTATTAATAAATTGTTCAGTGAGAACCTAGTCATTCACGGTAGGCCTATTCAAATAAATAAAATCAATAAAAAGTATTGGTAGCTTGTTTTAGGGCTACAAAATTCATACGTACCAAGACTTTCGCATAGATATATTAAATCTATATCAGGCCCAGAAATACAGCATAGAAATATAATGAATGTTCATTTCGCATAAAATTAAAAAAAAAATTGCCTAAACATGGACCAGAATTGCCAAGATATCGGTATTTGACTCTAAAAGGTACTAGTAGGCTTAGTGTTAAGCCCCTATATGCTAGTTGAGAAGACAAAGAAAATCATTGATTGTGCACTTTTTAAATATTTTTTAATTGGACCCCACCCCTCCCTTTTAATTCTCGATCCGCCCCTGTGTCCTATTCTCATGTGTAGATTAGATACATAACATATTTTGTGCATGTCATCCAATAATGCACATTAATACAGATCGTTACCACCGAAATAAAAATACGTTTGTAAAGAATGCAGCTTTTAGTTTTACAAGTGTCAGTAAATTGTATATCATCTACCTACTACTCAGCAAAACAAAACATTGACCCGATGTTGGTCTAATGCTGACCCAACGTCTTCGACGCTGGCCCAGCATCAGTCCAACACCGGGCAATGTTTGATGCTGGCTGCTGTGACGCCACCGGTAATCTGGTCGTGAGCCAGCAAAAACGAGACATTGAACCAATGCTGGCTTAATGTTGGCACAGCGTCGTAGACGATGGGCCAGCATTAAGCCAGAATTGTTTTAACGTGTGGTGTTTGCAGGGAGTTATTCTGTATCGTTCATGCTTAAGGCGACTATGATGATTGCTATGTGTTTTACATCTAAAGAAAAGCTAGAATCTAACGAGGGAGGGCAATAAAGAAACATAAAAAACAACGTTGGACCTATTTCTGAAGACGACCAAAAAGCATTGACTTTGAACCTGTTTCTCTCAGGACTAAAGCAACAATGAATAGGCTTATTGCCTCCGCCAACATCATAAAAAAATGTTATGTTTTTGGCCGTGCTGCATGCTTTGTATGTCTGTCTCCCTGTCTTTCCTTCAGCAGAATTACTTACAAAGTAATGAATGTATTTGCATGAAACTTTCACCAGGTGCGTCTCCGGCCAAGGAACAATCCAATAATTTGTGTTGATGATCCGGATACATGATCTGGATTAGTTACAATCCGCATCGAGCTCGGTGGTTTGCAGTCTTAAACTGACTGTCTACCCCAGCAAACACAAAACATTTGCAAGACGTTGTATAAATGTCATACAAATACTCTGTTTTTGCTGGGATACTTGTTTCTGTTTTACATCTGAAAAAATCCAAAATATAATGAGGCAAAAAAGTTTTTGAGGGCAACCAAAATAAATTTTGGACCTGTTTCCAGAAAATCCATCCTGCTACACCGTTTTTCCGTTACACTCTAATATAAAATACATTTGAGATATTATATTTGACGATTTTATACAGTCGGGACATTTAATATATTTTGAGTGAGAACGAATACTTCAGGGGTGCATATTACAAAGAATCCTAACTTTGATCCTATCTCAACTTTCTCTTATTTCCATTACAAAAAGTTAGGATCACCTAACTTTTTGTCATGGAAATAAGAGAAAGTTGCGATAGGATCAAAGTTAGGTTTCTTTGTAATATGCACCCCACTGAAGCCTACATGATGAGGAGATCAGCTAAAACGGGGACTTACATTATCAACGCTACTGAAAATACATAACCAGATAATGACATCATTGTCAGTATGGAGAAGGGCGACGTGACACCTCTGACAGTGCTAAACTTATCAGTAGACAGACAAAAAACATAGCCTGGATCAATTTACTTTATCTCTCCTGAAACGATTTATTTTGGGAAATTTGCAACCACTCAATCCGAAAAAGAAAGTGAAATGAATGCGGTATTAGGCCACATATATATATGTGCACATATATGCTAAACTGGGTCAGGAGAACGTCCTGAGGATGGTGAGATGAGTGAGAAGACACTGTCCTCCAAGCACAGGATACGAAATTTAAGCCCTGGCGGTCTGAGGCCAAGCACGCTACTTCTCGGTCACGGAGGCCCCCCACAATATTGAATCTTCACGAGTGAGTGGAGAAGAAACATTTTGTTTCTTTGAAACATGAAGGCCAGAGTGGAGCTCGAACCCGCGATCTCAGACTTTCCAAGCAGGCAGCTTTAACCACTGCACCAGGACCCCCGCCCACCACCTTAATGCACAGCCTTAATCTGAAGCGCACGCTCATCGTAAACAGAGACAAACGATAGTGGCCCAATACTAGTTCAATAATTTTCCAACATATGATACATATGATACTATTGCCTAATGCTAGTCCGAGCTTGACGTGAACAGCGTGGTTCAACGTCAGAGATTGATAGCATAGCAAAAGCTGTGGTTTTCTATGCTGGTGGTCAGTGTGACCAAAAATTTCATGAAAAATGTGAGTGTAGCCCTGTTTAGATGATAAATTCACCTATAAAGACAGGGGTTTGAGTCCCCACGTTAAGGCATTATTCTAATGAGATGTAAATCCGTCATTACAGAATGATATCAAAATAATTTTTCAAACAATGCCGCAGTAATTCATTGCGCAATTGATCGGATGCGCACCGTATTTTTGGGGCACAACTTTACGAATGGCAATGATAACAGACTCTGTATTGCACACAGAGTCTGTTATTACGGACTACCTAATGCAGGTTAAGTACCGATCATTTCTTCAGTCCTACAGCATGAAATAAAATAAAAAACAACGATTTTGAATGTGCAACATTAGACAAAATGAAATAACTTATTCAGTTTTATCGTCAACATCATGTCGATATAATATTATTAATAACACCCATCATTGACATGATCAATATATCAAAACTAGGCCTACCTGAAAATTCTCCGAAGGCTCTGAAAATATGCAAGCCTGTATCCAACTTCGGTTTCATTTCCAAATTTATTAGATAGTAGCCCACCGTCTGCAAGCAAATAGCCATCTATCCAATCCATCACAATCAGCTAATGTACGTTCGCTCGACAGAGTCAACGTCAGTGAAAGAATATAACGAAATATTTACTGATCATCATTGTGAGTACGAACAAGGGCGACGGCACAGCTCCGACACTACTTAACTTATCAACCACTTTCAACACCATTTATTACACTAAATTAACAAACATACTTGGATATTGGCATGGAATATCGGATCCGGCTCAAACTAATTTATTTATAAAATATGCATTAATTCGCAAGAATAAAATACACTTTTTAGATACAGTTACACTTTCTTGTGGAGTTTCACAGGGCTCCGTACTGGGACCGCTGCTTTTTTCACCTTATGCGCCACACCATGCACTCAGCTCTATAATATCCAGTTATAACCTGTGACATGCCATGCCATGCGCCATGCCATGTCATGTCATGCGCCATACCATGATGCCAAGCGCCATGCCATGCCATGCCATGCCATGCCATGCCATGCCATGCCATGCCATGCCATGCCATGCCATGCCATGCCATGCCATGCCATACCATGCCATGCCATGCCATGCCATGCCGTGCCGTGCCATGCAATGCCATGTCATGCCATGCCATGCCATGCCATGCCATGCCATGCCATGCCATGCGCCATGCCATGCCATACCATGCCATCTTGTACCATACCATACGATACCGCATAACACAAAGCATACCATACCATATCAAGTTGTACCTCACTACCAAGACTCACAACTTCAAGTGGTAAAAATGATCACCCATCTGGGTCAGAAGTGAGCTGGTCTTTGCTGTGTAGAACATATATATGATATGTTGCTTATTTGAGTGCGATATGGATCGCCCCATGCATAACATTACAGTGTATTACCCTTAGGCATTTGACAAGTGCTGTATTTTCCCATCTAGTGCGAAAATGAACAACATTCGTACACTTTCTTACACAATCAAGTCACACATGACATTTACTGTGACAACTGTCATACATAGAGCTGTTTATATTACAACATAACGTCAAAG
Organism: Flabesymbios commensalis; assembly: GCA_964017125.1. Classification (NCBI taxonomy): domain Eukaryota; kingdom Metazoa; phylum Annelida; class Polychaeta; order Terebellida; family Flabelligeridae; genus Flabesymbios; species Flabesymbios commensalis. Next base: position 8,800,519 of record OZ024904.1, read on the forward strand.
TGCGATATGGGCTGATACCGATATACATCACATAGTGAAAACCACTGCACAGAGTGTGGGAAATGTATTAACCCTTTCAACGCGGGAACCGACTTTAGATGAAAATTTAATTCCAACTGGTCCCTTTTCCATTTTTCTTAGTAATAATGCATTCCAGTTTTTTTCATATTCTCAACGCACAACTTAAAATAAAGGTACTGTTTCTGCAAATATAAGAGAAAATAAATGTTCCGGCATAGAAAATCTGGAAACTCTCCTTCATAGTATCCGTTCCAAAAAGAAGTAATTTTTTGTCAGTTGTTTTTCATGTAAAATATGTTTTGACAATTCTATCCAAACTCACTTGAATAAAACAAGACTCCCAAAATAGATGGCATGTACAGTGATATATCTTTAATTTCTCCATTACAAAATGTGCATGACTTATAATCATCTCGGAGCTCCCATGTATCATGTGTATTGAGCCAAAAAGGGTGTTGTAAGGTCACTATAATGATGACATAATGTAGACAGACAGCCAGACAGTGACAGCTTGTGGTGAAGTACACATAGGAAAATATATCACACCTGACACCAGATGTCTGCCCAATGCTGTATAAATGCTGTGTCTGCATCTCCAGCGCTGTGCCAGAATTAACCCTTGTGTTGCTAGGGCCGTATATATATGGTTTCTATCAAGTTTCAATCCGAATAAAATACCAGCTGAAGTTGATAAAATAGTTTGTGGGAGATGTTCTGTTATTCAATTTTTACCATTTGAAAGGTGTCCATTTTCCGTAAATAGTAACATTTTTTCGTAATTTGAAGCTGGAAATTGCGTTAGAAATTCCAGCTTCAAATGGATGAAAAATAGAAACAAACAATTCCGCAGCATAAGGGTTATTAAAGCGTTGGACGGGGTCTCATCTGATCACAGCTGAACATTACGTAACACATACACACCACACTACTATCAGACTATAGTGGAAGTAGTGAGCATTTATTCTTTTCCACGTGATGGGCGGGGGCCCTAGGGTAGTGGTTAGCACCGCTGCCTTTCACGCCAGAGTTCGGGGTTCGGTTCCCGGTCTCGGCGGTTTCAAAGAAACAAAAATGTTTCTTCCCCATCCATGTGTGAAAGTCAGTATTGTGGGGAGCCTCCGTGACCGAGAGGTAGCGTGCTCGGCCTCAGACCGCCGGGGCACGAATTTTGAATCCTGTGTCTGGAGGACAGTGTCATCTCAATCATCTCACCATCCTCAGGAGTTTCTCCTGGCCAAGTTTAGCCTATATGTGCACAAAGGTGGCCTAAAGCCCGACTCATTTCATTTCATTTTTTCTTTTCCACGTGATAGAATGGTCACTCAGAAATGAGTTTTAAGAGACATACATGCATAAAAGACATATCTTAGTCACCTATAAATACAGAGACGTACATTACACAGTTATAAATCGACAGTTAAATTATTGTTAAAAAATGCATTTGTCATAAAAAACTGTATTACATACCCAAAATGAATGAATGAGTTGATGAATGAAATAATGAATAAATGAATGAATGATAATTATCACACAGTGCAAGCCAGAATACACAGAGACGTTGGCCCTATATTGGCCTAGTGTTGGCCCATCGTCTTCGACGCTGGGCCAGCATTAGGCCAGCACTGATCCAGCCTTCCGAATCTGTTGGGGTCATCCTGCAGTATTCAAAGGTATTCGTTAGGGATATATTTAAGTAAGTTTTTTCGGGCAAACTCTGTATGAAATAAATACTCTATTTCAAGATCTGTTTTATTTAAACATGTTTTAAATTTGAAATTTTCAGCGCGCCGCTCAGCCGGGTTAAGGTATAAAAAATTGTCCGTGACAAAAACTACAGCCCCTCCACCTGGAGATTGAATGTCGGCTCTATTATACACTCTGAGTGTGAGGAAAAACGCTGCTGTCCGCGTGGGATGTGTGTCTGTGTAACATCGATTTTTTTCATTAAAAAATGCTTTGAAATATTGACTTCTTTATCTGTTTATCAAGCTATTTTCAAGCGGCGATGCGTTATAGGTAATTGATTGAATATCACCACCATCATTCAGTAGAGTATTTGTAGAGAATAATCACGCCATTAACTAACGCTGCACTCGATCATTTTGGAATTATTCACACCACCAATAGGGCGGCACCATTCAATCTCCGGGTTGGGGGGTATTTGTCGCCGACAAATTATTTATTTTAACCCGGCTCGGCGGAGAGCTGAACATTTTATCATGAAATATTTTATCTATTTCATGCAGACCCGAAATTATTTATTTCAATAATACTACCCCCCCCCCCCCGGGGATTGTATGGTGGCCCTCTTACAGGGTATACCCAGCAAACTTGAATATATATATTAAAAATTAAACCTTTGTTTTTAGTGTGGTCTCTCATCACTCTCCCTTAGTGGCCTGGTTTCTTTGAACTGAACTGTTTTTTTATTATTGTAAATGTGTTCCATTTTTGTAACTGGGGTGAGACATCAATAGACAATAATTGTCTATATGTCTGTCTGGTATTGTCTCAATGCTGGGTAAATGTTGGGCCAGCGTCGTAGAGTCCTGCGAGATCTTGAGTGACAGCTAGACAGGAAGCTGCCTAACTTCAATATGTTTTATTCATATTTTCTTATCTGGCAGTGTATGTAAACATCGGTATATTAGGTCATGTTTACATGTTCAAATTTGCCCTGATACCAAAATGTAATGTGATAATAATGAATAACCACAAACTTCCCTGTTCATAATTTCCTCTGTTTTGCTGAATTTGCAGGTGATGTTTTTCGCCATTTGAGGCTGGACTTAACGTAATTTCCAGCTTCAAATGACAACAAATGTTTCCATTTATGAAGTATTGACATTTTCCGAATTTAATGATTTGATTAACCCTTTCAGCAGTGAAATATTTTTATATAAACCATGGAGACCAAATCTTTTCTCATTTGAAATCATCATAAATGTCTTTACGCTTCATTTGAATACAATGTTATGGGTCTACGACCATTATAAATAATAAGACATTTATAATGATTTGAAATTTAAAAAACCCTTTGCTCTTCTAGTTTATATAAAACCATTTTCAGCGCTTAGCTCTCTAAGGGTTAGCCACAGCTGTGAGCTGATGACCATGTTTAATGTTACTTTATATTGATTTTTGAAGAATACGATTATCAATCAATAGTGAAAGCTTCAATCTACTTACTAATCTGCGCATTACAGTCCCTCCTGCAGCACTACGCAAAATAAACCAATGTGCTTTTAAAGGGACATGCCCAGGTCTAAAATCATAAAAAAATCGGTGATTTTATTTTAGCTTATTAATATGACCATATGATGTAAACATGTCCATAGACTAGTACTGAAAAAGTTTTTTAATTTTTGTGCTGCGCATTCACCAGTTAGGCTAGATATAGAGACGAAATTCCTGATTTCTAATTATTGACAACCATGTCAAAAATAAGAAATACGGGAATTTCGTCTCTATATCTATCCTAACTGATAAGTGCGCAGCACAAAAATTAAAAAAAACATTACAATCCCAGCACTACGCAAAATGAACCAATGTGCTTCTAACGTTTGCCACAACAGCGGTCAAATTTGACAACAAATCGATATTTGCCACTCAGATTTTCAAAATGAGGCACTACTCCAGTAAATTGTTTTCTTCTCTGCCCAGTCGTAAGGATTGTGATCATGAATCTACACTGCTGAGGCATCACTAGCCCTTACAGCGCGGGGATCGACTTTGGTCGTCAGAATCTGACGTCTACAGACGTCAGATTCTGACGACCAAAGTCAGTCCCCGCGCTGTAAGAGTAAAAATATTTCTAATGGCCGTACCCCATAACATAGGTATTCAAATAAATCAGAAAGAGCTAACTAAGACATTTGTGATGATTTCAAGGTGGAAAAACTCATTTGTTTGCGATGTTTTTTTTTTAATTAATTCAGCGCTTCAAGGCTTAATAATCTAACATTGGTTGAACGTCTACTCTCCAAAAAACAGGAATTCCTGGCAGTCTGAGGCGGAGCACGCTACCTCTCGGTCCCGGAGGCTCCCCGAAATAGTACTGAATTATTACGAGTGCCTGTGATCGAGGAAGTGTGTGTAGATCCAGGGGTGTAGTATCAGCCCTTTAAAAAAAGTAAGGGGGCCACCATTCAATTGCTAAGGGGGTGCTGGTGTTTTTGAAGTGGACAGATTATTTATTTCATGCTGCAATATTTTATTTTATTTCACACTCTGCCTCAAGCAATATATTAATTTCACTTTCTTAACTTTCGTTTTGTGGGCCATTAAATATTTATTTACAGCAACTACTTCAGACAATTATTTACTTCACGAAAAATCAGTCTCAAAATATTTATTTAAAAAATAATCCAGCCCCTGAATGGTACTTGAATGGTGTCCCCTTAAAGGGACATGCCCAGGTCTAAAAATTTTGACATGGTTGTCAATAATTAGAAATCAGGAATTTCGTCTCTATATCCAGCCTAACTGGTGAATGCGCAGCACAAAAAATTTAAAAAATTGCAGTTCTAGTCTATGGACATGTTTACATCATATGGTCATATTATTAAGCTAAAATAAAATCACCGATTTTTTGATGATTTTAGACCTGGGCATGTCCCTTTAATTGTTTTTATAATCCCCATGTCTAATATATTGAGTGAAATTTATAACGGTTAATGGTTTATTATTTCAAATCAATTTTATTTAATAAGCCACGTGGTGCAAACATGTCACAACTGTAGGCTACATTGCAGATCCAAATGGGGGGGGGGGGATCAGAGGAGGGGCTGTTTGTCGTGAAACCTCCTTTTCAAAAACTATTTGCCTCAACATCGATGAAAAACCCCAAAATATCAGTAGGCCTATTTGACTCTCAAAATTACTCACTTGAGGCATTTAATGAGTCATTTTAGAGCGTCAAATCCTCATATATCATCCTGGGTTCTCTCTGTAGTGGGAACTACTCCCTGCTAGATGATAGGATGCCATACATTAGCTGAGTAAAATTAACAAATCGTAGATTTACACCTAAGTTTCTATTTTTTAAATCTGATCCCCCCATTTAACCCTTTAAGCTCTCACGATGCATTAACACATCATTGTACATCCCTGAAAACAGACTTAATTTTCCTACAACAAAGGGTTTTAGGAGGAAAATTACCATGAAACTGTTTTACCAATATGTGGCAATTTCCTTTAATTTGTCACCCTTTTCAAGTCATCTTCATCCGCTACAAGTCGAGAATTGCGGCTTGTAGTGGATGAAGATGACTATGGTAAATTCAAGCTTGAAAGGGTTAAAAAAAATCTGGATCTGCCCCTGCTATACCCAACCTGGAGTTGCTATAGCCAAGTTGCTATTGCAGGGCATATACAGTTTTAATTACTGTTGATGTAAAATAAAGTTATATATACTCCAAATTATTGTTCAAATCATTATTTATGAATATTTTAAGTAACAATATTCAGTTTCTAATGGGCAAAAAATAGGCCTATAATTAGGAATTCTAAGGCTAAACAAGGTTTCATATTTCACAGTCATTTTGATTTGATATTTATTTGATTTGCCATGACCATATTGATGTGTGGCGCCACAGTGGTGACCAATATCTTATAATCTGATAATCACTGTTAATATTCCATCTGTTTTAATAATAGGTTACAGTTTAAAGCTAATAGCGCTAATAAAAGCCATGATGTGCATTGGGGAGCGATAGACACAGAAAAAGTTCTCAAATTTATCTTTTAAAAGACGACAATACCAATGACGTCAAGTACAATCCACCTTTCGCATTGCTTGACAACATCTGATATGATGTGTATATTATATTTTATACACTGTACCGTGTAACAGATCATTCTAGAGGCGTTTCGGACTCTGTACCATTAACGGTCGACCTCTTACAGCCCAAGGGACAATAATAAATCACATTCGAGTGGAGATATCGACCGCTTTGTTGGCGACATCTCCACCAGAATGGGAATACGTTTGGTAGAATATTACAAAAAAAATCACAACTATTTGTGACTATTTAAATTTCCACTCAGCTGGCAGCCGCGATCGGTCGCTTCTGGGAGGCTTTATCTGATAAATATTGATAGTAAATGTCGACCCTTGCACCTAGAGGGTTAATACATTCCTAGCTGTGCTGAGCGCCGTCTGACCATATATGGTAATATAGCGATGGCTGCCTCGACACGTGGTTATAAAAAGGCTGTCGGCGCCGTGCATGTGTCCAGTTGAAGCCCAACAGCTCGTATAGGAGTTAGATCAGTGATTATATCAGGTGAGTTACTCAGTCTACTCATGTTGTCGTTGTATGATCTTATGTTTTGTCTATTGATTTATAACACAGCATCCCTCGATATGCAAACGTTACAGTATACAATGCTTAAAACAATATGTCACAACGCAGGAACAGGAACGGTCTGGCATTGCCATTGTGTAACTTATTCCTGTTGCAAAATTAGTCATTTTATTTGCATGAGTAGGTCCAGTCGTAATTCGGCGACTGACCTGAAAATTTCATTGAAAAATATTGTATAGTTTAAGTTAAAACTTACAGTATAAATGCCCCTCTTCTATTAACTCCTTAACTTTGTCTCATAATTATAAACAGATTAGGGCCTACGTACAGTACATTATGTTGTGTCAATGGTCTTAAGACTTAAAGCGACACAAGCAGGCCGAACAACTTCTTGTGGCAGTCTTTTTAATTTTCCTAAAATCTTGTGACATTTTCAGAATGACGCATTAGTCGCCGTCCTAATCACTAAATAAATGGTATGACAAAGTGCTCGCCAAATTTTCATGAAAATTGGTTCCCACTATGTGGCTAAAATGAAATGAAATGAATCGGGCTTTAGGCCACCTTTGTGCACATATAGGCTAAACTGGGCCAGAGAACATCCTGAGGATGGTGAGATGAATGAGATGACACTGTCCTCCAGACACAGGATTCGCAATTCGAGCCCTGGCGGTCTGAGGCCGAGCACGCTACCTCTCGGTCACGGAGGCTCCCCACAATACTGACTTTCACACGTGGATGGGGAAGAAACATTTTTTGTTTCTTTCAAACCGCCGAGACCGGGAACCGAACCCCGATCTCTGGCGTGAAAGGCAGCGGTGCTAACCACTACCCTAGGGCCCCCGCCCTGCTGTGGTATAGGTTAAAGGGACTGGCCCAGGCTAAAATCATCAAAAAATCGGTGATTTTATTTCGGGTTCTTAATATGACCATATGATGTAAACATGTACATAGACTAGAACTGCAAATTTTTATAATTTTTGTGCTGCGCATTCACCAGTTAGGCTAGATATAGAGACGAAATTCACGCATTTCCTATTTTTGACATGGTTGTCAATAATTAGAAATCAGGAATTTCGTCTCTATATCTAGCCTAACTGGTGAATGCGCAGCACAAAAATTATAAAAATTTGCAGTTCTAGTCTATGTACATGTTTACATCATATGGTCATATTAAGAACCCGAAATAAAATCACCGATTTTTTTATGATTCTAGCCTGGGCCAGTCCCTTTAACCGAGCTTGTTTTAAATTGCCGCGATCGTAGCCACCATGTGGCTGAATCAGAACAGATTGCGCCCAATAAACTGATAAAAAACGTGTTCACGACTTGACAAAACCAAATGATATCAGCTACATGCAATATTGATTGCGATGTCATTTGGTCTAAGTGCACATTTCCCTGTAGGTCTAGTGAGTCTCTAAACACTAAAACTGCTAAATAATATCGTACCCATAGTTTAGTCTCTTTTAACTTTTCTAAATAATTCTGCGTTATTACTTAGTATTTAATAACATTTTAAACCCGGTATTTTCTGGCGCAATATTATTTTCCCACTTTTAACAGTAGGCCTATCACCAGTGATAAGACGGTATTTAACTAGTATAGAAACGCTACCAAACTAGTGGGGGCTGAAACAGAACACGTGCATGGATATGATGTAGACCAATGTGTTAATGTGTTAATGTCCAGCATGGAATATTTGAATGAGTCCCACCACCACTGGCCACAAGGATTATCAACATTAATGACCATCATCAATTTATCTATATTTCATTTCTTTAACATGTTTAAAGCTGGAATTTTTGACGCCATTCCCAGCTTCAAATGACGATTTTTTTTACTGTTTATGGAAAATAGACACCTTTTAAATTGAAAAAAAAGAGCAACGCTAACAGAGGATCTCCCACAAACTTTTTTATCAATTTCAGTGAATGCGCAATTACGCAAGTGCGCACGTACATGCGCAAGTGATCAAGTACGCAAGTACCTGCACTTGCGCAAGTGCTTGCGCATGTTCAGTTCTTGCGCAAGTGCTTGCGCATGCAAATGTACAAGTGCGTGAGTTCGCAAGTGCACAAGTGAGCAAGTACTTATTTGCTCAAGTCCTTGCGCAAGTGCGCAAATAGCCTATGTGCGCAAGTAGAAGCCTTTTTAATGCCACATTACAAAATTAAAATAACAGGTGTAATTCCGGCAAACACGAAACGTCGATCTATTGTTGTTTTAATGTTGGGCCAGCGTCGCACACAGTGATACAACATTCAGCTAACAGAGAGGCAAGTCGATGTGTTTACTTTACAATCTGTCATAAAAAATAACCCAACAAAATTCGAGTTGGACGCCAAAATACTCACTAAACCTAGTCCGAACAAACATTACTTTTACTTGAAAAGTAAAAATTCCCTTCTAGTTTTGTAATTTTCTAGTGATGCGGCGATTACACTGAAAATTGCATTGAAAAATATTGCAAACATAGTTTAGTTAGCATAATTATAGTAAATTATAGTAAATGACAGCACTGACAAACCCATTAACTCCGTCGCAGAATTTAATTGCACCACGTCCCTAGAGAGAGAGAGGGGCATGATGCAATGGCTAGAGCATGGCGGTTTGTCAATGTCACTGTCTGCTGTGCGGTTTCGAATCCAGCTTGGTGCAGGATTGTCAGAGAAATATATATGTTTCTCCCCTCTCAATGTTGGGATATTGTTTCGATGTTGTGCCCGTGGGCAAGGTACCTGGTAGGACAGAGATGACAATGTGCACGATAAGTTCAATGCGCCGAAATGACTGCAGGGCTGTATGCTCTCCGTGTAGTTGAAATGACACAATAACGAACAGGTCCAGTGGTAAAAATGTAAAAGTCGGCTGATAAGTCTTCAGACTTGATATCAGACTATAAATCTGCACCTTCACGTGTTTTAGTACCCCAATTAACATTATCACCGGGTGAATAAATTTCGATGAGTTCTCAGCGAATTCTCAAACATTTTTCATAAAATGTTACACACAATAGTTTGTATCTATACGGTGAATACTCTGAAAATTCAGCGAAGTTAGGTATTTCAGAAGATAGACCGTTCGGCATGTATAAGCAACTGATAAGGGAAACCTCTAGCTCTGTTCAGAGGATGGGTGATTCTAAATTCTAAATTCTAACAGTGATGACAATTGTTCCGCGGTAATTGCCGCGAGGGCTCTCTTGATTTGTGAGGACGTGTACAGATTTATTGATCAATCTGATCTATAACACCGCCTCCAGTCATCCGTGTATTATTCTAAAACAATCAACTCTTATATAATTCGTTACATTGATATTAACCATTACAACGCTAATATATTTTTTTACAAACCGAGATTTTTTTTCAATTTGCAATCATCATAAATGTCTTAGCTGGCTCGTTCTGAATCGTCTTTAGATCGTCTCTATACGTCAGCATCTGACGTCTACAGATGTCAGATTCTGACGTCTGTCTACAGATGTCATATTCTGACCTCTAAAGTCGATTCCCGCGCTGTAAATGTAAGGGTGTTATCTGCAGCTTTGTCTAAAATTGACTTTTAATAAAATTTCGGAAAATGTAAAGCGTAGTTGTCGTAGGACTAGAAAATACTAGTGGTCCTTGATATTATGATAGGTTGAGAAATTACTAAAATTGTATGTAGTGAAATGTGGGATGAAAACGGCCTTTTGTTGTGAGATGTTTTATGAATGAATGATGGGCGTTGTCCCGCATTCTTGTCGCCCGTGGCGCGCAAAGGGTGTGGCGCCATCTCATACCTTGGTCTGCTGCAAACACAGCACGCTGACACAATGTTGGTTTAATGTTGGCCCAGCGTTGTAGACGCTGGGCCAACATCAAGCCAACTGTTGAGTTTGTCATTGCACCACATGGCTACCACGTGGTGCGACCCTCCCCTAGCAACGACCAACGGTCATATCTCCATATAAGGCAAGCCATCTCCTAACCACGCCCCCGCTGCATTGAGTACTGTATTGTACCGTTTATGACATTCAATGACGAGTATGCATAATGAGGCTCTCTATGCATAATGAGATGCCTTATATGGCGATGCTTTCAGCTCGTACCTGTCCGTATACTAGTATCGTCACACGATCAATGATAGCGGCGGTACTCCAGCCGACCGAATGACGTCATATCGGGAATACCTATATGGGGAACTCCCTTATTTATGAATCATTTGCTGTGGACACCCCCCCCCCCCGCCCCCCCCCCACAATAGTCTGATGTAACAGGCTCTGAAGATCACCATTGTGGACTGATAGCCTTGAAAACACCCACTAAACATGGGACAATGTTGGTTTAATGTTGGTCCAGCGCCGTAGACGTTGGGCCAACTTTAAAACAACATTGGTTGAACTTCTCGTGTTTGCTGCTCAGACACGTTGACCCAATGTTTGTTTAATGTTGGGCCAGCGTCGTAGACGTTGGGCCAGCATTAAACAAACATTGGGTCAACGTGACGTACTTGAAATGAAATGAATGGGGTTTTAGGCCACCTTTGTACACATATAGGCTAAACTGGGCCAGGCGTGTGTGATATTATCCTTGAAGAGGACACCATGACCCAATGTTTGTTTAATGTTGGGACAGCGTCTTAGACGGTGGGCCAACTATAATCCAACATTGGGTCATATCATATCAGGTTTATTAGATAAACTGTTATAAACTGATAATAGTCTGGCACGTAGGATTGACTGGCTGATAAGTTGTAAATTAATCTGTCACCATACTTGCATCCACCCTGATGACATCGCAGGTGAGTAGCTTGGCTTAGCCGGGTAACTTGTATCGTCGAAGATTAGATAAACTAACTAATCCTTTGAACTGAAATAAATTTAATTTAAAAAATAGATCACAAGTCGTTATCCCTCTATAGATTTGATCCACGGAGCAAGAAAAGAACTTTCGTGCAAATTTGTGATATTTCCTTATACTTAGATGCCCAGTTGTCGAAAAATTGACATAATCTCTGAAAAATTATGTTATTTATGATTCGTTCTAGAATAAGGCCTCTGCTATTTCAAACACATTGTTGTCGACCTAACATAAATGAATTTTGTGGCTCATGAGTCAAAATCTACCTAAATTTTAAAACAACTAGATGACGAACGAGGACTATCTGATTATGTCACGTGGTTTTAACCCGAGTCGCTAATTGGTTAGAGGTATTAAGTCACGTGGTTTTAACCTGAGTCGCTAATTGGTTACAGGTAGGCTTCAGACACATGGGCCATTGTGTTACGCTACCTCGAGATACAACTCATCGTAGCCAGCCAAGTGTCGAACCCGCAGAGCAAAGCTCAAGCCTTGGCAAATCGGGTCAGTGAGATGAGTGTAAAATAGGGGAGCAGGGGGGGGGGGGGGGGGTTAACAAAATATGAATGAATGAATGAAGGATGAATGAACGGATGTGGGTTCAGACCACCTTTGTGATTCGCTTAATAATCATATATTTGTCTGTTTTCAGAAGTTGCAGAACCACCCCTACCCCTCAAAATGTGTGACGATGACGTAGCCGCTCTTGTGATTGATAATGGATCCGGTATGTGTAAGGCCGGATTCGCGGGAGACGACGCTCCCAGGGCCGTATTCCCCTCCATCGTGGGAAGGCCACGCCATCAGGTGGGCCAATGCTTTTATTTATTAGGCTTTATGTATACACAGATATACAATAATCAGATAATCGTACAGGTATGCAATTGTAAGTAAAATTGTGTACATCAGGTGCCCAGCACCCTGAGTTTGACATCCAAGATAAAATAGGTTTAGCATTTAGGCCTATATACAGAGCATAGGCTCTATATAGCTATGATACAGAGTAATTACACTTAAAGTTAAAATTAAGTAAAAAAAATATTATACATAATTATTGTTTCCCGGGCTTAGCCCATACAACGCTGAAGTATTTGTGTATAAACCATGGAGACCAAAGTTTTTTTTTCCAATTTGAAATCATCATAATAGTTCGCTTTTCCCGCTCCATTTGAATACCTTATGTTATGTCTCATATAATATGGTATGTTAATCGAAACTAATTAACCCTTATCCTGCCAAGTTAATTTGATTAAATTTTTAACCACTTGAGGTGTCTCGGTATCGCGATCTACAACCTCAAGTGGATGAAAATTACTCATATTTGTTTAACTTGAGACCAAATATTTATAAACCTTAATGTGGTAAAATCGGATAATAAAACTGATTAAAAATGATTATTGTCGTGATTAGCAAGTAAAACCATACTCAATTATCCTTCATATTTTCTTGTTTGAAAGACAAACAAGCAGCCTTTACTCTTAACAGCCAAATTATTCGATTTGAATTTTCCACCACTTGAAATTGTGTCTCGCTGACGCGATCCACAATTTCAAGTGAGTGAAAATTATTCAGATTTGGCCAAATGGAATTCAACGGTTTTGAAGTAATGTTGATTGATGTCACGTTTTATCTTTAACATTTTAAAATATGGTACCTAATGCGATAATAAAACAAATGAAAAACCGACTATATTTGGGACCGGCGGTTAACAGGTTAAACGATATGTGATGTTATTTTGTGTGTTATTGCCCATTTATCTTATTATTTCACTGTTATGTCTTATGTTTCTGTTTTGATTTCCATGGTAACGGTTTGTTTATTTCTTGTGTTCCAGGGAGTGATGGTGGGTATGGGACAGAAGGACAGCTATGTGGGAGATGAGGCTCAGAGCAAGAGAGGTATCCTCACCCTGAAGTACCCCATCGAGCACGGTATCGTCACCAACTGGGACGATATGGAGAAGATCTGGCATCACACCTTCTACAACGAGCTGCGTGTGGCCCCAGAGGAACATCCCGTCCTCCTGACAGAGGCTCCCCTCAACCCCAAAGCCAACAGGGAGAAGATGACACAGGTATGGCGTATTCTCACACTCTGCGCAGTGATTTTCAATATGAAACGACAGGGTTCCCAGCATTTCATGGAAACAAAATTCCCTGATTTTCCCCTGACTTTTCCCTGATGAATTTTCGAAATTCCATGATGTGTGCATAGGTCAAAATCACCAAAGACACGAAGCGAGAGATAGAAAAGGAGGGATTTTCACACCAAAAAGCCGCCATAGCCAATCATTATTATTCAGTGAATATGTCATTTTGTTATGAAAAAAGCAACAGACTGATGGCACAATCACTTTTCTTTTGGGCAAGTGAGCATGATAAAATTCCCTGACATTCCCCTGATTTCAAGCACTTTTCTCAAATTCCCTGACTTTTTTCCACTTGAAGTATGTCTCGCTATATCTGGTCCCGCAACTTCTAGCGCGGAAAAATTACTCATACTTCGTTTAATTTGAGACCAAACACAAATTGCAAATATTGATGTTTAAACACTCGTTTGATCCCCAATAACTGCATGACTTTAGTCGTGCACAGCGCCGTTTTAAATATTTGATTTATTTCAGTGCGGGGACACACGTAGGAATCTGACGTCCACATAGTCAGATTCTGGCGTAAAGACGGTGCCCACACCGAAAGGCTTAATTTACATGTGGATTGTGACAAAATTGCAGATTCCAGTAATCATGGTACTGTTAATTGAAAGCTATATGAACAATTAGATCCTATGCTTTGTTTGAAACTAAATGAAGCTGATTTCTTTGTTGCAGATCATGTTTGAGACGTTCAACTCTCCCGCTATGTACGTTGCCATCCAGGCTGTGTTGTCCCTGTACGCGTCCGGCCGTACCACCGGTATCGTACTGGACTCTGGAGACGGCGTTACTCACACCGTACCAATCTATGAAGGTTACGCTCTGCCCCACGCCATTCTCCGTCTGGATTTGGCTGGAAGGGATCTCACCGATTATCTGATGAAGATCCTCACAGAGCGTGGTTACAGCTTCACCACCACCGCCGAGCGTGAAATCGTTCGTGACATCAAGGAGAAGCTCTGCTACGTGGCTCTTGACTTCGAGCAGGAGATGAGCACTGCTGCATCTTCCTCATCTCTGGAGAAGAGCTACGAGTTGCCCGATGGCCAGGTCATCACCATTGGTAACGAGCGTTTCCGTTGCCCCGAGGCTCTGATGCAGCCATCCTTCCTGGGAATGGAGTCCTGCGGAATCCACGAGACCACCTACAACAGCATCATGAAGTGCGATGTGGACATCAGGAAAGATTTATACGCTAACACCGTACTCTCTGGAGGTACCACCATGTACCCTGGTATTGCTGACCGCATGCAGAAGGAGATCTCCGCCCTGGCGCCTTCCACCATGAAGATCAAGATCATTGCTCCCCCAGAGCGTAAATACTCTGTATGGATCGGTGGCTCCATCCTCGCTTCCCTCTCCACCTTCCAGCAGATGTGGATCAGCAAACAAGAATATGACGAATCCGGCCCATCTATCGTCCACAGAAAATGCTTCTAAACACATGAACCATTCACCATCAACTGCCTAGTCGACTTAATTAATTTATTTTCAGCCACCATCTCCTACCATCTTTCCAACAAGTCGCCGCTGGACAATTAATTAGTTTTATCTCACCATGTTTTCCATGCTATTTTAATCTATGCTGTGTGGGTGAGTTCGTCAGGTGCTATCGGGTCGGCGCCTTAAACTGTCTTTCAAACTGCCACTGTGGGGTCGGATGCAACTTGTAATGGGGTCCAATAAGATTTGAAACCTAATGAAGGGCTGGCCATATCAAGAAACGAATCACATGTTAAATCGTAGTTTTATTTCTGACTTTTGTGATGCACACGCTCCACTTGTGGGCTCAAGTGGAGCATGTAGGAAACTGAAGTTGTACCTGCAGCCTATTTTTACTGTTGGTGTATATAATTTGTACATAATCGTCCTTGAAAACATTGGCCAATGTTATCAACACGCAGCTCTCGCTGTGGAAGCAATCTACAGTGTCGGCAACGTGAAACAATAATAAACATGTTTTTAATAACAGAATATCTTGTGTGTTTTTTTCGCTGAAGGTAAATATTATAATTGACTAGCACCATGTCGCACCAGCTAACGCTCATCCGGCGACCCCTATTCGATCCTTGGGTTTTACAATTTTGGCGCATCGCAGAAAGTGACGTCCTTACTGCGTTACCACTTGGATCATCAGTGCGCGTTGTATTAGCTCCCACTCACTGCTCCTCTGTGCGCTCCCATTGCTTCCCGAGTAGCTATCGCCTCGCTCACATGCAAAATAATAAAATTCTATATTAGGTCGATTCTACAGATTTTTTACAGATATATCGAGGAATAATCCGTCATAATGGCCTGGGTGGGTTGAAGGCGACGTGGCAATAGTTCAAAGATGCCTTCTAAATATTGGAAGAGCAGCATTACATGGTGCTCACGAATGGCAACATGACGCCTACGAAGGACGGCATGGCGCAGCGCCATGCTATAAATAGTCCAGGGGTATTAGTCTAAAACTCATAGAGACATGGAACAAATTCGTAACAAGCTGAAAATTTCAGCATATATTGTTGAGACAACATAGAAAAACATATCAAAAGTCCTCTAAGATCCCCTTGGTATTAGTGCCCGAAATGGGGGTAATAAGGGGGTGAATAGGGGTATTAAAGGGAATAATAACGATTACTTTAAAACTATTTGTATTAATTTTTAGCCACCGTTTCATCCCCAAAGGTGGTAAATAGGGTAAAATAGAGATAATGACCATAATTTATGATCTATTTGACCTAGATTCATAAACTGTGTATCTAGCATCGGATAATTTTTTTTAAAACACTTTTAAAATTTGGCGACCTCCCCTTAATTACCAACAACAATTTTTTATATCAATTTCAACCACCCTTTCTTCTACATAAGAGGTAAAAATGGGGGTTGATAACCATAGCTTATGAACTATGGGGTCTAAAGTTACAAAAATTGTTTTTAAACATATGTTTTAGTTCCTGAGGAATCCACTACAATAACTTATATCAATTTTTAACAACCCTTTCTTTCCCGAAAGTGGCAAATTATGGAAAATTATGAGAATAACCATAAATTTGACGGAGATTCAAAAAATTGGTATTTATATCTTTGTCCTAGCATCAAACAAAAAAGTGTAGGCCTAATTGAAAGAAAAACCAACCATTACCATTTAATCTCAAAAAACGAAATTGTGTATGATGTTGTATTCATTTTTAACAACCTTTGCATTCTCAACAAGTATTTTCATGTATAATGTAGATTGTGTATCACATAATAAAACAGTTAATTCGAGTTTATTTCAAAGAGCTTAAACTATTAAATTTTAAACTATTGAACTTTTAAAAACGGTTTCATTATTTTTTCTCGGATGCTAAGATATATAATCTAGATACCAATTTTATGAAATTAAGTAAGTCAAATATCGCTCACATCTTACACTTATTTACCACTTTACGGGATGAAAGGGTGATTTTACAGCATCATATCCTTTTGTTGCTGGTTATCGCATAAGTTTAAAATGCTTTTACATTTCCTCCCATGGTAAAACATATCCAGGTAGGCCCTAACAATTTTATAAATCTAGGTAAAATAGCTCACAATTTGTGGTTATCATGCTATTTTGCTTTGGGGATGAAAAGGTGGTAAAATAATAATACAAATGATAATATTAAACACCCCTGGTATGTTTGGATACAAATTTTATGAATCTAGGTCAAATAACTCATTAAGTTATGGTTATCACCCCAATTTTACTTCTATTTACCACTTTTTCGGGGAAAGGGTGGTTAAAAATTGATATAAAAAGTTGTTGCTGGCGATTAAAGGGAGGTCGCCGAATTTAAAAAAGTGTTTTTGCATTTTTTGCCGATGCTAGATACACATTTTATGAAACTAGGTCAAATAGCTCATAAGCTATGGATATTATCCATATTTTTCCTATTTACCACTTTTGGTGATGAAAGGGTGGCGAAAAATTAATACAAATAATTTTATTGTATTCCGCAGGTGCTAAAACATATATTTAGATACAAATTTTATAAATTTAGGTTGAATACTTTTAAATGTATTGTTAATACCCATTGTTTACCCCCATTTACCCCTTAATACCCCAATTTCGGGCACTAATACCAGGCGGATTTTAGAGGACTTTTGATATGTTTTTCTATGTTGTTTTAAGAACATATGCTGAAATTTTCAGCTTGTTACGAATTTGTTCCGGGCTATTATCTAATAGTCCTGGATTAAAATGCCCAGAGATGAAACATTGTAATTGTAAAGATATTTAATTTTTTTTAAATTATATTTTTTTCACAATCCTCCAGTTGCCGTGTTTGTGACAGGTATAGACCTACCTAGTATTGATATTAAAGCAGCCCCTTGGGATGACATCAATTTTCGTTTTTACTTCAGCACTGAAGTAGTGTATCCCACGGATCATGTTTTTATTTTTTTCAGAATTTTTATATTTTTACAAATATTTTTAATCAACAGTTCTATGAAACCGGAAATAACCCAAACAAACTATTTGTATACCTGAAGGACGATTAAATGTTTTCACAGCATTGGGCCACATGCTGATGGCATCGGCCCAGCGTTGGGTAGACAATCAGTGCTGCAGGTGTGTTCTCCCGTGTCCTGACTATGAGACACCAATTAGCGGCGACTGCTCTGATCTTACCGTCTGATACGTGGGAATATGTGATGGAAAGTGCTTAATATTGCTGACTTGTTTTGTTTACATGGCAATATACGACCTGAAAATACAACTATTTCGCTCTTTTTCGGTGCTTTAAAATTGTTTTTTGACTTTTTCGAATTTTAGCTAAGATCAATAGGCTATATAGCTTCAAATAAATTAAATTTTCAAAATTGACAACATTGAAAATGTCTCATCCCAAGGGGTCCCTTTAAATATGCTCGCATTTATTTATTTATACAAATATGTTTAATCAAATAGTTAGGCTTAAAACTTATGGTAACTGCATTTTAATTTTGAATGCAATTTGAGCGCTTCATTATTGTCGCGAATTATGACTTTGCACACTATCAAATTTGGAAAAAAATTCTCAGTTTTTTCTGTGTCCATTGGGCAAGCCTTCAGTGGATAAATGTAAATAAACCTATAATATTTTTACTCTTACAACGCTGAATTATATTCATTTAAACCATGGAGACCAAAGGGTTTTTTCAATTTGAAATCATCATAAATAACTTTGTTTGCTCTTTCCGCTTCATTTATATATGTTATGGGTCTACGGCCATTATAAATATGTTATTTTTTTCAGGGCGCGGACCATCTTTATATGTCATAATATGACGTCTACAGACGTTAACTTTTGACGTATTGAGACGGCCCCCGCGTTGAAAAGGTTAACCCTGAAGGTTTGGTCTCAAATTTTAGCAAATACGAGTAATTTTCATCTACTTAAAGTTGTGGCTTGCTCGTAGCAAGACACAACCTCAAGTGGTTGAAAATTTAAATTCTAGAACTTTTAGGGTTAATAATAACCCTTGACCTGCTGAATTGTTTCAATTGTATTTTTCGTCATTTGAAGCTGGAATTGCTAACGCAATATCCATCTTCAAATGACGAAAAATATGACTACTTTTAAAAAATAAACATGTGTGAAAATTAACTTTTTGATTAATTGAGCATCTATCACAAACTATTTTTTGGATTTGAGTGTCATTTTATTGCCTCTGAAGTTTTCTCGAAACCGGATACATACGGCTCCAGCAGCACAACGGTTAGGAATCATCAAGATTAAGCTGCATCAAAGTCATACGGTTGTATTTCCCTTCGACTGAAATAAGATGAAACCTCCCACTAAATTAGTCTTGTTCTCTTTCAATATACAAATAAAAAAACGTTGTGTAAGACTTATTGTGTCCACAATAAAATTGGCCCCACCCTCCACTAAACACATCAAAATCACGACATCTGATCATTATTGTGGTCATTGTCGTTATTGTTTTTGTTTGTTTTTGCTGATACAA
This sequence comes from Flabesymbios commensalis, assembly GCA_964017125.1. Taxonomy (NCBI): domain Eukaryota; kingdom Metazoa; phylum Annelida; class Polychaeta; order Terebellida; family Flabelligeridae; genus Flabesymbios; species Flabesymbios commensalis. Next base: position 8,819,802 of record OZ024904.1, read on the forward strand.
ATCAAGAATTTACCAGATAATTAAAATGCAAGTATATTTTTAAACCTTGTTTCTGACAAATATTGTGTTACGTATACAAGCATGTGAGCGCTTTTCGAAGACATCGGATCCCTTTGATAATGACCGACATTCTTTTACAAAGTCAATGCCGGAATCATAGTATCCGTGTTCTGCAAATATATCAATAATGGGCTTATTTGGACTATGGTTCATTTCTACGATCCAGACTTTCACGGGAATTGTCCAGTTCATTGTTTTTAAAACGGAATATTCCGCCCCTTCCACGTCCAGAATAAAATAATCTATCTGTTCAAGCCCTGCTCGTTTTAACAATGACCCCAGAGGTAGACAAGGTACTTGTATCACAGGTTTATTTTCAGCCCTTAAAAAGGAGTTCATCTTTTTATCTATAAAATGTCCCTTTGCAAGATCGCCAGTAAAATTAATCGCCCCACCAGGACAATACCCAGCTGCTGCACCAAAACTGGTGGTGTTCGGGCGATTTTTTAAGACGAGCTCATAATTGGCTGGATTGGCTTCAATCAGTAAACCTTTCCAATTCAGGTGTCTTTCAAAGAAGAGGGAAATGCTGCTTTTGAGTCCATTAAAGGCACCCATTTCTACAAATGTACCACCACATTTCAAAGGCTGAGAGAAGAAATATTTCAAGACGATGGAATCTTCTCCTCCTTGACTGTGGAACATGTAGGGTTTCTCCAGCACACATTCTGAAATAAAGGCAAAATAGTGATTTACAACAGCCAAATTAGCAATGTAAATGTTCCCAAGATATATGTACCCAATTCAATTTAATTTCACTCATTGATAACGTGCTGGTAAAACCCTTATCTTGCTAAGTTAAAGGGACTGGCCCATATAGAGACGAAATTCTTGATTTCTAATTATTGACAACCATGTCACTAATAGGAAATGCGGGAATTTCGTCTCTATATCTAGCCTAACTGGTGAATGCGCAGCACAAAAATTATAAAAAATTGCAGTTCTAGTCTATGTACATGTTTACATCATATAGTCATATTAAAAACCCGAAATAAAATCACCGATTTTTTTATGATTTTAGCCTGGGCCAGTCCCTTTAATCTATGTAAATTTTCAACCACTTGAGGTTTTGTCTCGCTACCGCGATCCACAACCTCCAGTAGCTGAAAATTACGCATATCTGTTTAAATAAATTTGCAAATCTTGATGTTTAGACACATATTTCATTCCCATTGACAGTGATTTGGTCGACTAATAAAACAGATTAACCATTTCAAGTCTGAATTTATTGTCATCTTCATCCACTACAAGCCGCTCGACTTGTACTGGATGAAGATGACTGGATGTGGGGTGGAAATGAAAAAAAAAGGTTATTATTAAAACAGTGCCATGAATATGTTCGTTCTAAAACCCTACCATGATGACATCATCGCAAGGCTCTGACACAGTGACCTCCATTTTTAAACGTTTTAGTTCTAATACGATCAAAAGTTTACGCCTGCTGAAAATGGCTTAGTTTTCATAGCACTTGAAATAATCGTCTCAATTTCATGGCATTCGAGTTTTTTGGTAGGCAGCGCGAGTGTCGCGCAGTAAATGAATTAGGCGGCCCAGTCATAACGGGTATTAAAACCCCTAGTTTTAATGAAATTAAATCATTTTTCAGAGATGCATGATGATGCTTTGATGCATCGTGAGGATTTAAAGGGTTAAAAACGCAATTGGGTCGTGATCAGCAGGATAAGGGTTAATATTTAGAATTTTGTAACTGTTATCTCACGTGATCTCATCACGTGATCCCATCGATGGAAATCCACAACAGCCAAATTAGCAGTGTAAACGTACCCAAGATAAAATAGACCCAATTTAATTTCGTTAACTCATGGGTTACATGATAAATATTCAGCGCGTTTTAGCAATGTAAATATACCCAGGATGAAATATACCCAATTTAATTTCGTTAACTCATTGGTAACATAATAAATATTTGAACAGCGTATTTTAGCAATGTAAATGTACCCAAGATAAAATGTGCCCAATTTAATTTCTCTGATTGGTAGCGTGATTAATATTTAGAATCTTGTAAATATTTAACCCCACCTGATTCTACCGGTGGAAACAAGTATTCTTTAAGCTGGGCATATTTTGACTGGCTGATGCTTGGCCAATGTTGAGGGAAATAGTTCAGCTTTGTATCTTCTGGTTTATCTTGTGGGTAACGTTCAGATTGATGCCTCAGGAATAGTACTGACACAAAGGTGATCAGCAACACTGCAATGCCAATTTTCTTATTTAGTCTAAATCGACACATCTACAACAGAAACAAATCATAATTAGAGAGCAAACATTGAAGGTTATTTCAAAACATGCAAAATAATCCAATTTTCAACAGATCCTAAATTACCCAATGGTATAATCCATATGGATATAAAAAATAAATGGTTGTACACATTTCGTCGCCTCGGAGCTAAATGATGCTATTTGCCACTCTAAAGAGTGTCAGATAGCATTATTTAGCTCCGAGGCGACGATTTAGAGATATGTGCAAATATAAAACGTGAATGTTCCATGATTTTATTCGAGGTGGGGGGAAATATTATGGTATTTTATCTGTGAGAGCTTCGATATCCTATCTTTTGAAAATGGTGTTATAGATCATTTTTCATCTATAGGCCTAGTCTGTTTCACCAGATCCTGGGAGTAGCCTTTATTCAATTTTCTCAGTCGCTTTTCAAAATTTCTGTGTAAAATTTGTCTTGGATCATCTTCCCCAACATCGCTGAAAATTTGGTGGAGTTTTGTTGTGTATTTTGTAAATTAGACCATTTGGCATGTAATAACATTCTTGTTTCACGGCAATGGTGAAATGAAAGCTGTCATTTTGACATTTTAGTACATACAAATTGGTATAACTTCGATAATACACAACAAAATTACACCATTTTTTTAGGAATGTTGGAGGAAGATGAAAAACTGATCAGATAAAATATTTGTTAAAACTTTTAAAACAGCGACCGAGCTTATTGAAAAAGGCTACTCTAACGATCTTGTGAAACAGACTGTAGGTGTTTGCTAGGAACATTTAAAGTGCAGTCTAGGCAGTGACCCAGATTTGGCCCCGGGGGGGGGGGGGGGGAAGGGGGGTTGTAAAGGGTAAACATGGGCGGATCTAGCTTTTCACAGACGGACGGGGAGGGGTTAAAACTTGACAAAAGAACATTTCAATGCACCGTGGGGTCCGAGAAGCCCGCCTCGGGGAAATTTTTGATTTTCAAAGGCTTTTTCCTGCAATTTAAGGCATGTTGGGCACTGTTTGTCCCTCAGCGTGTAACTAGTTCATAAGGAAACCCCTTAATCAGATTATAACCCTTCCCCTGTTGGGGGGGGGGGGGGGGTAAACCCCCCGAACCACCTCCCTTGGATCCGCACCTGGTAAATATACCGTGATATCCCGAAATTTGACGCCGTAAATTCACTTCAGAAAAAGATAAGGTGTCCGCAATGGAAACAGGCAAATTAATGTGGTCAAAATAATAGGGTAACACTGTAAATAGTGACAGCCTGCACCACCTGGTGACTACAATATCGATGACTGGCAGATTATTGCAGCTACTCTCCTGTCCCTAATAGACGAACCGGTTCGTTTGTTAAACGTCGGCCGATTTTGCAGACAAGTTGGTTTGTTGTGGTCAGGTTCGTTTAATAGAAAATGAGTTTTAGATGACTGAAAAAAAGTTTTTCAATTTCTAAAAACTACTTTCCATCCGGGTAATGAGTAAAACATACGGGGATGAGATATTTTTTCCAAGAGGTGCTTTTATTGTGGACAGGTGCTATTAATTTTATTCTGAACGCTCTTCTATTAGGGACAGGAGAGTATGTCACGAAAAAGAAGTGTAGGCCTAAATGACGGCCCGGTGAAAACTACATGATATAAAACTGCTTGAAAAATATTACCATTATTAGGCCACACAAATTTATTTAATTGTTTTACCGAATCGCCGCCGAAAATTTCCGAAAATGGCAAAAAAAAACAATTGAAATTTCGAAAATTTTATTTTTATTTTTTCCGCCGTCGTGGATTTATTCATTTCAAAGGTAAAAAAAATGAAAACTGTTTCTTTCTTACTGTGCCAATGCAATAAAGTCATTACTTTCGTTGTAACCAAAACTGACACGCTGCGGTCAGCTGGTCAGTCTGACACAACTCAACGTGCAGCCAGGTGCCGACATCAGGTGTGAAAAATGGCTGTGATACATTAAGGCTGACACTGTACACGCTATAGTTCTGTTAATGTGTCACACACATTACACTCCAACTCAACCCGAAACACCTGGATTGATCGATAATACATTGCCAAATAAGAATTAAAAAACAAATGTTATGGATGACATGATTCTCATTGATATATTCAATGGCAAACAGCAGTGTCAACTCTGGGCCGGTATCTTAGTTGTTAACCCAGCATTGAAGTTGAAGACAGCGCACGCACACAGACGCTATCTGTATGCGCGTGAATGTTGTCGGCGCGAGACGTCGGGGCAGTGTTGTTCTAATGCTGGGCCACCGTCGTCAATGGTGACCTACGTTGGACCGGCATCGGTTTGGCGTCTAGTGGTGTCGTGTGCAGATCCCGTCTTACATCCAGATCTGACACACAGCGTCTTGTTGTGCAGTTATCCAGCTGGCTGTGACGGCTATTCATTCACGTCTTATCTCTCTCAGTTTGTCCATGTTTTTTTCTTGACTTTAATAAGACTAATAGTCTGTTAAACGAGCTTGACCACAACGAACGAACCTGTATGCAAAATCGGCCGCCGTTTTAGCAAACGAAATGGTTTGTTGATATTAAGGACAGGAATTTTTTTTTTTTTTTTTTTCAAGCCAGTTTATAGGGTACCCTACCAGAAAAACGGGGGGGGGGGGCGTTTATTAGGGGGGGGGGGGGCTGCGTTTATTAGGGATAATACAGTATGTCAGCGTTCGTAATCTTTATCTGATTTTTTTTTTTGCCGCCACCCGACAGCCCCAATGCTGAAAAAAATCGGTAAAACAATTAAATAAATTTGTGTGGCCTTAGTGTATAATTTGCCAGTGTGGACTTGGTCACGGCTGATTCATCGTGAATAGTTATATTCCCCAAAGTGATACATTGCAATGTATCGACGTCGACCCAACATTCTACATTTGTTAAACAAATGTTTGTGACAAATGTTTTAAGTAGTTTAAGGTATTTGTCAAAAAATAAGCTTCTAAGCCTTATACTTGCCGAAATATAATCACGGAATCAGGGAGTTGGACCCTGTTATGTCTTAGACAAACAGACAGACAGAATGTTTTTTTTGTCATAAAAATTACATAATGACTAATAATTACCTATAAATAATGATAAATAAATATGATAATATTGTTAAACCCTTACAGCGCGGGGATAGACTTTAGTCGTCAGAATCTGACGTCTGTAGACATCAGATTCTGACAACTAAAGTCCCCGCTCTGTAAGAGTAAAAATATTTCTAATGGCCGTAGACACATGACATAGGTATTCAAATGAATCAGAAAAAGCTAACTAAGACATTTATGATGATTTCAAAATGAAAAAAACCCTTTGGTATCCATGGATTTTACAAAAAGAATTCAGTGCTTTAACCGCCAAATTATTTAATCTGAATTTTCACCCACTTGAAGTTGTGTCTCGCTGACGCGATCCACAACTTCAAGTGAGTGAACATTATTCAGATTTGACAAAACGGAGGTCAACTGTTTTAAAATATTGCTGATTGATGTGACATTTGTTCTTTACCATGTTTAAAAGGTGGTACATAATGTGTTAATAAAAAATGAATAGGGGAGAAGTTTCTATTATGAGCATAGTATATGGGAACACTGTCCTGTGAGCGTTAATAGTATGTCAATGACAACTGAACTTAATAAAATATACATATGTATGATTTTTCTATCAAAATATATATTTTCGCCTTTTTGATAACGACATTTTTTTATTTTGCGGAAGTTTTAATTTGTTTGCAATCCTGCTCATAATAGGAACATCTGTTCATAAGATGAGCATGGCCAGTACCTTTAATGAGCTGGCATGCTCACAAAGGAACTACCGTGCTCATATTAGGAACATTGCCTATTTAACATGACACTGTTTTGGCTGTCACGGTCATCAGAATGGAGCTAAATGTTTTGTACGAGGATAATTTTAAAGAATATTTCAATCATTACACGAATAATACATTTTTCTATATGCTGGCTCAATGATTATTTGAAAACACTTGAAGAATCAAAGACTGTTATTTATTTGTGAATACATTTATAGGTGTTCCAAATTTGAGCAGGTCTGCTCATAAAGGATCCCCTATGCTCATATTAGGTGCAGTGTGTTATATTTTGTCCCTGATTTATTGTATAACTTTTCTCAAATATAAAACTCGTTCCACGCACAAGATTTTTCAAGATCTATGTTTCCAAAAAAATTGTTATGTTCGAATTGGTATAAATAAAGTGGCGAATGAAAGATACAAAATACACTTGTGGGGAAACTAGAATAGTTGTTAGTACTAGTACTTTTCATTTTATGGAAGTACCGACTATTTCAACACCATTTTTCACCACCAGCGATAGAGTATTTGAAATTAGGTCAATTGGATTAATGCATGAATTACCCCTCATTGGAACTTGTGTTACTCTGAGGACTATGCGACCAGAGGATAGCCGAGCTGAGCGACACGCGTCGGCGTTCCACCATATATTTCACAGTAAAACCCACGTCTCTGGCCGTCTTGGTATGTATGGTTGTAAACCCCCCAGGCATGCCCAAAATGGGTGAGTGAAGGAAAACAACCTTAATAACTCACGATGCCCAACCACCCCACCCTCGCGTCGTCATCTGTACATATACAGTTTCATTTTTTATCATAAAGTTTGCACTGTTTTTTAAATATTGTTTACTGACCACTGTCGAAAAGTGACATTTGGCAACTATTTCACTAATTTATTTACTCTCACATATACAGGGGCAATTTCACGTAAAGGGCACACAAAAAGTCTCATAGCATGTCAAAAATAAAAACCTTCCATGTATGATAATTTCACAACTTTTGACAGCGAGATGTCATTCCCCAACATCAGTTAAATTTCCAGAGCTTAATTATGCCCATGAATGAATATATTGACTTGTGAAATGTATGCTTTATTTGCGTGTACTAGAGGGGACATTTGTTTTAACAATCATTAGTCTCTGCTCAAATGCTAATAATGTAGGTAATTTGAAAATTCTAACCCCTAAATTTTTATTTTTTTTATTGTCGTGTTTCTAAAGGGAAGATCACTATGTGTTGTACGCGTATTTCACATGTATATAGATTTGATATTCATTTGAAATGTGACAAATGAAATTTTGCAATACACTCAAGTATGAATTGTACAGCATTTACTTCGACAGCTCAACAAATTAGTGCTCTGATATCAACTAAATATACACATATAGCTTGAATACTATATATGACATATTTTGTGCATTTTTACAGTGCTTTTTCATGCGAATCCTCTGCACAATTATATGTGTGACAAACTGTACTGGAGGGGATATTTTGTTAACGGTTGAAATAACAACATCACAAGTGCTATAAATGCATACTTTAGATCAGTAAAACATGATATGTTGCTCAACATTTCATATTCTAATTTTGCTCCAATATATATTGTTATTAAACAACATTTTGTTTTCAAACTGAGCTGAAGTAGCATAATTGTATAAAATTTGCTAAAATAAAATGATGTTTAAGTGGTTTATCACGGGTAAAGGCCGCAACTATTTGTCTGCATCGTATTAAACACCATCAAGGAAAAACAATGGACAATAACATGGACAATGTCACGGTGTTCAAGCTAATATCATAAAATGTACTGGAGAGGACATATTTTTTTAAACAACAATAACAAACCTGTAAGCATGAATGATCACTCAATAATTCAACTGAATAACAAGTAAACTACTAAAAAGAGATAAAATAGCATCATCAGTCATAGTTTACAAACATCTACATTACTATTATTCCAATATAACCGCAGAGACAGTTAGTGTATCCATTCCAACCCCCTCACGAAAGTCTAGAAAGCATTTTGTTGGCACATCCTTCCCTTAAACCTGACATTTTGTTTTATACTATAAAACAAAATGTGAGGTGTATGGTATAAAACAAAATGTGAGGTTTGAGGGAGGGATATATACGCCAACAAAATACTTTCCGGGCTTTCAGGAGGGGAGTTGGATAAATTATAGTACTGGGCTAGGTATCTGGGATGCATTGCCTGATATCAAGCATATAGTAAATAATGGGCAATAGTCAGCCATCTTGCATTTGATAGAGTTGAAATTTGTCAAGGTATATAAATGAAAACAACCATTTTCAAATGCATATTCCTCCCTTATCTTCACTTCATCATGGCTGTTAGGAGCATAAGCTATTTGTTGGGTCTAGCTGGCTAACATACCGTAGTTTGCCAGATATCAGGCATATTCAATAATTAAATAATTGCCGCAAGTCTGCTATTTTGAATGTGATCAAGTTCAAATTTGTTAGGTCACAGCTGTCACTCCCTGAAATCTAGCATTTTCTTTTTACTTTGTTACTTAGTTGTAGTGTAACTGTTTTATTATGCTAATGTACCGTACACAATATATTTATGTACAGTGGTTTAAAAATAATATTAACTCCAGCCGATCTTGAGCTTATATAATTGGATACAAAGTTTTGTATGTAATGGTACATATAATTAAAAAAATAAAAATACATACCTCAAACTGAATACAAATTTACATGCATGCATCAATGGCCCTACCATTTTTTTACACCAAGCTACGTTTTTACTACGGTAAAGCAATTACTGGTTAACTATTTTAGTATGGTACAAATGATAATTTATCATGTGTTTATAACAATACCGTTCTCTCACTCCAGCCTAGGCCTATATCTACAAATCTGGGATATATTTGTATTCATAACAAGACCTATTAAATTTGATTTTTTTCATATATCCCGATAATCGGCTATTTTTAATTTGCCAAAATACTTCCCTGAAACCTCACATTTTGTTTTAGCATAATAACCTTTGAACTATCTGGCACATTTTAGCAGATATCACATATATTAAAGTAGGCCTAAACATGACGTCATTAGGCCAATTCCTATTTTATACCGGATGCTATCGGCAGTAACAGCGGTTAAAATCCAGTATTCAGCCATTGTTATTATGCGACTACATTTTTTGCCTTTATTGGCCCATTACTGGTCCAATGCGGAATATAGATCATAAACTGTATTGGCTGAAAACAGCACCAATGTGCAAGACATAATGATAATCAGGCTCAATTAAACCATTTTATTGGGCCAATACTGTGATGTTATCAGGGTAATTTTGAAATTGATGGGAGTTGAAATTTTCCAGGGCATTTCCCTCGATCCTTAAAACCTCACATTTTGTTTTCTTATTCTATGGTCTAGCTGTCTGGCAATATTTGCTGTAGTAGTAAATCTTTGCTTTACGTCACTATTCGGCACAAAAGGTCTTTTAAGTGACATTGTAATACGATAAAAACGTTGTAGTCAATTGATGAGATGAATGATGTACAGATGAGGTGATAGGGCATGGTGGGTTATTGAGAGTGTTTTCCTTCGCTCGCCCGGTAAGTGGTTCTGGGCATGTCTAGGGGATATACCCCCATATATGGCCAGACGACCGGAGACTTGAGTTTTCCCTGTGCAATTTAATGCTGAAACTCTGTGGCATTTTGCGCAGCTCCGCTATCCTGGGGTCGGATAGTCCCCAGAGTAACAATAGGAAGGATAACTCCCTCTGGGTAACTCCATTCATCCCACGTGAGAGACATAATGTCAAACACGCTATTGCCGGTTATTTAAGGCTACCACAGCCTACATCAGCGCCAGCACTGATGCGGGTGCTGCATCGGCTCCGCTGTTGAGCGGAGGAGCCAGGGTACGCCACTGGCAATCTGCCCGAAGATTATGGCCAGATACGAGGAGGCTGCAGCTGCCCTTGGATGATTGCTGTAGACGGCAATATTTGCTAGATATATCAGACATAATATATGTTTTTTAAAGTAGATAATAAATGGCAGATAGTTGGCAATTTTGAATGTGATCTGAGTTGAAATAAGGTCTATCCCTCCCGGAAACCTCACATTTTCTTTTATATTAATTGTCTAGTTATCTGGCACTGGATATGAAGCATGTTAAGTTAAATAATGGACACCAGTCGGCCATTTTGAACCTGATAGATTTGGAAGTTTTTCGAGGCATACATGTATATTTTATGAATATAACTGGTATGCTGGTAACACTTTCTCAAACCTCACGATTTTTTATAGTTATAGTCTAGCTATATCAAACGATCTGCTTAGCCTTGCCCTCCTTAAAACCTCACATTTTATATTATATCAATTAATTGTCTGGCTATTTGGCATGGTTTGCCAGATATCACTATCAGGCATATAGTGGGGGCTCTTAGGTTTTTGGGTGTGCACTTCTGGATAAAATTGTGAATTTTGGCACACAAATAGTTAAGATATCGCTGTACAGGAATTTTGATGGAAGCAAGTTGGTACGTCCACATTTTGCCGCCATCTTGGTTTTCAAAATGGCCGCCACTCGGGACCTAGATTCAGCAATATTTCATAAAGGAAGACAATTAGAGAGCTCGTTACAAGCTGATTTTTTTATGAAAGAACCCTAGAGGTATCTAAATTAACATAGTAAACGTTCTAGAAAATCCTCCTCAAGCACTCTGACATATTCAAGATGGCGGCCAAGATGGCCGCCAGCGTATAGTCATATTTGATAAATAGCGTAAAATGATCGATTTTAGCTCGATTTTCTATTGTAATACACCATTTCAAATAGTTTCGTGGTCAGTAAAGCTATATAGACTATCCCCAGCAATTTGGAAAACATATTTTACCCTTTTATCCCAAGAGGCTTTTTAGCGAACGCCCCTGCGATCTTTATTGGGAAAACATTTTTATTTATAATCAATTAATTAAGTATTAATGGTGATTTATATTGGTTTCAGTAATATAGATATATTAAAGCACGCTTATTGGTCAATTAAGTAGTATTTTTAGTTATACAAGATGGCGTCCAAGATGGCCACCAGCGTATAGTCATATTTGATAAATAGTGTAAAATGATCGATTTTAGCTCGATTTTCTTTTGTAATAGGCCCTACACCATTTCAAATAGTTTCGTGGTCAGTAAAGCTATACAGACTATCCCCAGCAATATTGGTGATGTATATTGGTTTCAGTAATATAGCTATATTAAAAGCACGCTTATTGGTCAATTAATTAGTATTTTTAGTTATTCAAGATGGCGTCCAAGATTGCTGCCAGTGTATCCATGGCAGATTTAAGAAATTGAGTAAATTCTTCAATTTGTTATCAATTTCTTTTGTAATACATCATTTTAACTAGTTTCATGGCCTGTGAGTCCATCTAAAATACTCCCAGACAACGTTAAGCATATTTAGCACCTTAACATGAGGGTTTTTAATTGGCCTACTAACCAAAAACTTACTCTGTCACATTCTGATCATATCGCTGGCTTAGGGAAGATTGGAAAGATCATTTAAAGATATACTGCATATGAGCTGAAATGCATAACAATGTTATGTATTTCTGATGTAAGTGACATGGGATTGCATGTAGGTGATATTTCACTGCTTGCCTACAGTCTTCAATTGGGGGACATCGAGTATAATTTTTGTCTGAATGAAAACTATTATTTGAATGCATTCCCCTGGTAATAATGTCACCATACACATACTTAATCACAAACACTATCAGCAATGCATGTAACTTACGAATATACATGTGCTTTAATGCATGCACTGGTATGTCAATCAATTGCTGCTGGAAAGGTGTATTTAGATATAATGACTATAGGGTGTCTACAGGGATAATGTGTGAAAAAGGTCCTAGATTCTCAGGACCTCTAGATGTGCTGTTCGTGGTTTCTATACTTTGGTCCACTTTCTATACTACTTTGACCTAGTTTAGTGTGTTTGACCTTGATGGATCGTTACAACATTTGGTACAATCCAGTAACTTTAGGTGTATCTACACCTTCGTGGTTATTTCCCTTTAGTTTACTTTTAGTATTGTACCTACGACTCAGTTAAGTGTCTTTGACTTGACTGTTCTTTTCTGGGACATATATGGTAAAATACTTGATCATGCTGATGGACTGCTACCATCCTGTTAATCCTTGAGTAAATCGGGATGTAAAAATGTGATTTACTTTTGCACTTTCGTGTGACAGGTGGTATCGACGATGTTGTAATAGCGCTCTGGTGGTAATTCTTAAATAATGTGAATTCGTTTGACACATATACAGTAAATCAAATAGTAATAACAAGAAATTCAAAGAGCAAAAGTGAAGAAAATTAACATAGATGAGTTTTCTTCCAAAGCCATCTTTCTCCATTTGAAAAGCCCTATATACACTGTCATTATAAATACACCACCTTTCCAGTGGCAATTGATCGACGTCGACATACCAGTGCATTAAAGCACCTGATCCAGTATGTGTATGGTGACATTATTACCAGGCGGATACACTGACAATAAGTGGCTCACTCAGGAAACATCACACTTACATGCAATATATCATCAAATGATCTGTCCAACACAAATCAATGTCACACCTGGAAAACAGCTGTAAAATGTTATGGGCCAAGTGGTTCACCAATTACATATTTGTCGCCAAATGAAAACTCTCATGTTAAGGTGTTAAATATTGCTCAACATTGTCAGGGAGTAATTTAGATGAGCTCACAAACCATAAAACTAGTTGAAATGATGTATTACAAAAAAAAGAAAATTGAGCTAAAATTGACGGATTTGCACAAATTCTTAAATCTGTCCGTACACTGGCAGACATCTTTCAAAATAGATGGGGGTAGGCTATATAGATTTACTGATCATATTTCAAATTGTCCATCACAAAAGAAAATTGAGCTAAATTCTATCAATTTACGCAAAAAACATAAATCAGTTTCACACCCGAAAAACGGCTCGAAAAGTTTAAGGGCCAAGTGGTTAACCAATTACATTTTTGATGTTATATGTCGCTAATTAAAAACTCTCATGTTAAGGTGTGTAAATATTGCTTAACGTTGTCTGGGAGTAGTTTAGATGGACTCAAAAAACAATAAAACTAGTTGAAATGATGTATTACAGAAGAAAATTGATATAAAATTGAAGAATTTACTCAATTTCCTAAATATGCCCATACACTGGCAGCCATCTTGGACGCCATCTTGAATAACTGAAAATAAAAAATTAAGTGACCAATATAAGCGTGCCTTTAATATGCCTTTAATATAGTATTACTGACATCCAACATACATCACCATTAACACTTAATTAATTGATTATACATAATAAAGTTGTCCCAATAGATATTACAGAGTCGTTTGCTAAAAAGCCTCTTGGGATAAAAGGGTTAAGTATGGTTTCAAAATTGCTGGTAGTAGTCTATATAGCTTTACTGACCACGAAACTATTTGAAATGGTGTATTACAAAAGAAAATCGAGCTAAAATCGATCATTTACGCTTTTTATCAAATATGACTATATGCTGGCGGCCATCTTGGACGCCATCTTGAATATGTCAGAGTGCTTGAGAATGATTTTCTAGAACGTTTACTATGTTAATCTAGATGCCGATAGGGTTCTTTCCTGAAAAAATCAGCCTGTTATGAGCTCTCTAAGTGTCTTCCTTTTTGAAATATTGCTGAATATAGGTCCCAAGTGGCGGCCATTTTGAAAACCAAGATGGCGGCCAAAAACTGGACGTACCAACTTGCTTCCATCAAAATTCCCATACAGGAAGATCTTAACTATCTGTGTGCCAAAATTCACAATTTTATCCAGACGTGCACACTTCATCTCATATATTGACTTAAGAGCCCTCACTAATAGTAAATTAAAGATATACAACGCTGCGCCAACTTGAGCATTGTAAGATCCTACATCATGTACCAGTGACATGTGCGCTATCAACTATTATATATCTGGGGGCTGGGGCCATGTTATAAGACATGACATAATTTTATATCCTAGCATATAACCTGTAGTGAAACCACTTCCTGGGTGGATAACAAGACATTTAAACTCATTTTTTGCAATAGAAAATGTATATGACAATCATACATTTAAACTATTAAATCCATTTTAAAGTAGGAGGGTCATCATGGTTCGCTGAGCAAACATTATCCACCCATCTGCATGTGCAGCATCGTCACGGTCCACAGGAGTGGGGCCGCCGAAGCGAAACAATTATGGTTTGGTGAAGCAAAAGGACCCAGCTGCTACAAACACATTTTTTTTTAAATTCAAGTAGTCTAGTAGATTGTGTATCGGTACAGACCGCTTAAATCGCTTGACAAGCATGACAAATACCACAAGTTCTATACCTGAGTAATTACACTTTTAGTGTTACATACGTTCTGTCCCCTCCAGTACGCAATGTACTGGCAGCCTATTATGGACAATATAGAGCACATTTGTTTGATGATATATACGCCATAAATGTATATATATTGTACTAGTAGGTCTTGTAAGTCAGAACAGTGAAGAAATTACATTAACATGCTAATATTGATTTAAAAATGAACAAAGGAAACACCCACAAAATATTTTTTGGTTACAACTTATCCATTAATGAAATACATATATGTATTTTTAATAAATATCAATTTGTTGGTGTCTAGTGGCTGCCATTAACGAAGGCTTTATTATAATAATACATAATTACCAATATAGATCAGTAAATTACAAAAATTAGGTCTTATCACACAAAGAATACTAAATATTGATATTATGTACTGGAGGGGACAATTCTAATTTAACACTATTTTCATCTAAAAATGTATAAATACGTGGTTGTTGTAACATGAATTTTTCAATTAATATCCACGTGGTGTCTCAAAGAGGCAGGTCATATTGCAATAATAATATATCTTAGAAAAACACACTGCGTGGATCTTGAATAGTGATGTACTGGAGGGGACATTATTTTAACGGAATTTTCACATACATACAGGTAATTCTAATTAATTTCCTAATGTTAATCAGCAATCAGTTTAAAGTATTTGTATGCCATATATAACCACCAGACCTATTCAAAAGAGTAATTAAATGTCTATATATATGTAGATAGTTCAAGCTGGGCAGTGATGTACTGGCGGAAAAAAATGAAAAAAAAAACACATAAAATCAGATTTTGTGACACGATTTTTGTCAAACATGTGTCGTTTAAATCGTAAGACCAATAACCATACCACAAATAAAATTTTATTTGTGTGTTAGATGCATATCTGGAATAGAAAAACCCTCCTATGAAGACAATTCCGTGATGAGACTGCAAAATGTGTTGAAAATAACATAAATACCACTGATTCATGAAGAAATAATTGACAAAACTCTATAAAATTTGGTCTGTTGTTCCCCCATACAACCCTTGTTAAAATGAAAAATGTTTTATATAAATATCTAGCAGTATTTGCTAAAAAATTGTGTAAAGGTTTCAATTTTTCCTAAATGCACCTTTTATGTGAAATTGCCCACAGGGAAATAATGTCAGATAAACTAAAGTTTGTAGTGCATATATTTTCTATTATTTTATATTATGAGGGAATATGCCTGCTGATCTTGGTCTACTTTGCTTATGTAGATACTGTATGCAAATAAAAATCGCAGTCATTTGCGGTGAGGAAAATAATTGGCTTCAGGGGAATCCACATCTCAATTGTAGAGATTTAAGATCAAATTAATGGGCAATTTCACCAGATTATCTTTCTTGCTAACACTAAAGCAGCCCTGAAGGGGGGCTGCCTGGAACTTGCTGTAAAACGCGTGGGCCTAAACTTAATTAGCCCTATATCGTCACGATACCAGAACTTTTTCATAAATGATTATTATAGATGTATCCAAGGAATGATCAGTTAAATAAACTTTGTCCCAATATAGTGCACTTAGCTAATTCAGTGGAATAACCCAGTTCGGATCCATTGGGGTGCGCCCTCCCACCCTTCAATATCTCAAAATAAAAAACGACATATTTGTACAGAAATAAGCTTTAATAAGCACCATTTGAAGCCTTAGTTGTCAAAATTCCCCATGAGAGCATGAACTGGATCCATGTAGTTGAATTACCAGCTGTGGTGTGTAAATTTTAGTTGAAAATTAGGTGCCCCCGTCAGGCAAATTTTGGATCCGCCACTGAATCCGCAAGGCTATGAAATTATTTCATATTTTATCTAAATTAAGAACCCCAAGACAACTATTAAATTCCAAAGGCATTGTTAGTTTTGTTAAAATGAAAGAGGAACAGTAAACGATATTTACGTTATTGGCGTGAAAGATACAGCATAGTAATTTATTGACCTCTGGAAACCTCCCCCCCCCCCCAATATGATTTATCATAATGACGTTATGGACGTTTCGTCTCATGTCTACCTGTCATGACTGAAAATTTAAAAATGACTTGCTCATCGCAAAAAATTTTTTTTGTAATTATACGGACTTTTAAATTCTATAGGTAAAGGCATTTTACATAGGTGATATAAAAATAAATTTTGTAGGTTCAGTGGGAAATTCCTTGCAGTGCCTGAATCGACAGAAATACAAAAGGCGCTGTCTTCGATCATTTACATGCATCGAAGTTTAATTAGATTTAAAAAAACAGACAAACTGTTTATTCTCAACTAAAATATAATTAAAATTATTAAATGTGAAACCCCAGAACTGAAAGTTAAACAATACAAGGCCCACTTGTAAATGATATTCAGTAGACTAGTTTTGAAACGAGCACACTTGCAAATTATAACCTAGCTATTACTTCAACAATGCCACTATCGTATGAAAAATGCCATGTGGTGATGCAGAACTATTTATTTTAAGTAATTGTTTATTATTATATTTCACACAAACAAATCATGGTGTGTAGTAGGACACCCTTACTCACTGCCACGAATGCCCCTAATATGAGCACATTGGTGCTCCCAACATGAGCATATGCTCGTAATCGGAACATCCGCTATGCTCATAATAGGACACTTGAGCATGGCTATTATAATTTACCAATACAAATAACACGAGATAGATACTCTTTTTATCGCCCACATATCAGAAAAATAAGGTTATGATTGATGACATGAAACAAACTTGACATCTTTATATGTTCTTCTATAGAATCACCATACATTTGAAGCTTATACGAAATTGAACTCATTTAAAAAACCTCAGTTGAAGTCACTTGATTTGTTCTGATACATTTGATGCTGAATAAAACTAATCTCAATTAGAAGCCTTGACATTGTCCTCGCAAAAGAAGGCAAAATACACCACCTGGTGACTATATTTCATGGAAATTCCAGCTATGCTCATATTAGGAGCATGCTCATATTAGGACAACTTACCCTACCCGAATATATGCGGCACGGGCGGTTAAAGGTTTGAGGGTTGAGAACACATGTCTCAAGTTGAGGCACTGCCCTTGTAACTTTTGAGTGTCAAATACCGATATTTTGGCAATTTTGATATTTTAGTTTTAAAAAGAGGGTTTAGGATCCCCCACCCTGGACTCCCCTCCCCAATGTGACTCACCTTCACAAACTGCACGCCTATCTGATTCGGCATGTTTAAGAGATGATGTATGTTTGAAACAACTATCTTTTTAAAACAATAATTATATCTCAGATGAACAATTTATAGCTGTTTATCCCTTCTCTATCTCTATCTTAGATGACCACTTGATAGCTCTCTATCCGTTCGCTTCACTCGAATCACTAGGCCTACACATATTAATGTAAACAATACACAGCCAACCGTAGCAGATGAGAAAACCTGCCACCGTTACCTGGTTACTCTTGACCAGTAGCGCTGATCGCCGCTGTCCTGCCACATAAATAAACTGTGCTCAGTTCGGGGTTAAATCGCAATTCGCTGACTTACCTGCAGTGTACACGTCTTCACTACCCTATTTGACGCATATATGTGAAGATTTTTTATTGTTAGAAAGGGAAAGTAAGTTTATATTCATGTTATTATAAATCCGAAACTACGCTTGAGGCTACCAAGTGATCTCGGGTGGAGTGGGATGGAAACGCGAGATTTTGTGAGATGACGTCATCGCACGTGGTAGATGACGTCATCGCACGTGGTATCTGCCGTTTTTCTTGTGCTTCACGCACGTGTTTTTGGTTTAATCAACAAGTTTAAGGCGGTCTGAGCATGCTCCTTCAGCGGACGAGTTTTCCTCACATAGATGTCGCTCATGTCGCACTGGCGTAGGCTGATGCAAACTATATTGCCGTGAATTGTAGTTGTATTTTACCTAAATTCAGGTCCAATATATCACATATCAGCTCAAGAATCACAGATATGTAAGAAAATATATTTATTATAAGCAAGATGATGTTAGATTGGCCATAGCTCATCAGATTAAGTCCAGAAGAGCAATTTAAAGTTGGTATCAAAGCCACTTTGATACTAGATTCACGGCTCTGTGGCTCGCTTGACCAGCAGAGTGTACCAGGAAACAACGCAGCAAACAGGAAGGGTTGCGCCAATGCTGGGTTAATGTTGGCCCACCGTAGGCGACGCTGTACCAACATTAAATCAGCATTGGCTCAATGAGAATGCTACCTCTACTCAATGTTGTGTAAATGTTGGTTCACGGGGAAATCACCTGAGAGCATCACAGTTCGCTGCTTGTTGTTGTCTCAGCCGCGACATACTGTATTGCCTATCTCTGGGTGACCCCTTGGGTACTCTGGTTCCCAGAGCCACACTACGCGGCGTGGCCGAGCCTTATGTAGCCTCTGGTATGCCCAAATGGCGAATGTTTGTGACTGGTTGCTATTTTTAGATGGAAATAGGGTAATCCCCGAATTCAGCCATTTTTATAAGGTCACTTCCCCGGATGAAGAGTTGTTGACAGTATTGTATTTCCCCTCTGACGCATTTCCTATGACTTGACCCAGAAAATTATTCACCGGCCTCAATAGCACAGGCATGATGGTCACGTGACAAAGAACCTTGGCCAATACCCGGCCATAAATGAAATTGGCCGGGTTTGCCAGGCAACCCCTTGCACTAGGCGGATGGTAAGAGTCTGCAGATAGCAAATAAGGAATTTAGACTTCCTGTTGCCATATGACGTTTACTGTCACGTGCGGATCCCCCCAATGTTTAGTGCAGCAGGCATAAAGAGGCCCCGGTAAGTGCCCTGAGGGCACAGCTGAAGTGTGGACCGCATCACTGGCATGTTACGTCTACGCGAAACAAAGTAGTTCTGATAGAAGCATGTGACATGGCATAGCATGTGCTTACAAAGCACTTGTAAGCGAGACCAAGTGATACTTGACAACTTTACACTGCAATGCAGTTATAGGCCTACTTATAGCAGATATTTTTGTAACAGTTATACTTCATGTACTTATTGTACATTCACATTGTCTGAGGCATAGAGCAGATTAGACAAATAGCAGCTGCTGCAATTATCAGTCGCGCCTGATTGCTGTGCAAACAGTTGATCATCGCGAGGAGCGTCCCTCCTATTATATAATATCAGAAATAGATAAATTTAATATGTATTTATCTATCTCTGATAATATCTATACGGCCTACCATCTTGAAAACACGAGATGCTGATCCAATATTGTCGATCAAATATTAGCCCACTGTTGGGCCACCATCTGCGTCGCTGGCCCAACAATAGGACAATAATGGATCAACAAGCTGTGTTGGCTGGGCATCCTTGTTTTGTACTGTTTTCAAGGCGATTTAAACATGCCATTATTGTCCCTATGTTAGCATTTAGATATGGATCTTCCAATATAAATTGTGATAATATATTGATATTTCACTGCTAAGCATCAGGTCAAGTTATCGCAAAATATACATATAGGCCTATTTGAAACCGAATTGTAGCTGTAGCCATAACTTTAATCTTTAAAATAAAAACAAAAATACCCAGAAATATATATTATTATTGCTCCGGACAGTTTTAATTGGCTGAGAACGACAAAACAATAAAGCATTTACTAAGATATAAAAATATTGTTGAAGTCTCTCGTAAAGGGTTAATCCAAGTGACCACAAGATGATGTTAATTGCAATTAACCGTTTACATTCCGGAGATGTCTGCTTACATCAATGTTACAATTTATTATTTTATTATATATAGGCCCCTATATATATTATTTTCAATTCACTAATATGATTGACGGGCCTCGCAGTTTCCGTCAACCAAAGTTAGTAACCAGAGATAATAATGACTTGTACCATTTTTTACATTTTATCAGGATGCTGGGATTTAATGGGTGCTACTTTTGTAAACGCAGCTATAGTCCACTATCAGCGCGAAGGCTGGGGAGGGAGGGTGTAGCATGCTTGGCGACCCCACTAAAAATACCTGAGTCGCGAGGACCACCTAAAAGTTGTTATGTAGTGTTTATGCACATTAGCAGCCCTGGAAACGCATCAAAAGTGAGACTCGATCCAAAGCTGGCCCAATGCCGGACCAGTGTCTACGACGTTATACCCACATCAAACCCACACAAGCTGCATGTCTTGCGCTTGCTGATAATCCACATTTATAAATATAATGCATTTACGCATAGGCCTGAGCGAAAACACACACATATATGCCTATATGATATGTATGTACAAAGCGAAATTTACCAAACTGTTCTAAATTGTTGAATTATTATTTTTTTAATTATAAAATTCGCTTCAAGTGATAAATTATTTAATGTGATATATACTAAAAAAAATCATGATTGCGATTTAATATAATCATGTGCTTTTAGAATATCGATTACGATTATGATTATGGTTACAGGTCATTTTTTTTTCTCGATTACGATTAAAATCATGATTACAGGATTTCAAAAAATGTGATTACGATTATGATTATGATTACAATGTAATCGATTAAAAATCGTAATTGACGATTATTATCATAATCGACCCCAACCCTGCTTTGTATTAACAAAATCTTATTTTTTATAATTATAAACTGTTGCCACATTGTATCATTGAATACATTTAAGGTGTGTTTTTTTTCTGCGGGCACAAAGTCGTGAGGTCGTGGGTTCGAATCCCACATCGGACATGATGGGAATTTTTCTGCGACCGGCCCCAACCCAGGGTGAGTTCGACACAGGCTCAATGGGTAGGTCAAGCCACTGATAAAGGCATATACTAGCCGATATATTCAAGCCTACTCATCAAATTTCCATTGTTTGATTCTACTAGAGTGCAATAAACTGGTGTCACTAATTATCAACTAGTCTGTGTTAATGGTTGGAAATGCAATTTACTGAAGAAATACAAAATTAAAAACTATACGGAATTGGCTCTCCCAGTGGAAGTCAACTCGTATATATCAAATTGAGAAATTTTCATTCAATTTTATTTAACAAATTGTATATATACACATAGTTTGTTTCTTGTATTCATCTGCACTTCTTTTTAAAACATCCATCTCTCCATACAATGAGAGTATCAGCCCGTCCAAAAACAGTATTGATCATTACTTTTTGTATACTATTTTTTGGTGCGCTATTATAGGCCTATTTTTTATATTTGCTAACATTTCTGTTCATATGCAGATTTTTTTTTATAATTCGTATACAATTGACCTATCTATTTTGATATTGTATAACGTTGACTATTTTAGCACCATTATAAATTATGCCTTTTTAACAACCTATCATTTATTTTAAACTTCAAAATCTTGTTTCTTCATAGCTGCAACAATTTATTATGTTCATTCACTTGTATAAAAAAAACCAGTCATATATGCTGTACTGTTTTTCTCATTGTTGCCTTCTGTTTTAATGCATAGCCAAACAGCTAGTCATATCCTAATTACACTATTTTTTATTCTTGCCATCTCGGTCTCTGTAATCAGAAAACCACTCATAAGTTCACAGCATATTATCCACTTTTGTTACAATATTATGTACATTCTGTTGAAAATGTTTTTTTTATATAACAACAGGTGGTTATTAATATAACATATATATTTCTGATATTTTTATATGTACCATTTCTAACCTTATCCAGTATTGACAACATGTTTTATCCAAATTCATATGTAACATGTAACCTTTGCATTCCACTCATATTATGTCCATTTTTTGTTATTGTAGTTTTATCAAACTTGCCATTTTTTAGTTCTTTAGTTACTTTAAGTTTTATATTTTTTTGTTGGCATCAAGCATTTGCCAGTCATCCAAAATGGTATTTAGTTAAATCATGTAAATAGTTAGTATGTTTTTTTTGTTATAGATTGATATCTAACTCATCGCTTTTTCAACTTGTTTTTTTCTGTTTCTAGTTTCATAATGTTGCAATTATCTGGCAGTCATATACAATATCGTCAGTTAATTACCTGGACAAATGCAAATAATTAGCCATATTTGCACTTTTGTTGCTTTTAGTCTTAGTTCTCACCCTTGCGTAAAGATTACATTTCGCCATGCAAAGCCAAAAAGCAATATCTGATTACTTTACAAGTAAGCAGATACTGCCTTTCAGCTTTGCAGAGCAGATTTGATTTCTTTTTTCATTTGTATAAATACATTTTGTTTTAAACCTTCAAGTAGGTAGTTGGTGGAATAAGTATTTTTATATGTACCTTACATTTTATTTCACTATTTTATAGTGAATTTTGTTACTATATCAAATCTGTTAGTATTTCTATACTGACAATATTTCTATTAAATCTAGCCAACCTATACAATGTACACAACAACATTCTTTTCATACATTATTTTTATTTTACTCCAGTCTCTCCCTTTCCACCCTTAAACTTTAACCCCAAAGTACAAATTCAAATCAGATAAATTAGTCGATAATTGATCCAAAATCATCTGCAGTTCAAATTTGCGCTAAATTTAACTTTTTACAAATGTGGCCTGTAATAAGTCCTCAACAATTTGATGATTTTCCATTATTTTATGTCATTTATTCACTGTTATATGATTGGATACGTACGTTCATGGAAAACCCACAAAAGTCATGGAATTTAACTTTTCGTCTAAAGGCATACAATTAAAAAAATAGCCTGTCTAGATATTTTTTAATAAAACTGCATTAGTTTTTAAGATCCTCCTTGCATGTTGTACAAACTAAGAGGCACACCACAACCTTAATAAAAATAATCTGCAGGGTATACAGTAGTAGTACGTAATCTAGCCAATAATATAATAAATAGTTTAGTCGTTTTTCTGGATAAAAAGTCCTTGAATTTTAAGAAATGACCATAGAAAAAATGTGATCCAGGAGTAATAAACCTGTACGTAACACAAAATTTGGTGCATTTTGAATTTGTCGATAATTTACATTTCTTCAAGTTATTAGCAAGTGCATAATCATGTATTATTTGTCATAATTAGATAACAGAATATAGGCCTATCTATATATTAACAGCAGATAAAAAAATAAAAAATAGTAAGAATATGTTTTTCGGTCAAAAAAGTATGTAAATCTCTAGCATCCATCCCATCCCATCATCTCCTCTCCAAGTCATATCATAATTACAGAGACTTGGAATGGATAAATATTAGCACAATTACTGACAGATAACCCGAATTATGACTTGTCCCATTTGACTGCCACCCTTTCCATTCATGTCCGTTCCCGAAATTATGTGAGGGCACTCGTACACATTCTAAGCTATTTTATTTAACACCTTTTTTGTATTCGTCTCAACAGTAGTCGCTTACTATATTGGGAATTCTGTTGTGGATTTTTTTTAAGCTGTACAATCAATTTAACCATTTTTCTTCCAACACATCACCAGACTCATTAGCATATCATCATTTTTTCCTTTCATATTAAAAACTGCTCAGAACCCGACATTATAACTTTAATTTTACTTGAGATATTTCTTCAATAAACAATATCGCCTCTTAAAAAAATCCTTCAGCACTTAAAAATATTTTGGCCGCGACTATTACCATGCAGCATACAGCAGATAAAAAAATAAAAAATATTAAGAATATGTTTTTCGGTCAAAAAAGTATGTAAATCTCTAGCATTCATCCCATCCCATCATCTCCTCTCCAAGTCATATCATAATTACAGAGACTTGGAATGGATAAATATTAGCACAATTACTGACAGATAGCCCGGATTATGACTTGTCCCATTTGACTGCCACCCTTTCCATTCATGTCCGTTCCCGAAATTATGTGAGGGCACTCGTACACATTCTAAGCTATTTTATTTAACACCTTTTTTGTATTCGTCTCAACAGTAGTCGCTTACTATATTGGGAATTCTGTTGTGGATTTTTTTTGAGCTGTACAATCAATTTAACCATTTTTCTTCCAACACATCACCAGACTCATTAGCATATCATCATTTTTTCCTTTCATATTAAAAACTGCTCAGAACCCGACATTATAACTTTAATTTTACTTGAGATATTTCTTCAATAAACAATATCGCCTCTTAAAAAAATCCTTCAGCACTTAAAAATATTTTGGCCGCGACTATTACCATGTGATGCCTTGCATCACCTATCGTATTTGTTCCACTTGTGGTGGAATTATTCTCGGGATGTATATAGGCCTACATGGTCCAGTTGTTGAATGACATTTTGTAGCTCAAGCGTGTTTCGCGGTTTGGACGATGTTTTATGGTTGATTCTGGTCGGGCCGGGCCCTAGTTTAGTGGTTAGCACCGCTGCCTTTCACGCCAGAGTTCGGGGTTCGTTTTCCTGTCTCGGCGGTTTGAAAGAAACCAAAATGTTTCTTTCCCATCCACTCGTAAAACTCAGTATTGTGGGGAGCCTCCGTGACCGAGAGCTAGCGTTCTCGGCCTCAGACCGCCAGGGCGCGAATTTTGAATCCTGTGTCTGGCAGTGTTATCTCACTCATCTCACCATCCTCAGGAGGTTCTCTTGGCCCAATTTAGCCTATATGTGCACGAAAGTGGCCTAAAACCCGATTCATCAGATATCTCAAGGTCAAATATACCTTTTTAACAAATGAAGCCAAGAACAAGTGTAATACCTCATTTTCATGTGATTTGGACTGGGCAATCCATTTATTTTGATCTTTCTATGACCCAAGGTCATCTTCAAGGTAAAAAAATCAATTTCACGGTCAAATAAGCAAAAAATACCATTTTTAACAAATACTACTAGGAACATGTGTAATACCTCTTTTGCATGAAATATTGTCTGAAAATGCATTTATAGCATTCTTTAGTTGATCCCAGGTAATCTTCAAGGTCGAAAGTCATTTCCAAGGTCAAATATCACTTTACAACAAATGAAGCTAGGAAGAAATGTAATACATCATTTTCATGTTATTTTGACCGGGCAATTAATTCTTGTATTAATTTTATGAGCCAAGGTCATCTTCAAGGTCAAAAGGTCAAATCTCAAGGTCGATTAAGCAAAAATTACCAATTTTAACAAATAAAGCTACGAATATGTGTAATACCTGTTTTCCATGCAATTTCGACTGGGCATTACATATCTGATATTATTATGATAATTCAAGGTCATCTTCAAAGTCGATAGGTCAATTTTAAGGTAAAGTAAGAGAACATTTTTAACAAATAAAGCTAGGAACGTGTGTAATACATCTTTTGATGGGAGTTTGTTTGACAAATCCAATTGTAATATTACTTAGTGATTCATGGTTATCTTCACGGTCAACTTCAATTCAAAGTCATCAAAAGTCAATTTCGAGATAAAAAATAAACATAAATAGCAAAAAGTGTAGTACGTCTTTTTAGTGTAATTTTGACGAGTAATCTATTTCTACTGCTTCTACTATTTTAATGCTTGAAGGTCATTTTCAAGGGCAGTGTGTCAATTTCAAGGTCAGGTAAGCGAAAATATGATTTTTAACAAAATAACCAAGAAAAAAATCTTTCTGGTATGATTTTGGTGATTTGAGGTGATCCTCTAGGTCAAATGTCAATTTCAAGGTGAAATATGCTTTCAACATAGTATGCTAACAATTGGAGCTCATATAATTAATTGTCTTGGTGTGACTTTAACTGGATACTCTAATTCTAGTAGGGTTTTAATGATTGAAAATCATAAAAATGAAATGATCAGACAACTAGAAGACATCAAAGGGTGACCGAGATGTGTCAAAGAGCGATGGAAAAGCATAACAGATCAATGGAGGGCGCTAAGAGGCAACACAGAGGCGGTCAAAAGACAATGAGGAGGCACTAAAGGGTGTCGACGAGTAGCTGAAAGGCGCCCCAGAGGAGCGAAATAGGGACTAAAAAAATTATAAAAAATAGTAGTCATTAAAAGGCAATGATGAGGCATTGAAGGGCAATGTGGAGGTGGTGAAAGGCAACAAGGAGGCGTTAAGGGGCTAAAAAGGGGCGTTAAAGAGCGACAGGATGCAATAATAGGTGACGGGGTGGCATGAAAGGGCTATGACAAGGAAGCGTTAAATGACAGTGGAAGTATGTTAACAGGTGAAGGGGAGGTGCTAAAGGGTGATGGATAGGGGTCTAAGCGCGATGAGAAGGCATTGAAGATGACGGGGAATCGGAGAAGCGCAAAATGGTGATGGAGAAACGTCAAAGAGCGACAGAAAGGCGTTAGAGGCTGAAAAAAGTGTTAAAAGTGATGAACATGCATTAAAGTTTGATGGAGAGGCGCTAAAAGGTGCTGCAGTTGCGTAAAATGGCGATGTGAATGTGTTAAAGAACGATGGTGATGCGTTGAATGGTGATAGGGAAGTGTTAAATGGCGTTGGGAAGGTGGTAAAGGGTAAAGAGAGGAGTTAAAGGGCGACCACGAAGCGTTAAACGACGATGGAAAGGCGCCAAAGGGCAATGGGGAGAAGTTAAAGTGTGATTGATAGGCGTGTGAAGGTAGGAGAAAGCGTTAAAGACGACGGAGAGTAGCTAAAGGGCGACGAAGACAACTTAAATGATGATGCAGACGTCTAAGGGCGACAGAAAAGTAATAAAGGTTGATGAATATGCAATAAAGGGTGATGGTGAGACACTAACAGGCACTGCAGATGCGATGGAAAGGCGGTAAATGGTGATGTAAAGTCAGTAAATGGCAATCGGAAGCCGGTAAAGGGCGTTGTGGAGGCGTTAAATTTCATCCAAAAGGCGTTGAAGGATGACGAAAAAAATAGGAAGGTCAAACCAAAAGCATTGAAGGGCAATGAGAGGCGACAAATTTGCCACAGTGACGTTAAATGGCGATGGAAAGGTGTCGAAAAGCCATAGAGAGGAGAGGCGTTAAAGATCGATGGAGATCGATGAAGACACATGTGTGTTTCCTTTTAGCGCATCTCCATAGCCCCTTACTGCCTCTCTGTCACCTTATAACGCCCTCGGTCGCTCTGTAACGCCTCTTGTCACCCATTAACGCCTCCTCATTTCCCTTTAATAGGCCTCCTCATTACCCTTTAACAGGTACGCCCCATAAAATTACAAATTACAGTGCATAACTTCATATAAATTCGCAATATGAAGACGCAGTTTAGTTAGGTATATAATAGTCTACATTTTATTCATTTTTGTGAGGTAAATTCTCGCAGAACTTACCTAGGAAGTGGGATAAATGACAGCGCTCCTGGATTGTATATAGGTTTTGTGCACTAAATCGTGTGTACAAAAAATATGCCACATAGAATATCCAAATGTCGCATAGAATTTGACCATCACTATATCCACCACCTTATTTTATTTAAACATGACAAAAACTGTACAAGCGCAATATATAAACTTTAACAGATTGCTCGTCCATGGAACAAGCTTCCACAACATATTCGCATGTCAGATAGTTTAAGCTCATTTAAAAGACAGTTGGGTGTTTTGTATAAGTCACATTTAATTGATTTCGATATCAACAATCGTTGTACATGGGGTATTATCTGCTGCTGCTCTGGGTGTGATGTACGATAATACTTGGTCTGAGAAACATAATATGCTCTACATTGAGATCACCGCAACCTTTACTGTCCGAGTTGATGGGGGAAAGCTTTTCGCTACGCTTCCAAAAACTCGACAGCGAAGTTGGCGGATGGTTCTGATGCTAACGTAGGTGTTGGCAGTCGACGAACCACCATGTCCGACTTTTTCAAAAAACTCGACAGCGAGGTCGACGGATAGTTCTGATGCTAACCTGGGTGTTGGCAGTTGATGAACCACCGTGTCCGACTTTTATTGGTATGTATATAATGTGTTCGGTAGAGCGACAGCTTTACGAGCTGACGCCAGCCGATGGTTTTTAGACTAATCGCAATAATTTCATGACAATTATTATAGCTTGCATATTTTTATTATAAAAGTATTCTACTTGTATTTATTTTATAGGTTTCTACGCTTTCCAGAGTGTGTTTTTTGCTGCTATTTATAATAATATGTAGTTATTTTATCTCTGGTTTTGGCGCCGGAAACTCAAAATATTATGTATATTATTTTTTTATACTTTCTGTACATAAATGAATATTAACATAGTTGCTGCCTAGCTTGCAGAGGCTTCTATAAGCCTGTTCTAGCGCAGCACGACCAATGTTGTGTATAATATTGTAATGATATAATGTGTATATTTTTTGTATCTGTTTTTAAATATATATATATGTATTGGTCAAAAGCTAAATGAAATATGGTATTAGCAGAGTGTACCCCCAACGTATGCATTTTTTAGCAATGACACTTAAAGGAGGTGGGGGTCAGTGATCAGAAAATCTATTTTTCACGATTTTTACCAATTAAAGCATCGTATTTCACAGATTCTGTCTCTCAAGTTCATTACTAAGTAGTGATGTGCTGTGTCAATTTATACATTATACTAAATCTGATATAATAGCTGATTTCATGGAATAAAATGTACAGTTATCCAGTCATATTGGCTGACAGTTTATAAATGCCTGGGTGTTGCGAGTGCTTATAAACGCACGGTGGTTTTTAATTGGGCGGCCATTTAAAACGGCTGGCCCCGGACCTTTTTAATGCCTTTTCATTGTCCTTTAGCGCCTTCTCATTGCGCTTTAATGCCTCCTCATCGACCGTTTAAGCTTTTCCTTCACTCTCTAACACCTCCCTGTTAATTGCCCTTCAATGCCTTCAACCCGATCTCTTCATCTTGAGCATGTTGAATCATCTTAACCCAACAGAATTAGATTATCCAGTCAAAATCAAACTCAACACAAGGTATTATACGTGCTTAATTTCCAGCATATAGTATGCTAAAAATTATATTTGATCTTGAGGATGACTTCAAATCACCAAAGTAATAGAAAAAATACATTTTTCAACCACTATCCCCTAAAAAAGACGTTTTTACACAAGTTCTAGCTGTATTTGTTAAAAAATTATATTCTTCTTTACATAACCTTGAAAATGAGCTTTTGACCCTGAATATGACCTTTTATCATATAAATAGTTTCAGGAATAGATTATTAAGTAAAAAAACGCCTAAAAAGACACATTACACTTCTTCCTATTATGCTTCTTAAAGATCACATTTTTACATTTTTGACCTTGGAAATGACCTTTTAACCTTGAAGATGACTCTGGATCAAGAAAATTATACCATAAATAGATTTTTCAGACAAAATCCCATGAAAAAGAGGTATTGCACATGTTCCTAGCTGTATTTGTTAAAAATGGTATTTTTGTTTATTTGACCTTGGAATTGACTTTTAACCTTGAAGAAGATCTCGAGTCATACAAATAATACAAGAAATGGATTGTCCAGTCAAAATCACATGCAAATCAGGTATTACACTTGTTCCTTGCTTCATTTGTTGAAAAATAATATTTGACCTTGAAATATCTGGCGGCCATTTTGTTTTTACCCTTCTAAAATTTCGCCTAAGGGTGTCAAAGTGGCACCCGGCTGATTTCTGCTCGAGACATACCATAGTATCTGAATCAATCATAAAACATCGTCCATACCGCGAAACAAAATCCACTGGACTAACATGTATACGTCGGTGTATATAGATCAATTTCGACGAGAAGCGTATTAAAATTGATGTTTTATTAAAGACTGTGCCGGAATGGCAATGCCATTAAATCGGTTCCAAACTCCACTCGAGCTGTAAAAGTTAAGGATATTAATGAGCCCTGTAAGCCAATAGGCATGATCTCCGAGAGCGAAATTGCCCTCCAAAATTCTTCATTTTGGCCACGCCCACTCAAAGTTCAAATGCAAATTTCTGAGGTGACATGCAAATTTTTCCAGAAAAGTTATGAATTTCACCAAGCTTATTACTGGGGCTAAGTGGCTCATGATTGGCTCTTTAACATGGCCTCTGATTGGAGGAATCTCGAGACTAGACTCTGATTGGAGGAATCTCGAGGCCTAAAAATATCTTAGCTTGTCTATATAAGGCTCAGCCTGACCATATCACATTGTTAATTGAAAGCGAGAGAAATTTCACTCAAAACTTCACTTTAAGCGCTTTGGTCGTTACCATTTCGGCACTGTCTTTATTAAAACATCAATTTTAATACGCTTTGCGTCAAAATTAATTTATTTTAATTAAAGGAACTGTGCCTTCAATGGTAACGACATAAAATAGGATTTGTTGTAAAGCTTAAAGTGCGAAATAATTGATTTCCTAGAAATATAAATCCCAATTTCATAGGATTTCTCCATATATAAATAATATATTTATATATAATTCTAAGAAATAAATTCATTTATTTCAATAAGTAAGCTTCATAGAAATAACATCATCATGACAATGCATGAACTCTGAATCATCTAATTATACCGAACAGAATAACAACCGGCGAATACTCTACCACAGTTCATCCCCGGTAAGGGGAGTTAAGGGTAAGGGGAGTTAAAAAAATTCAAAAATCCGTGAAAAAATCGGAAGTGGGTGGGTGGGTCAAGCCCCAACTCGGATTTCTGTTTTTTTTGGAAATATTGTGTTTTTTTGTGTTTTGTTTTATTCGTTGTACATGTTTCCATGTAGGTGGGTGGGTGGGGTCTGTACAATCCGAGTTTTTCTCGGATTTTTGGAATTGTTTTAACTTGACAAGACCCCTAAATAAGCTTGACAAAATTTCATAACCATGAAAAACGTCCAGCAAGACAATATTTCGTAACCATTAAATATGTCGTGTCATAAAATAATTATTCATATTCTTTATGATTAATCTTTGTCTATTTGACTAATAACTGAATTCTTAAGATATTGGATCATTAAGATAAAATATCTTTAAAACTGTTGAGACAGTAAACACTCTTAACAAAAAGCATTTTACTTATACATATTGAGTCAGAAAGATAAAATATCTTCAATTCTGTTAAGACATGAAACACTCTTAGCAAATATCATCTTATGTAAACATATTGAATCAGTAAGACAAAATATCTTCAATTCTGTTAAGACATTAAACACTCTTAACAGAATCATCTTATGTATATATACCGCTCACTTTTATGAACTGGAAACCAGTACCTGACAGAAAGCCCCCTTGTACTAAGGCTTATATATGGTTCTGGCCTTGTCTAAACCAGACACGCTAGAAGTCAGTTATATTATAAACCTGACCAGCTAGCCATAAGGTTCCCTTTTTTTAAGGCGACCTGACATTGTTAACACAATGCACTGGAAAAGGTACCAGACCTGAGAATCTTAAAATCTACTCAGGTCACCTCAGCGGTTATATTAACAGTAGGTATCTGCCTCCTATCTCTTTCCTGTCAATTACTTCACAGAACTGAAAGAGTATGCGGTACCCTAGGATCCCGCCATCAAGTCTAGCATTAGTCTGCTACTCACTAATGTCCACTGTATCCTAATTGATACACTTGTTGAAAGTAAGGCTACTCTTCTGTAACCAGCAAACGTCGTAAGATGCTTCTAACGATCACAGAAAAGAAGGCATATATAGTTAAAGATGACTATGTACCTTCTTCAGAGATAATCTTGTAATATCCGAAGGGATCTGAAGGTAACTGTTTTCTCTGCCTCTGTCTGCATAAGAGTTAACAGAAGTCACTGGGTAAATTCCTATGCACAGTGTGTTATTCATTACTTGTGTCAAATTTGTGGGGCAAGCTACCGGTTTCAGCGAAGTTCCGCAGGATTCGGCATCCGACGAAAGGCCTCCCCCTGACGGACACCGCCGACGCTAACCCACGCGGTTTCTACCACTCGACTCGACCACTTGCCATCTACCCAGGGGGCAGGGCGGACCTGTCATCCCCCTGCTCCCTGCAGACCCAGCCATGAGGTCGGGGCCGTTGCGTCCATCTGTTGTGTGCACAGTTTTATGTCTAGACTATAAAAAAGAGATAATGAAAGGAAGAAAGAGTTAAGGAAGTTTTTCACTTACCGTCGACAAAACGACAAATTGAATTATAGTGATCGAAGTTTGGTGAGGGCGGTTTGCCGGCGTGTCAACTGGCCATTTTCCCAGATCAAGTTCGGTGCCCCCTTATATTAGGCCACTGGTTTTTATTTCTCTGTCTTAGATCAGAAAAAATCCAAAATCTAATGAGGGAGGGCGGTAAAAAAAAACATTTAGAAAAAAAGCATTCCACCTATTTTCGGAAAAGTTATTGAGGGCGACCAAATAAAAAGAACATTGGACAAATTTCTGGAAAAGTTAATGAGGGCGACGGAAAAAACAAGCAAAAAAACATAGCTGGAAAAAAGTTTTTTTACTCCTTTAAATGAACTTGGTTTTTTTCGGAATGTTTTTTTATTTACCAAAATTTAATGTTTTTTTTTCGAAAATCGGCAACAATTCAATGCGCGTGCTGGGCAGAAAAAAAACACATGTTTTTTGGTAATGCGCGGCCTAAATCTAATGCGCGCGCTCATCTAAAACAGAGAAAAAAAACATAGTGGCCTTACCCACAATAAATTCACCCTATTATTCGTTCTGAATCTCTATAACATATGGTGTCCTGATGTCCCTGACAGTGCACCTTTAACCTGATCCTCTCTGAATAGCTTCAATAAGCGCAGAAGGGTCACTGCCTGATTCTTACTTCTCCCTCCTCTTTAAAAACTCAAAAGATTGGGATTTGACTGGACAGATTAAATCCAGTAACAGAAGAGAGACTCTCTCCTAATTCAGCCTGCTCCAGATGCTCTGGATAGGTGAAAGAACCATCTCCCTCCGCTTGTAATATGACAGCCCAATTAGATGGAGACCCTGGTCCATCCGCACTTTCTCTGTGTTTCCTCATTCTGAATAGCACCCACGAAAGAGTAAGAAAGAGGAGAAATGCATACGTTCTTCAAGAGGGTATGTCTTGTCCAGCACATATGTACCTGATATACCCCCTCCTCCTGATACTCCATTAAGGAGTACTCTAAAATTATCATTAAAAAATTCATTAAATATTTCTTAATAAACCACCACTGTGGTTAGCATAAAGGCATATGCCGATCCTGACTCTGAGATCCACTCACATCATATAAGTCATAAGACCCCCTGTAATCCTTCCCAGGTGATTCTCAGAAAATTCCCTGGCCTGGATTCCAAAAGAAAATCTTTTCCTGGAAAGAATGAGACCCTCAACAGATCTCACTTGCTGGAGGATGTGCCAAGACGCCAGTCATAATCTTCATGCAAAAACTGACTGTTTGCTCATTGGCAAAATCACTACCTGAAGTTTGTAAGACAAAAGAAAATTCTTACAATAACCTCTAGTTCCAGAATGATCCTTAACCTATCTGACTGAAAGACTCTCTAATGTCACAGTTAAAAAGCAGCAGCCAAGCTGGTGCTATAGCTGTCTCTTCATTGAAATACAACCTTTGCAAAGCTATCTACCTCTGGCGCCAACCATAGTGATAGCGTCAAGGTCAGCCGAAAAGACTTCACCTAATAGTCTGAGAAAGATTTTCCTACTCCGTCTTAGACATCAAACTTGATGTCATTATGCTCTACATTATATATTCAACTGTGATTTGAATAAGCAGCTTTATTACATTCTAACGTCTTAACTGAAGAAAAGAAAGTTTATATCTGTAATAGCTTGAAGCCTTATTATGCAGATAAAATCTTAAAAACAGAGAAATCCTGATCCTCTGAGCTGGACTGGTTCCATAACTCTGTATTCATGACTATGAGTAGCTTACAGCAGCGCCCCTGCTAGGACGTCGCCCCCCCCAACACTCTCTGATGGAGGGAGAATAATCTCTCTCAAAAGATCCTTAATCACATTTGTCAAATTGGACCAGTCCGTCAGGAAACTGACCTGTCCAATCTATAACTACCTAAACAGTACTTTCAGATAGTATTCTCATAAGGGTCACCCCCTACCTAGAATATCTCCTCCTCTAGGAGGTAATCGATGGATCACCCAAGTTGGTTAAATCCATCTTTAAGCCAGGATTATCCTGTTCTAACTTATTCAGTTTAGGTATGAACTACACTTGACACTCTCTGTCCATATGTGTAATAGCCTCTGGGTCCCCTGCGCTGACGCAGAGGCGATACTCCATACTGAGGCCTCAGCCTCCTTGTGGATTTTTTTTCAATCTATCTTCCCTGAAATCGTAGATATATGGGTGGGTGGTGGATCGATCGTGTTGCCGACATGAATATGTTGAAGGTTTACGTTCCACCATCTTCCATTAACTCCTCCATCGGGACGACGGGATTAAATAATGCTCATTAAATCATTCTTCAGGTATTTCTCACTTTATTGAAGTCTAGACATTCATATAACACACAGTTCCAAAGCGGAGCGCGGTGATTGATGCCATGAGGCTAGGCCCCTGAGCTCTTGACGTACGTCCGGCCGCTTCAACGGCTTTGAGTATACTGGCTGGTGCGCCTCGTTACAGGCGCGCTCTTCTTGGCGTGGTCTAGTCAGAACGAGGCTCGGCGATCCCCGTCACTCGTCAATGATCGGGAAAAGCCTAGTCGTTACGGGCGGTGAGACGCTAATCCTACATTACCCCCGGGTTAAGTGTAAATGTATGAACCAACTTGTGGTGGTAGCGTCGGTTTGTCGCTCCGTCTGGGAAACGCACAAAACCAATATACAGTAATCAAAAGAGTAAAAACAGCCAATTGTAAAAATACAGGGTTGGTGGTTGGTGACCTCGCAGGCGCAGCATAATGAGTTAATATTTAATAATTATATCTGAGTTCCCATCCTCTTAACACCAATGTTCCAACCCTCTTAACACCAATGTTCCAATCTTTTAAACACCAATGTTCCATTCTAATTTTTTTTTTTTTGCGAATTATGCTGCAGCGCTACGGGTAACGGCCAACCTTCATGAATCTAATTAATACATTAGTACTTAATAATAAAATTACTTCTATGAGTAACCTAATTAAGTAACATTTGACATCATTATTTTAAGGAAGTGTCTATTTACCCCGTCACGGGGTGTGCAAGAAGACTAAAACCCTTATTTAACCCGACAATGACAACCAATCAAAATCGTTCTTTCAATGCCCTGCTGTCAATGTTTGTTTTTTGGCGCTCATTCACGGAACTGAATAGCCTACACCAGGACCTTATGAAAATGAACAGGTAAGTTATGCCGCCTGAAAATAAACTTGTACAATGTAAATATAGACCTATCCCTGACACATGACAACTATTATCGCTTGCAACATTTACAAAAAAAATATGAAAGCTGCAATACCACCAAATATATGTGAATTGACAACTACGCGTATTATCGACCGTGGCCGCATTTGCTTACGACGCCCGATGTGCATTTTACATTGCCTAGTATCTGAGATATTCACCCAAGGTTACTTTATTGTTGGTCCACCGTCTACGACACTGGACCAACATTATACCAACATTGGGTAAATAAAGGCCCATAGTCAACTTAAAGGGACCCCTTGGGATGAGACATTTTCAATGTTGTCAATTTTGAAAAATTAATTTATTTGAAGCTATATAGCCTACTGATCTTAGCTAAAATACGAAGAAGTCAAAAAACAATTTTAAAGCACCGAAAAAGAGCGAAATAGTTGTATTTCCAGGTCGTATATTGCCATGTAAACAAAACAAGTCAGCAATATTAAGCACTTTCCATCACATATTCCCACGTATCAGACGGTAAGATCAGAGCAGTCGCCGCTAATTGGTGTCTCATAGTCAGGACACGGGAGGACACACCTGCAGCACCGATTGTCTACCCAACGCTGGGCCGATGCCATCAGCATGTGGCCCAATGCTGTGAAAACATTTAATCGTCCTTCAGGTATACAAATAGTTTGTTTGGGTTACTTCTGGTTTCATAGAACTGTTGATTAAAAATATTTGTAAAAATATAAAAATTCTGAAAAAAATAAAAACATGATCCGTGGGATACACTTCTTCAGTGCTTAAGTAAAAACAAAATTGATGTCATCCCAAGGGGCTGCTTTAATGACGGGAAATGCCGGCCGCAGATCCAGGGCGGGGGAGAAGGGACGGCCCCGCTTTTTTCGCCACATTATTTTAAAAAGCCACCTAAATTGACCTAAATATACCAACAAAAAACTTTGTCCTCCCACGTTTATTTTTTTCAAATCCTGAAAAAAACCTGGGCTAAATAACAATAAAAGCCTTCTCATAATATAACCCACATAAAAACAAGTGGGTCGAAGCATCCAGGCTAAATAACTATTTCCACATCAAACAACCCGAGCTAAATAACAATTCCAACCTTCTAATTTAACCGCATTTAAGAACCCAGACTATATACCTATTTCAACCTTCGTATTTAGCCCACAACAAAGCATCTGGGTTATAAACGTTTACAGCCTTCTTATCTAACCCACAGAAAAGCAGCTGGGTAATATAGAACTAGGCCTATCTCAACCTTTATATTCCATCCACACCAAATCCACCAGGCTAGATAACTATCCTAACCTTCTTATTTAGCCCACATAAAATCACATACTGGGCTATTTAACTATTTGAACCTTCTATTCACCCCAAATAAAAGCAAGTAGGTTTTATAACTTTTCAACCGACATATTTAACACACGGAAAACATCCCGGCTAA
Organism: Flabesymbios commensalis; assembly: GCA_964017125.1. Lineage (NCBI taxonomy): Eukaryota > Metazoa > Annelida > Polychaeta > Terebellida > Flabelligeridae > Flabesymbios > Flabesymbios commensalis. Next base: position 8,856,859 of record OZ024904.1, read on the forward strand.
ATAACACTACAAACCTTCTTATATAACCCACATAAAACAAGTGGGTTTTAGAGCTATTTCAATCTTCGTCTTCAACCCACATCAAATCACCGGGGATAAATAACTATGTCAACCTATGTATTTATTTAACCCACAACAAAGCATCCAGGCTAAATAACTATTTCCACATCAAACAATCCGGGCTAAATAACAATTCCAACCTTCTTATTTAACCCTCAATTAATAACCCAGACTATATACCTATTTCAACCTTCGTATTTAGCCAACAAAAAAGCATCAGGGTTATTAACGTTTACAACATTCCCATTTAACCTACAGAAAAGCAGAAAAGACTGTATACCTCCCATTTCTACCTTCATAGCTTCCAGCCCACGGAAAATCTATTTAACCCAAATAAAAGCAAGTAGGTTTTATAACTTTTCAACCGACATATTCATTTAGCCCACAGAAAACACCCGGGCTAAACAACAATTACACCCTTCTTTATGCCTACACGTAATAAAGCACCCAGACATATTTCAACCTTCTTATTTAGCCCACTACAATGCACCTGGGTTAAATAACTATTCCAACCTTTCTTATTTAAACCACAGAAAAGCAGCAGGGTTATTTCAACATGTCTGAGCAAGGTAATCTAGAGTATATCTTGTGCAAAATATGCGCTATGAGCGCGAGAACATAAATCGTTGTTGCTACACAGTACACTTACGTAGCAGAATTGCGTTCTCGTAATGATTAAATTATGCTATAGCGATATTTGTTTTTGTTTTCTTTGTACAGGATAAAGGTACAGCGATAATTTTTTTAGATCATTCTCTTGGAGACACGACTGCCCCGTATACACATGATACAGTAGTGTAAGAGAGATAAAATTTTAAGTATGCCTATCTACCTAATTTATGTGTTACCCAACAAATATTTAAGTTCTTGTAGTTATCATATTGTAATTTTTTTTTATCAAAATATTAAATGCAAATTTCGAATTTGATCACCACGAATAGAACATATTAATAAAAACAATTGTTTCATTGATCCATTCATTATTTTATTTTCAGCGAGACGCCAGTGGTTTTAGAAGAATATATATGGACACTCTATATGAACACTCAATGTCACTGGCTATATTTGTTTTATCTGTATAAGAAACATAAACAAGATCGACATTATTTATGTGTGATATGATTTTCTTAATGTTTAAAAATTAATAAATGCATGTGCAACATTCGTAATTATTATTATCTCATCATTAACTTTATAATATTATTGAATGTGTTCACATGGTTGCAGAGTAACACAAAAGTTATCCACAAAAGGATTACCTACTTCTTGTCTGTACATTATTAAATTATCTAGTAGCTATAACAACCACCATTATATAGTTCCGGTACAATTGTAAACAAAGCACTAAATTATAATACTTACATTTTATTAATAAACAGGATAGTAGGCCTACCCCCCCTACACTTTTCCCCACCCGATAGAATACTATTATATGTACACAGAAGTAAAATACAGAAAATATGTGCCCCTGACCCCTTGTTGAAATGATGTGTTTTCCCTATGAGGCGAAAACGAATGCATCTCTGCCAAGCATTTTAATTGACAATCACTAAGAATCATTGCGCTATGACCAAAACCTTTTCATTGCGTACTCAGGCAGGTAAGTGCCTACATACAAAAGTATGAGTAATACGGACTAGTGGTACATGGGATTACGCGTTCACAATGTATCTTTGACTTAAAAAAAAAAACAATTTCACCATACATTCTATAGTTCCTCAAATATTATTATAAACACAATGCTATTTCAATACTTTTTGGTAAACCATAATTGGTACCTTGGATAAAGGCGATAATAACTTAATCTAAACAACCGATGATAATAGTGTTCACTTTGCCTTAATCAGTTTAATACAAGGACAAATTGAACAGATTGCTACTACCCTCAGAAGCGCATAGTCGTCACAGACTGGAAGAGGATAAACCATAGGCCTACTCACAAAACAGAAGGCGAATAGTATCAATTAATTCGCAAATATGTATTTTTTTGTTTATAGCCTAATGTAATAATGATAACATTAATTTGAAACATGTATTGCAGTAATATCGTGCGCTCACTATGTGACCTCAGGAATAAGTCTCCGTCAAGGAGTGGTGTAAAAAATATACTTTAGAACTCAAATCTGATTCAACCCTTCAATATTGCCTAGTTAAAAACAAGTCAGATGTTTCACCTAACTGATTAAAAATATTCACACAAAGCTGAAATATTTACGTATCAACCATGGGGACCAAAGAGTTGTTCCAATTTGAAATCATCACAAATAGCTTAGTTAGCTCTTTCTGCTTCATCTGAATATCTATGTTATGGGTCTACGGTCATAACAATTCGCTAATTCCTTTCAGTGCGGGAGTCGTTTACGTCTAATGCCGGTCCCTGCGCTGAAAGGGTTCAGAATAATTTAGGGAAAGTATCACGGTAAAATATAAGCTCCGAGCGTCCCCACCATAGCGGTATAATGGCCAAAACTAGAAGGAACTACCACTAACGTGCTAGTGAGTTTGAACGGGGCCATTGTTTCTGAAGGAGCGCGAGAGCGAGCCAGAGCAATAGCCAGAAACAGAGCCAAAGACAGACAGAGTCAGAGCAAGAGACAGAGCCAGAGACAGAGCCAGAGACAGAGACAGAACCAGAGACAGACTGAGACAGAGCCAGAGACAGAGCCAGAGACAGAATCAGACAGAGACATAGCCTGAGATAGAGCCATAGACAGAGACAGACAGAGGCAGAGCCAGAGACAGACAGAACCGGATACAGAGCTAGAGACAGACAGAGCCAGAGACAGAGCCAGAGACAGAACCAGAGACAGACTGAGACAGAGACAGAGCCAGAGACAGAATCAGACAGAGACATAGCCTGAGATAGAGCCATAGACAGAGACAGACAGAGGCAGAGCCAGAGACAGACAGAACCGGATACAGAGCCAGAGACAGACAGAGCCAGAGACAGAGGCAGAGACAGAGCCAGAGCCAGAGACAGGCAGAGACAGGGCCAGAGCCATAGACAAAGACAGACAGAGACTGAGACACATATTTAATTTTTACGAATGAGCTGTGAAGAAACATTTTGCTTTTTTCTAACTTGAAGGCCAGAGTGGGGTTCGAACCCGCGATTTCCAGCTTTCCAAGCAGGTAGCTTTAACCACTGCACCAGGGCACCCGCCCTATCGGATTAACAATGATTATTTTCGGAAAGTTGTGCTTAATATTTTATACAACGGATATTTGAATTCTGAGCAACATGTATAATTATAATTTGACACAAACATATGTCAGTAATAATGCATTAAAACAATAACAGAATAATTATCTTCTATATGATATTGATTACAGGCTCTATAAAGGGGCAAATGATCTATTTCTTCGACCCAGTAAACAATAGACCTTAGCCCACTGTTGGATTAATGATGTACCGCTGTCTGCAACACGGGCCCAACGTTGAACCAACATTGTATTGACGTATCGTGTTATCGGGAACACACTTTTAACCAGAGTATTAAATTGTGTATGCTGTGTACACAAATTGTATGCATTTTGGATGTGGGTAACCATCATTTGTGTGCATGAACGTCGATCAAACTGTAAAACCAGCCGGTTTTAACGGCATTCTGAAGTTTTGTTAAAGGTATAGTCAACTGTCATAATACACTGGACAAGGGTGTCCCCAGAATGCAACAGTGGCCCCTGGACATTCCACAATGACATATCACCCCACATCCACAGTTATCAGCCAGGATAATAATACTATAATGCGTTTCATACACATCGCCGCATTATGAACAAGTTCCCAAATCATATAAACTCTATATACTTGAGCGACATCTATGAGGAAATAATTCACCAATTCTCTTATGTGGTCTTAGTGTTGAGACACAAACAGTTGTGTTGCCATGGAGGTCCGGAAACAGTTGACTCACAGCATATTAACAATGAGAGCTTTCCCAGCCAACACCGCACACTCCCCAAATGTTGGTTTAATGTCGGTCAACGTCGCAGACGTTGGTCTAACATTAAAACAACTTTGGGCCAATTTCTCGTTGGAGTAGTATCTTGTAATTAGTTCAGTTGCTGATATTAATATAGTCAAAGTGTACTCTTTAGGCTAATGTAGGCCTTCACCTGACCGTCCCACGCATGCCCATTTCGCAGTTGTATGTTTAGTTACACTCGTGTTAACGCTAAGTTCGGGTTTGGTAAAACCTCTTTTATGAATACGCCCGATAGTGTACGATATGACAGTGGACTCAAAAGGTGAAATCACTCAACTAATGCTTTGCTATGATTTTACCAGATTGATGTTGTTTAGTTATTATTAATTCTTAATCGTCATCTTACGCCGTACAACTGACTGACATCAGGTCACATCCAGATAACGCGAGACGTTGACCCAATGCTGGGGTATTACTGGTCCTCTGTCCGCGACGCTGGCACAGCATTACACAAACATTGGTTCCCGACATTCCATGTTAAGACGCTGCTCCAAGATGAAGCTAACATTGGTTCAACGTCTCGGCCGGGTGTGCTGGGTATCCGTCCCGCTCTGTGCCCAGATATCTGTGTACGTTGTAGGCATTGCTCTTTTGTCAACCTAATAACCTAGTAAATATTATTGTATATTTGGCGGTTGAAGGGACATCCCCAGGTCTAAAATCATCAAAAAATCGGTGATTTTATTTTAGCTTATTAATATGACCACTTAACAGTTAGGCTAGATATAGAGACGAAATCCCCTTAATTCTTATTTTTAACATGGTTGACAATAATTAGAAATCAGGAATTCTTCTCTATATCTAGCCTAACTGGTGAATGCGCAGCACAAAAATTAAAAAACTTTTGCAGTTCTAGTCTATGGAAATGTTTACATCATATGGTCATATTAATAAGCTAAAATAAAAACACCAATTATTTTATGATTTTAGTCTGGGCATGTCCCTTTAAAGGGCATTTGCATGGTGAACTTTTGTGAAACTCAATAGCTTTGACCTGCAATGTTTTCACCGAGCTATCTGATACAATAAAGTATGGGGGAGGGTGTATTATATACCATTGTTTTCACCGAGTATCCGTTCAAAAGGATTTCCGATGCTGCTCTCACACATAGGCGAATATGCTTGCGAATGTGCTTACGAATGAAAAGATTTGACATTCGCCCAAAATTCGCAACACTCGCCGAGTATTTGTAAGCGTTTGTAACAAATTCTGAACGTTCGCAAGTTATTCTCCACCTGCTTACGAATATCGGCCAGTTTAGAAAGCGTCTCCTAAATTTCAGCGAATGTTGCGAATACTGTCATTCGTAAGCATTCGCAAGCCATTGGTAACGTTGGTAAGGCATTCGGAAGCACTTGCAACGTTCGTAAGGCATTTGCACGTTGTTTGTTACGTTCGCCGTTTCCCATTCCTTGCGAATGTCTTACCACTGTTAAATTCAAGAAAACAATGAGCCCAGCGTCATATATACTCCGTATTTATACCAATCACAGCCTCGTCATCAAATATTTGCATTATTCGTAAGAAAATGGCAAGACAATGGCAACGTTGGTAAGACATTCGTATCATTCATAAGTACGTTTGTAACGTTTTCAAGCCTATTTGTAAGCACTCGCAAGCATTCATAACATTCGCAAGGCAGTCGCAGCATTTATTCTTAAAATCGTTTGCACCATTCGCAACGATTGTTAGCAATTCGTAAGGCATTGGCAAGCATTCGCAGTGCACTTACAACATATTCGTAAGGAGAGGTCGAGAGATGACTGGAAATATTCGCTTTCTGTTCACAATTTTTTGGGCGAATTCACTGCGAATTTCAAAGATACATATTCGCTATATTCGCCAGCATATTCGCTTATGTGTGAGAGCAGCATTATGCAAATTATTCATAAATTATTGGCCTCATGTTAACCCTTGTTCTGCTGGGACCTCGTGTTAACCCTTGTGATGCTGAGACCTCGTGTTAACCATTGTGCTCCTAGGGCCTCGTGTTACCCCTTGTGATGCTGGGACCGGATACATACGCTTTCAAGCATGTGCCAAACATTGAAATTGATAAAATATTATTTAGTAGATCTTTATGCTAAATTATTCAGATAATTCACTTTGGGAAATGTCTATTTTTCATAAATAAATATATTTATCCTGACTTGGAGCTGGAATTTGCGTTGGCAGAAATAATCGCTTGAACAATAGATCATAGTCGTCGATGATCGGTATACAGTAACCTATTGTTCTGAACTTGTATGTTCCATCGGTTTCATCCATCCATTTACAAAATTCTATTCAACTACAAAAATCATTCCATTTGTTAATGCTGTTTATTGTTGGTAGAAACAGTCTAGCATTAGGCTGTCATTGCACAGTTAATTAATATGCAGTGCTGTCACAATGTTGACCTCGCGTACAAAGGCCTTAATTATTATCAGAACTTACAGGTGTATAACTATCAAACCTTATATAAGATGGTGCTTAACCGTTTGCCTGCTGATCACGACTATTGTCTTTTTATTAGTTGATCAACCCTTTAACCGCCGGTGTCGCTTTATCCGGGTTTTCATTTTTTATTAGCACATTAAGTACCAAATTTTAAACATGTTCAAGATACAATGTGACATCAACCAGCAAGATTTGAAAAGAGTTGACCTCCATTTTGATTAAATCTGAAGAATTTTCACTCACTTGAAGCTGTGGATCGCGTCAGCGAGACACAACTTCAAGTGGGTGAAAATTCAAATTGAATAATTTGGCGGGTAAAGGGTTAAACCACGGGTATTGTGAATGGTGTTTAAACATAAGATTTGTAAATATTTGGTCCCAAGGTAAACAAATATGAGTATTTTTTAACCACTTGAGGTTGTAAATGGTTAAAACCGGGCATTCCGCATTAATTAGTCTCACGTCTCAATGTTTATAGCAGGGCTGACCATTAGACAGAAAAAAAATCCTCAGATGAAGCTAAACTGGGTCAGGACATTCTCCTGAGGGCCTACGGACATTATAAATATCTTTACGCTTTCAGTGCGGGGGTCGACTTTAGCCGTCACAATCTGACGTCTAGAGACGTCAGATTGTGACGACTAAAGTTGGTCCCCGCACTGAGGGTTAATATTTCCGGAAATAGTCACCAGAAACAGCAACCTCTCACTTTAAAGTTGAAACTTTTATAATAAAAATCACATAAATATAAATCAACTTTAAATCATTGGTCCTTGAATATACGTGATAGTTTGTTTATAAATGTGTAATTTTTATGTTTCAGAGCTGGAGCGCCGATAAATGATAACTAATGACACCGCCGTGTGAGAGACACTTTACGCTCCGCTATCACGAACACTTTACGCTGAGGCATTACATATACCTTCTGAAAACAGAAAATAGCCTACATTTCATTATATACAATTCAAACGTTTAAATAAGTTTTTATATACATAATATAAAATAAAATATGTTGGGAAACACATATATATCAATATATAATCAATCGCTTCATTTTTTACTGCTTTGGAAATAAAATTTTCACTGCTCCATTATGTTCGTTAAATGTTGAGTCTTAACATAATTTAACTATTTGAGTTATTCATTAATATACAGGTGGTGCCTAAATAAGATATATCATATAATTTTAATATGGGGGGGGGGGAGGGCAATATAATGAGAGAGGGCATGTTTTACACTGAATGTTTATAATTTCGCACATTATGGCTCAACAAAGAAAGTAATGAGAGACCTCCATATGTACGGCCAAATATTTGGATCAACAAGAACTACCCCCTCCCCTCCCAATATTATTGGTAAACCTTATATTTCCCAGCCTGTTCAATTTGAAGCTGTACAGTTCGTCAGGAATGTCAGCTAAAAATTACCGAAAATGTCAAGTACAAGTAAATTAATAAAAGCATTGAATTAGTCGTAACATTAAAAAACTGCAAACAAATCTGTTAACCCTTTCAAGCCTGAAATATTTCTTGGAATCTTCATCCACCACAAGCCGCAAACTGCTATCGCAATTCTCAATTCTTAACCAATTTCTTATCATTTTTCTTCTAAAACCATAGGTATATGGAAGTTAATTGACTTTTGAGGAATAGCGTTATTGCTGCTTTGGGGTTTAAATTAAATATGTCTCTGTTGTGAAGCCCCACCTGGTGAATGCGGTAGTGTTGTTAGTATTTCATGATAGATTAAAAGGGCTATTGTGCTACTGTTTTATTCGTTGTTGGAGACCAAGGCGGCTTTGGAACCGATACTGCTCTGCCGTGCAAAGGCAAAAGGCAGTATCTGCTTACTTTACAAGTAAGCAGATACTGCCTTTGCACATCTGATCAATACGTTTATCCCAATCAAAGGGAAAACACTTGTTGTACTAAAGCTCGTAAATCCCATCTTCATCTATCCAGTTGTCTAACCTGGATAACCCGTATATGTGCTATGAGTTTAGAACCCCCCTCATCCCTCCTCCTCCCTGGCCAATTCACGGTTGATTCAGGCGGCCCAAACAATCTGACCTGAGTTTGACCTCCACACTGCAGTCAGTAAACCTGGTAGTCTGACGGTCAGACCTGATACGGCAAGATGGTAGATCCGAATAAGTCCACCCGGCGCTGCGCGCCTCGTTCATTCGGATCTACGAATTTATGGAATTTCGATCTTTCTCCTTGACATCATACCATAATAATTTTACCAATAAATCACACCTTAGCACATGTAGCAGAGTTCTATGAAATTTGGGTAAAAAATGTGAGTCAATCGCTCTTACACGGACGTGCCGCTCCCACCTAAGCGGCTGCCATTTTAAATCTGATTCGTACCATTTTCAAACTTGTTTACAAAGTGAGCACAAAGGCCAACTTTCAAAAGATACAAATAAATACCCGTATGGCAAATACGTTTACGAATTTTATATGAATGCTGGGGGCACTGGAGGCTGCGGCGGCAGCGGATGCGGCGCGGACGTCCAATGCAAAAACCAGTAAGCTTCCCCCTTTCTTACGGATACTGATTAACCCTTTAAATCCTCACGATGTATTAACCCTTTCAAGCCTGAATTAACCATTGTCATCTTCATCCACTACAAGCCGCGAATTGCTGTCGCAATTCTCGACTTGTAGCGGATGAAGATGATTTGATGTGGGTGAAAAAGTAAAGAAAATTTCCATGTATTGGTAAACCAGTTTCATGGCAATTTTTGTTCTAAAACCTTTTGTTGTGAGAAAATAAGTTTGTTTTCAATGATGTAAAATGATGCTTTAATGCATCGTGAGGGTTTAAAGGGTTAAAGCATCATTTTACATCCCTGAAAACGGACTTAATTTTCCAACCGACGGTTTTAGAAGGGAAAAAACTCTTTTACCAATACATGGCAATTTTCTTTAATTCTTCACCCACTTCAAATCATCTTCATCCACTATAAGTCGAGAATTGCGACAGCAATTTGCGGCTTGTAGGGGATGAAGATGACAATGGTAAATTCGGGCTTGAAAGGGTTTATATGTTGTGAGACTAAACTACTTACCTTATTTCAAACTTATTTTCAAAATACATAGCGCAAAACTGCTTTGTCACAAATTCACTTTATCATTAATGCGACGGGGACAGCGGCAGCGGATGCGGCGGCGGACATCCAATGCAAAAAACAGTAAGCACACCCCCCTCCGTAACGGTGAGTTCTCAATAAGCTGTGAGGCTAACTATTTTATTTCAACTTATTTTTTTAAAATGCATAACACTAAAGTGCTTTTTAGCAAATTCACTTGATTATGGATGCGGCGGCGGCGGAGACATATCCAATGAAAAAACACAACAAGCATCCCACAAGCATCCCACTAAAGTTTTGATACTAAATTAGATACATTATTTTAAATATTTATTTAATAATACATAACACAAAACTCCTTGTCACAAATTCACTTTATTAAACGATGCCACATCAAATACAAAAACATATGTTCTTTCGTCATTTCTTCATTCTAAATTGTAATACATCTAGGGTAATGACAACAATGTTAAAGGGACTGGCCCAGGCTAAAATCATCAAAAAATCGGTGATTTTATTTCGGGTTCTTAATATGACCATATGATGTAAACATGTACATAGAATAGAACTGCAAATTTTTTATAATTTTTGTGCTGCGCATTCACCAGTTAGGCTAGATATAGAGACGAAATTCACGCATTTCCTATTTTTGACATGGTTGTCAATAATTAGAAATCAGGAATTTCGTCTCTATATCTAGCCTAACTGGTGAATGCGCAGCTCAAAAATTATAAAAATTTGCAGTTCTAGTCTATGTACATGTTTACATCATATGGTCATATTAAGAACCCGAAATAAAATCACCGATTTTTTTATGATTCTAGCCTGGGCTAGTCCCTTTAGGTATTTTCAAATATACACTTTGATCTGTTCTAGATGTTAAACATGTACAATTTTTGTATGTCAAAATCATATTGATAACTATATTAGACTGGCTTCTTCGTGACATTTAAAACCCTTTAACCGTCCAGATACTGTTAAATTTCATTGAGAATTTTTATTTTGGTGAATTATATCTTTATTTGGGTGAATTATAAAATTTCTTGTTCAAAATATTCTTGAAATGAGACATGGAGATTAAAGGTTTGTATTTTAGTTGATGGGACAAGGGATAATCTTCACTGCTTCTCTCTACAAATCGTCGTCTTTCTCAGAAGATAACGTACAGACTGGCAGTGATGAAGGATCTCATTTCTTTCTCAGAACATAAGGTGGAGACGTTCCTCGTTCCTTGTCCTCATCTCTGTTGGAACACAACAATTACCAAATTAAACATTATTTCAAAATGGCCTCTATCAAAATATAATAGATTCATAGCGTATATTGAAATATAAATTGTTCATCTTATCTTGCTTTGTGTTCTCGAACATGTTGTCAAATTTACGCAAATTATTCCCACCAAGAAGAGCATTGTCTTCACTGGCTCGTCAGCAGGTGGAGATGATGGGAATTGACCAGCCACAGACAAAAGTATGGTTAGAATTGTCAGATGCTGAGACGCTCACTGGCGACTGACCTCGAGGCGCCAAACCACAGACAGTGCCGAGTAATAGAAGATAACAATCTGACCAGTGTCTGTTGTGAGTGAGCAAGCCGCACTGCGCTAAGAGTGAAACCAATTTCTGACATTGCTGAACATTCTCGCGAAATTACATAAAGATACGTTGTGTTTTTTTTCAAACTTACTAAACAGTTTTTTTTTGCAAATTGCTATAGGAATTAAAGGGGGATTTTATTATTGTCCAAGCCAAATTATTTTTATGGTCTATAGATTTCGTTCCTCAAAAGCGTCTGGGTACGATGGATTTCTTTTGTCAGGATGTGAATAAGCATATAGTTGCCTGAGAAATTAATATAGCAAAATAATTATTTAACAAGGTTTTGTTTTAAAATCCAAAATATCATTCGCATGGTCTCGCAAAAGGGTGATCTCTAAAGCAGGATTATGTATTAGTTAAAAATATATATTAATACATTAATAAATAAACATTGAACAAAATGGTAGCTGAAATGATGTAGAAAACATTTCCATCTAAGTTTCGGTTTTAGGAAGCTCTTATGAATTGAACAGAGTTGACAACAGGATCAAATTGACTGACCGATCGCATAGTGCAAAAACAAAAAAATGACTAGTAAATAATTCAACCTTTGAAATTCTGTGTGTCAGTAGTTAAAATGATGTTGAAATGAAATGAACTGAGAGAATGGGACTTTAGGTCATATTTGTGCACACGTAGGCTAAACTTGGCCAGGAGAACCTCCTGAGGATGGTGAGATGAAAGAGATGACACCGCCTCCAGACACAGGATTCGAAATTCGATCTCCGACTTTCCATGCAGGCAGATTTAATCACTGCACCAGACCCCCTTTACGAGGTGAGTCCCAAACTGAGGTGTGAATGTGGTGAGTTGTGATCTTCACCTGTCAGCCATTGTACATGTAGGCCTACCCTGAGTAAAATAAAAAAATATATATTATATAAAAATATTGAATATATTATTATGGAGTCGTTAATGTCCACGATCTAACGCCTTTACAGCGCTGCTCTGCAAAGCCAAAAGGCAGTATCTGCTTGCTTGTAAAGTAAGCAGATACTGCCTTTTGTCTATGCGGGGAGCCAAAAGGCAGTATCTGCTTTCTTGTAAAGTAAGCAAATACTGCCTTTTGTCTATTCAGGGCAGAACAGTGATCATCAATGCTCGTAATTAATAGGGGTGGGGGGGGGGGGGGGGAGGGGGTGGTAATTATAATAAATTATAATGGTGAGTTCTTATATAGCGCATATACAATGCTCTATGCGCTTCACACACATTACCCCTGGTCACTGGACCTGTTCTTTCATATACCATTTCAACTCCCTTTTTGGAGCATACATCACTTGCAGCCATTTCGGCGCTAGGAACTAATCGCACACATCTCTGTCCTACCAGGTACTCATTTATACCTGAGTCTAGTGAAGCATGTGAGGATAAATAGCGAAGCAACAACATCAAAATAATGTCCTTCTGAGTTCTGATCGTTAAAAATTAAAAATTTGTAGAAACGACAAATCTGTGCGTAATATTTACTACATAAAAAAAACGTAGACAACGGTGAATTCCGTAGATTGAGCGAGCTTGGCGTAGACATTTTTTTCTTTACCCTTTAACGCTGAAATACTCTCGTAGACACCATGGTTTTTTTTTCAATTTAAAATCATTATAAATGTCTTTTTCGCCTCTCTCCGCTTCATTTAAATACCTATGTTACCCCTTGAGGCGCTGAATGTTTTTGTAAAATTCATGGAGACCAAAGGGTTTTTTTCGTTTTGGAAACATCATAAATGTCTTACATTGTTTTGGTGTGATTTTGACTGGATAATCACATTTTGGCAGAGTTTTGTTCATTTAACATCATTGAAGTGAAATTGTCAGGCAACGGAAAAGCATTATAGGTCGATGGTGAGGCATTAAAAGGTGAAACTAAGGCATTAAGGGACAATGGGGGACGTTAGAGCGCGGCGCCGAGGCGTTAAGGGGCAAAAAAGAGGCGTTAAAGTGCGACCGGATGCATTAAAAGGTGGTGGGAAGGCATTAAAGGGCTATGGAACGAAGTACACGTCGACCAGGAAGCGTGAAATAACAATGGAGGTGTGGTACCGGTCGATGGAGAGGCGTTAAAGGGTGATGCGTGGAGGTCTAAGGGCGAGGAGAAAGCGTTAAAGACGAAGGAGTGTCGCTAAAGGGCAACAGAGAAGCGTTAAATGTCGCCGGAGAGACACCAAAGGCGACGGAAAGGTGCGAAAGGTCGGTGGAGATGCATATAAGAATGACTGAGAGGCGTTAAAAGGCCCCACAGATGCATTAAATGGTCATGGGGAGGCATTAAATGGTGGTAAAAGGCGATTAGGTGTCGTTAAAGGGCGACCATGAAGCATAAAATTACGAAGGAAAAACATAAAGGGCAGGAGTTAAAGGGTGTTGTGTAGGCGTTTTGGGGTGGGGAGAAGGCAAGGGTGACGGAGAGGCGTAAAGTGTCGATAGAGAGGCATTAAAGGGCGACAGAAAGGCTTTAAATGCTGACTAAGAGGCACTAAGGAGCGACGGGAAGGTGTTAAGGGGCGAAAAAAATATGATAAAGGTTGACACAAAAGCATTGAAGAACAATGTTAAAGGTGCCGCTTTGACGTTCAATAGCGATGGGCAGGCATTCAAGGGCGATGGGGAGGTGTTGAAGATCAATGGAGAGGCGTTAAAAGGCGACAGAGGGGCGTTGAAAGACAATGGAGAGGCGTTCAGGGAAAAGATCACGCGTTAAAGGGTGAGAGGTCTTCAATTGCAACGAAGAGGTGTTAAACTAAAAGCATATTAAGGCGAAGAAGAGTCGTTGAATAGCGACGGAAATGCACTCAATAGCAAAGAATATGTGTTAAACTAAAAGTGCTACAATGATGCAGAAAGAGCGACAAAAAATTGTTAAAGCGTGACAGGAGTCTACAACGCCCTATTGTGAGTTTGTCGTCGCCCTTTAACGCGTCTCCATATCCCCTTAATCCCTCTCCATCACCTTATTAAGCATCCAGTCAATCAATCAATAAAAACTTTTATATCGCCTAAATCCTCAGCGAACAGAGCTCAGAGGCGCACAGATCCTCACAATGATCTCGTGTTCCGTCAACAGGGCGGCGGACCACCAAGGGGCTATGACGGGATAACCAAAGCTATGGGGAAAGCTTTAGTCCCAGTCTTAGTTTTAAGGGGAACAAAAAATGTATTGAATTTGTGTAGCATAAATATTTTGAGCATTTCTACCAAACAAGTAAATCTGTAAGATATGCAGGCTGGTTTTTTCTTGGGGTTCAAAACATTATAATGCATATTTTAAAATAAATGCGAAATTTGACAGGACACCAGTGTAATTGTTTTAGAGAAGGAAGAGAAAGATTAAAACGTGATGCTTTGGTTACCACTCTAGCAAGGCAGTTCTGCACACTAGCGATGTCCTTTTCTGAAATGTTGTGAAAGAGCGATTTTCAAATAATCTAATTTGCTACTAACCAGTGCTCTCTGGATGCTGCAGATAAATTTGTGCCTTGACCTATAATTCAGCATGAGAAATTAGTTAAGGATTTTTCTCGCTGAAGTTTGGACCCAATGAGAAGCCAGTGTTAAGCTACAGCTTGGATCCTGCCATTCAAGCCGATACACCCAATAAACAATGTTGCGACTTCTCTTAAAGATTCCTTAGATGATAGGGACATGTAAATTTGGATATCATCGACATAAAGATGGTGGTTTATATCTAAACTGGAGATTGTAGCGCTGAGTGGTGTGGTGTATAAGGCAAAAAGTGGTCCCACTGCAGAGCCTTGTGAAACTCTATAATATTATGAGAGTGTAACTTTAATCTGTCAGAGTGTCTACAATTGTTATCCCCCGCCCGACGAAGTTGGGGCGGGGTATTAACGTCACCTCTGATGTCCGTCCGCCGTCTGTCTGCATTTCGTCTCGAATTCCGGAGCAGATCACTGAAATCCATGGGGGTATTTTATTCATATTGCACACACACATCCCTTAGGGGGTATACAAGCGCATTTTGGGGTATACAAACTTTGACCTACTTAAATAGCCGACCATCAGCCATAATTAACTGCAATATGCTTGATATCTGACAGCTATCATTCCCGGAGCAACTCTGGGAAACCTGTAATATTGCACACACACATCCCTTACCGTTAGGTGGCGTAGATGTGCTATTTGGGGTTTAAAAACTTCGACCTACTTAAAAAGCCAATCATGAGCCAACATTACCTTTCATATGCCTGATGTCCTGCAAACCGTGCCAGATAGCCAGACCATTACTATAAAACCAAATATGCGGTTTTAGGTAGGGATATGCACTGAACAAGTTCAACTCGATCAAATTCAAATGGCCGACCATCGGCCATAATATTAGCTTTAATATGCTTGATATCTTACAAATCATGCCAGTTAGCTAAATCATTACTACCTTGCAAATCATGCCAGTTAGCTAAATCATTACTACAATAGAAAATGTGCGGTTTCAGGTAGGTTATGCCCTGACAATTTAATTCGATCAAATTCAAAATGGCCTACTCTCGGCCATAATTAACTTTAATAGGCCTGATATGTGGCAAACCCAGACATTAAGTAGGAAACAAAATGATTGTGTGGTTTCAGGTAGAGATATGCCCTGAAAAATCTCGATCAAGTTTAAAATGATCGACTTGAGGCCGTTATTGACCTTAATATGGGTAATATCGGGAAAACAGTGCCAGATAGCTAGACCATTACTGTAAAACAAAACTATGTGGTTTCATGGAGTGAAAAGCCCTCAAAATGTCAACTTTATCTAATTCAAAAATGGCTGACTTGTGATCATCATTGACTTTAATATCTGTAATATGCATGGCACACTGTGCTAAATAGATAGACTATTACTGTAAAACAGAATGTGAGAGTTCAGGAAAGGATGTATCCTCAGAAATGTCTAACACGCGGGTGGGTAGGACAGGGAATTATGATGGCCGACTGGCCTCTTGGTACTGATTGCTGCCTATTTTTCAAATAAGAAGAAAACTAAATTTGAGTCTGAGCAGACATTTTACTGCTGTGAATTCTGGCAGAGCAGGTGGTGGAATTCTACGCAGAATATAATTTATTATAGAGTTCCATAGGCGACTTGGATTGTCCGAATTGTGTGAAATGTTATCAGCTAAAATTCAATTTTGCTTTAGTCATTATTCTTTACATAGGTGGCACTGATCGCACTATAACGCTTCTGCTTCGCCCTTTAACACCTTCTCATCGCCCTTTAACATGCTTCCTCGTTGCCCTTTAATGCCTCCTCATTGTCCTTTAACACCTTCTCATTGCCCTTTAACAACTCCTCATTGATCATTAAAGCTTTTTCTTCGCTCTTCAACACCTCTCCATTGCCCTTTAACGCCTTCTCGTGTGAGAGACACTTTACGCTCCGCTATCACGAACACTTTACGCTGAGGCATTACATATACCTTCTGAAAACATAAAATAGCCTACATTTCATTATATACAATTCAAACGTTTAAATAAGTTTTTATATACATAATATAAAATAAAATATGTTAGGAAACACATATATATCTATATATAATCAATCGCTTCATTTTTTATTGCTTTGGAAATAAACTTTTCACTGTTTCATTATGTTCGTTAAATGTTGAGTCCTCACATAATTTAACTATTTGAGTTATTCATTAATATACAGGTGGCGCTTAAATAAGATATATCATATAATTTTAGGATGGGGGGGGGGGCAATATAATGAGGGAGGGCATGTTTTACACTGAATGTTTATAATTTCGTACATTATGGCTCAACAAAGAAAGGAATGAGAAACCTCCATATGTACGGCCAAATACTTAGATCAACAAGAACTACCCCCTCCCCTCCCAATATTATTGGTAAACCTTTTAATTCCCAGCCTGTTGAATTTGAAGCTGTACATTTCGTCAGGAATGTCAGCTAAAAATTACCGAAAATGTCAAGAGCAAGTAAATTAATAAAAGCATTGAATTAGTCGTAACATTAAAAAAATGCAAACAAGTCTGTTAACCCTTTCAAGCCTGAAATATTTCTTGTAATCTGCATCCACCACAAGCCGCAAACTGCTATCGCAATTCTCAGCTTGTAGTAGATGAAAATAACTTGAATGTGCTCATTTTTATTCTAAAACCCATAGGTGTATGAGAGTTAATTCATTTTTCAGGAATAGCGTTATTGCTGCTTTGGGGTCTAAATTATATGTCTCTGTTGTGAAGCCCCACCTGGTGAATGCGGTAGTGTTGTTAGTATTTGATGATAGATTAAAAGGGCTATGGTGCTACTGTTTCATTCGTTGTTGAAGACCAAGGCGGCTTCGGAACCAATACTGCTGGTACGGTTTAAATCTGACCAATACGTTTAGCCCAATCAAAGGAAAAAAAACTTGTTGAACTAGACCTCGTAAATCCGAATAATTCTACCCGGCGCTGCGCGCCTTGTTCACTCGGATCTACGAATTTATTGAATTTCGATCTTTCTCCTTGACATCATACTATAATAATTCTACCAATAAACCACACTTTAGCACATGTAGCAGAGTTCCATGAAATTTGAGTAAAAAATGTGAGTCAATCGCGCTTAAACGGACGTGCCGCTCACACCTAAGCGGCTGTCATTTTGCGTCATTTTGTCATTATGATTCGTACCATTTTTAAACTTGTTTACAAAGTGAGCACAAAGGCCAACTTTCAAAAGATACAAATAAATACCCGTATGGCAAATACGTTTACGAATATTATATGAATGTTGGGGGCACTGGAGGCTGCGGCGGCGGCGGATGCGGCGGCGGGCGTCCAATGCAAAAACCAGTAAGCTTCCCCCTTTCTTACGGATACTGATTAACCCTTTAAATCCTCACGATGTATTAACCCTTTCAGGCCTGAATTAACCATCGTCATCTTCATCCACTACAAGCCGCGAATTGCTGTCGCAATTCTCAACTTGTAGTGGATGAAGATGATTTGATGTGGGTGAAAAAGTAAAGAAAAATTTCCATGTATTGGTAAAGCAGTTTCATGAAATTTTTGTTCTAAAACCTTTTGTTGTGAGAAAATAAGTTTGTTTTCAATGATGTAAAATGATGCTTTAATGCATCGTGAGGGTTTAAAGGGTTAAAGCATCATTTTACACCCCTGAAAACGGACATAATTTTCCAACTGACGGTTTTAGAAGGGAAAAAACTCTTTTACCAATACATGGCAATTTTCTTTAATTCTTCACCCACTTTAAATCATCTTCATCCACTATAAGTCGAGAATTGCGACAGCAATTTGCGGCTTGTAGGGGATGAAGATGACAATGGTAAATTCGGGCTTGAAAGGGTTTATATGTTGTGAGACTAAACTACTTACCTTATTTCAAACTTAATTTTAAAATACATAGCGCAAAACTGCTTTGTCACAAATTCACTTTATCATTAATGCGACGGGGACAGCGGCAGCGGATGCGGCGGCGGACATCCAATGCAAAAAACAGTAAGCCCACCCCCCCCCCCCCTCCGTATCGGTGAGTTCTCAATAAGCTGTGAGGCTAACTATTTTATTTCAACTTATTTTTTTAAATGCATAACACTAAAGTGCTTTGTAGCAAATTCACTTGATTATGGATGCGGCGGCGGCGGAGACATATCCAATGAAAAAACACAACAAGCATCCCACTAACGACGGATTCTTAATAAGTTTTGATACTAAATTAAATACATTATTTTAAATATATATTTAAAAATACATAACACAAAACTCTTTGTCACAAATTCACTTTATTAAACGATGCCACATCGAATACAAAAACATATGTTCTTTCGTCATTTCTTCATTCTAAATTGTAATACATATAGGGTAATGACAACAATGTTAAGTATTTTCAAATATACACTTTTATCTGTTTTAGATGTTAAACATGTACAATTTTTGTATGTCAAAATCATATTGATAAATATATTAGACTGGTTTCTTCGTGACATTTTAAACACTTTAACCGTCTAGATACTGGTAAATTTCATTGAGAATTTTTTTTTTGGTGAATTATATCTTTATTTGGGTGAATTATAAAATGTCTTGTTCAAAATATTCTTAAAATGAGACATGGAGTTTAAAGGTTTGTATTTTAGTTGATGGGACAAGGAATAATCTTCACTGCTTCTCTCTACAAATCGTCGTCTTTCTCAGAAGATAACGTACAGACTGGCAGTGATGAAGGATCTCATTTCTTTCTCAGAACATAAGGTACAGACGTTCCTCGTTCCTTGTCCTCATCTCTGTTGGAACACAACAACTAACAAATTAAACATTATTTCAAAATGGCCTCTATCAAAATATATTACATACATAGTGTATATTGAAATATAAATTGTTCATCTTATCTTGCTTTGTGTTCTCGAACATGTTGTCAAGTTTACGCAAATTATTCCCACCAAGAAGAACATTGTCTTCACTGGCTCGTCAGCAGGCGGAGATGATGGGAATTGACCAACCACAGACAAAAGTATGGTTAGAATTGTCAGATGCTGAGACGCTCACTGGCGAATGAACTCGAGGCGCCAAACCACAGACAGTGCCGACTAATAGAAGATAACAATCTGACCAGTGTCTGTTGTGAGTGAGCAAGCCGCACTGCGCTAAGAGTGAAACCATTTTCTGACATTGCTGAACATTCGCGCGAAATTACATAAAGATACGTTATGTTTTTTTCAAATTTACTAAACAGGGTTTCTTTGCAAATTGCTATAGGAATTAAAGGGGGATTTTATTATTGTCCAAGCCAAATTATTTTTATGTTCTATAGATTTCGTTCCTCAAAAGCGTCTGGGTACGATGGATTTCTTTTGTCAGGATGTGAATAAGCATATAGTTGCCTGAGAAATTAATATAGCAAAATAATTATTTAACAAGGTTTTGTTTTAAAATCCAAAATATCATTCGCATGGTCAGCAGAAAATTGTTGTTATATCATGCAAATTGTGTTTAAAGACAGGGGGACTCGCAAAAGGGTGATCTCTAAAGCAGGATTATGTATTAGTTAAAAATATCAATTAATACATTAATAAATAAACATTGAATAAAATGGTAGTTGAAATGATGTAGAAAACATTTCCATCTAAGTTTCAGTTTTGGGAAGCTCTTAAGAATTGAACAAAGTTGACAACAGGATCAAATTGACTGACCGATCGCATAGTGCAAAAACAAAAAAATGTAGTAAATGTAGTAATGTAGTAAATGTAGTAAATAATTCAACCTTTGAAATTCTGTGTGTCAGTAGTTAAAATGATGTTGAAATGAAATGAACTGAAAAGAATTGGGCTTTAGGTCATATTTGTGCACACGTAGGCTAAACTTGGCCAGGAGAACCTCCTGAGGATGGTGAGATGAAAGAGATGACACTGCCCTCCAGACATAGGATTCGAAATTCGGTCTGAGGCCGAGCACGCTACCTCTCGGTCCCGGTGGCTCCCCAAAATATTTAATATTTACGAGTGAGCGGGGATGAAACATTTTGTTTCTCTGGAATTTGTATGACAGAGCAGAGTTAGAACCCACGATCTCCGACTTTCCATGCAGGCAGATTTAATCACTGCACCAGGCCCCCTTTACGAGGTGGGTCCCAAACTGAGGTGTGAATGTGGTGAGCTGTGATCTTCACCTGTCAGCCATTGTACATGTAGGCCTACCCTGAGTGCAAAAAAAATTTAAAAAAAATATTATATAAAAATATTGAGTATATTATTATTGAGTCGTTAATGTCCACGGTCTAACGCCTTCACAGCGCTGCTCTGCAAAGCCAAAAGGCAGGATCTGCTTGCTTGTAAAGTATAATTAAAATAAATTATAATGGTGAGTTCTTATATAGCGCATATACAATGCTCTATGCGCTTCACACACATTACCCCTGGTCACTGGACCTGTTCTTTCATATACCATTTCAACTACCTTTTTGGAGAATACATCACTTGCAGCCATTTCGGCGCTAGGAACTAATCGCACACATTGCTATCTCTGTCCTACCAAGTACTCATTTATACCTGAGTCTAGTGAAGCATGTGAGGATAAATAGCGAAGCAACAACATCAAAATAATGTCCTTCTGAGTTCTGATCGTTACCTTGTGTCATCGTTCATAATCAGTTGTGATCGACGATAGCAATTACTAGGGATTTTTTGGATGAAAGGCGAACTATTTGTATAATGTAAGCCTATATTAAATAGAATTGTATTGGAAGAATAGCAAACAGCCTTTCTCTGAAACTCAATAGCATTGACCTGTATCTAATACAATGAAGTATGGGCTAGGGGACTTATATAACATTGTTTTCAGCGAGTAGCCATTCAAAAGGGTTTCCGGTGGCAACTGCGTTTCATTGAATTTAAGGAGAAAAAATGAATGTGAGAAGTAGTGGTCAGCCACTCAATCATATTATCAAAACATTTATATAACTAAATAAGAAAGGGTGGTGTTTATTAATGGGTTAAAAATGGATTAAAATGATTATCTGACTAGCCATGCTGACGATAGCCCAGCAGACACGAGACGTTGAATCAATGTTGTTTTAATGCTGGGCCACCGTCTGCGACGTTGGCCCAACATTAAAACAACTTTGGATCAAGGGGGATAGATAGATGGATGACGGGACTTGGGACTAGTGAAACGGCCTAAGTGATTTTTTTACTAACGGACCTTCACATTAACGGGCCTTCTAAATAGCAGGCTGAACTAATTTTCTGATCAGAGGGCCTTCTTACAAACGGGTCTTCCGATTAACGATTAACATATTGTTTCTGCTGAAAGAAACAACTGCTTTTCTGACTAGCGAACATTCTGAATATAAGGCCTAACTAATTTTCTGACCAACGGCCTTATTGACAAATGGGCTTTCAGACTGAAATGCCTTCTGACTAACGGGCCTTCGGACTAAAAGTCCGACCTTGGCTTGATTAATCAATTCATCTGTTCGGCCCAGTTTACCTTGTGAAGTGCGGTTTTTATTTTATCTTGTGAAGTGAGTTTTTTATTTTAAGGGATACTGAAAAAATATCAGGTGCTTCCAATTTCCCAAAAGTGATTTGAATCCCACAGGGCCTACCTCAAATTCAACGATTACTCTTCTCCCTCAAGGTTGTCCAAGGATTCGATCTCCTGGTCCGCGTCATCGATAGAGCGCTTCTGCAGAGGAGGGGCACACTCAGGTGGACAACAATATTCTTCTCCGCATCTCTTGCGGCAGCAGCAGACGCAGGCAGCTGCAACATTATTCTCATCAGAGATGATGACCACTAGACTGACCATCACAAGTAACATCATCAGACTGGACTTCATCTTGGATTGACAGTCACACTTCTTTGATGTACAGTGAAAAGTTGAACAGACTTCCTTCTTCTCCAGTGCCCCAGACCTCTTTGGATTGTGGTGCGCCCTGTCACAGAATATATACCCTGGCCGTATTCTCGTAGAAGTTACAATATATCGTAGGCTTCTGATTCGTCGAGATGGAGGCGTACAAGCTACGATATATCGTAGGCTTCTAATTGGTCGAGTTGGCCATCTCGATCAATCAGAAGCCTACGATATACCGTAACTTGTACGAGAATACGGCCCCTGACAACCCAGCAAACACAAAACATTTGTATAGCCTTTGTACAATGCTGGTCCAACGTCGAACACGTTGGGCCGACGTTGTACAGATGCTATACAAATGTTTTGTGTTCGCTGAGAACAAGTGATCTTGAACCAATGCTGGATTACATCGGCCCAGCATCTATGCCATCATAACCCAGTATTGATTCAATGTCTTGTGTTTGCCAGTTACCTGGGGAGCGATCAAGCGTTCATGGGTAATTATAACTTGATCATAGTATTACTCCTCGTGCAGTGGTTAAAGCTGCCTGCTTGGAAAGTCGGGGATCGCTGGTGTGAACCCCGCTCGGCTATTTAAGTTTAAAATAACGAAATGTTTTTTCACACTCACTCGTAAAATTGCAATATTGTGGGGAGCCCCCGTGACCGAGAGGTAGCGCACTCGACCTCAAAAACCACCAGGGCTCAAATTTCGAATCCTGTGTCTGGAGGGCAGTGAATTATCTCATTCATCTCACCATCCTCATCTCTTGGCATAGCTTAGCCAACACACAATGGTGGCCTAAAACCCCATTCATTTCATTTCATTTCCCTCTCTCCTCATAGCTCAAAAGTGACTATTGTATCAGTAGGCATATAATCATGATAATATGATAGCATAGTTAATGTTTGTAAACAAAACACACATATTCATCTTCAATTTGATATAGACCCCTACGAAAAAAGTGGCTATTTTAATTTAAGTTGCGATTAGGCTACCCATTCTCTCATGGCAGTGACACTGAAGGGTGGCAGTGATCATTCATTTACAGTAATATGGGCACACCTTTCAAGGTTAGTTGTGAATGGTTATAGCTCCATGATTTTTACAGGGCTGGGGGCCAGCTATGTAGTGGTTTAAGCTGCCAGCTTGGAAAATCTGAGATCGCGGGCTCGAACCCGACTCTGACCTTGACGTTTCAAATTTTTCTTCCCCGCTCACTCGTAAAGATTCAATATTGGGGGAACCTCGTGACCGAGATATAGCGTGCTCGGCCTCAGACCATTCTCAGGAGGTTCTCCTTACCCAGTTTAGCCTATATGTGCACAAAGGTGGCCTTGAACCCCATTCTTTTTATTTTTCAACTGCCTCACGTTAACATCTCCTCTGAAAGAATTAAAAGGATTTAACAAAAACAATCCTCCTTCATTCATTATTAGTGATGAATGTAAAGTAATGAACGGGATTTAAATTATATGTAAATGAATATCTCATATTTTCAGGATGGTTCAATGTGGGGTTTTTTCCAGAACAAGTCTAGTATTCTAAGCCCGGCCAATCGACGAGTGGCCTGTCAGTCTGTCACATGACGAGATCGGCTGATTCAGTTGTTCTTGAAATTAGAGGATAGAATACAGACTTGGGTCTAATATATAGTAACGACCTGAATTTAAATTAACTGTGATGAATATCTCCGATTGTGAGGATGATTTAATTCGGTTTTTCTTATCGATACAACTAAACCTTTACAGCGCGATCGACCTTAGACGTCGGAATCTGACGTCTACAGACATCAGATTCTGTCTAAAGTCGATCCTCAGACTTGAAGATATAATAAAAGATAAAATATTTATAATGGTCGTACACCCATAATAAGTGTATTCAAATCAATCGGGAATAGACAACTATGATATATATGATGATTTCATATTGAAAAGAACCTTTTGTCTCCATGGTTTGTACCAAAATAATTCAGCGCTTCAAGGGTTCAACATTTACAGACCGCCGGTGACCAAAACCAAACAAAAATCTACCATCTAGTGAGTAATTATCGAGCCGCTGTGTCATGGGATGGATTTGGCATTAAATGTCAGTTTGTTACTCACAATAATTAGATTAAGCGACATAATCAGACTAAAATCATCAAAAAATCTTTATTTTTATTTGGGTTTATTAATATCTCCACACTATGTGAACATGTTGAAAGATTAGAATTGTTATTTTAGTTTTTGGTTTTTTAGTCTTTTTAATTTGGGGTTGCTGTGGCAACCTAGCAAGGGTTAGCCGAAATCCCCGTGTATCAGTTATGCCCGTATTTCTTATTTTGAACATATATGTCCGAAATTAAATTTCTTCCTTATCTCTCGCTTAAAGGGACTGGCCCAGGCTAAAATCATCAAAAAATCAGT
This sequence comes from Flabesymbios commensalis, assembly GCA_964017125.1. Lineage (NCBI taxonomy): Eukaryota > Metazoa > Annelida > Polychaeta > Terebellida > Flabelligeridae > Flabesymbios > Flabesymbios commensalis. The sequence continues at coordinate 8,881,764 of OZ024904.1, forward strand.
GATTTTATTTTGGCTTCTTAATATGATCATATGATGTAAACATGTCCATAGACTAGAACTGCAAAGGTTTTTAATTTTTTCTGCTGCGGATTCACCAGTTAGACTAGATATAGAGACGAAATTCCCGTATTTCCTATTTTTGACATGGTTGTCAATAATTAAAAATCAGGAATTTCTTCTCTATATCTAGCCTAACTGGTGAATGCCCAGCACAAAAATTAAAAAAAAAATGCAGTTCTAGTCTATGGACATGTTTACATCATATGGTCATATTAAGAAGCCAAAATAAAATCACCGATTTTTTTATGATTTTAGTCTGGGCCAGTCCCTTTAACTGGTAAATGCGCAGCACACAATTTAAAAAACCGTACGCGATTGTAGTCTATGGACATGGTGACATATCATGGACATATATAGGAGTCAAAATACAAATGATGATTTTGGCCTGATTGTGTCGCCTTAATTAAATAATCTCACAGGGGGTCCCGGGTGTTAAAGCTCACAGGTAAATTGGTAAATGTTTAGATTCCGCTAAATCAGGGAACAAGACACTCAGAGAATGTCAATATGTAGATCATGAGGCGTCACAAAAGCGGTACCAAGGTCACCTCTTCTCACCGTCTGAAGTGCCACATCCTTAATATTAATGATCAGAAGGAATGACATTCAATTTCACCCTTAACCCTACCAGCTCCGGGACCGTATTAATACGTTAGAATCTGACGTCTGTAGACGTCAAATTCTGACGTATAAAAACGAGAGAGTAAAAATATTAAAATGAATTGGAAAGAGCTAACTAAGACATTTATGGGGATTTCAAATTGAAAAACCCCTTTGGTCTCCACGGTTAATACAAACAGATTTCAGCGTCGTAAGGGTTAACCCTAAAAATAATAATAATATAATAATAATTTAATAATAATAAATCATTTTCATAGCGCCATGTATCTGTCAGACAATCACAGGCGCTTCACATAACATGTATATTAATGAAAAACTAAACATCGGCAAATGCTATTTGAAAAATATGTGTTTTTACCACTTTCTTAAATGTGGACACCATGACATTGTTCTCATATGCAGTGGGAGTGAATTCCATAAACTTGGAGCCTTTACAGAGAATGCTCTGTCCCCATAAGATCTGAGACGGGTACGAGGCACCACAAGTTTTAGATCCCCTGATGACCGTAATGATCTTGCTGGTTTCTAGACCTGCAGCAAATCTTGCAAGTAATTTGGTGCTAGCCCATTTAGTGCTCGATAGGGCACAAGTATAATTGTATACTCTATCCTATATTTGACAGGTAGCCAGTGTAGTTTATAGAGGACAGGTGTCATGTGGGCATACTTGCGAGTGCCTGTAAGTATGCGTGCTGTTATATTTTGAACTCTCTGCAATTTAGCAGGGGATGTCTCAGGGATACAAACCAGAAGAGAGTTACAGTAGTCCAATCTTGAACCAACGAATGCGTGGATTAGCTTCTCGGCAGCTTGTTTTTTCTAAATAACGCCGAATATCAGCAATGTTTTTAAGTTGAGCCGTCATTGATTGGCATTGTTTCTGAATATGAACGTCCATTTTTAATGCATGATCAATGTGGACTCCCAAATTCAGTGCGGATACAGCCGCCTTAACAAGGGATGTTTCTACTGTCAAAGCTTCAACACGTATTTCGTCACGGGGCGAAGGATCACAAACCACTAAGAATTCAGATTTGTCGTCATTAAATTTTAACTTTATTATATGCCATCCAGCTTGTAATTTCGGAAACACAGGATTGGAGTTTCAAGTTGGGAGGATGGAAACTTCATCTTGAAATATATAGAGAGAGCTGAGTGTCACCAGCATATAGGCCTATATGTATTTTAACATTATATTTTCGTGCCATCTCACCAATTGGGGAGGTGTATATTGTAAATAATATTGGACCCAATACGGAACCCTGTTAGTGCTGCAGCAGACCCTCCAAAAAGACGTTAATTATTAACCATACATCAGCACCAAACACATATTTAACCGACCATTACCTAAAAAAATTAAAATATATGAATTTATTATTTCAAGCACCCTTTCACTGCTAGAAAACACGCAAAAATAAATTATTGTACTTAAAATTGTGAAAATGTTTTCTTCATAGAGATATCAATCAATAATATGCAGTAAATAATTATTAATTACCATGAAGTAAAGTTTCAACATCTCTTTGACAACATTTGTTTGTGAACATACGTTCATAGACAGACAATCTGATACCCAAAGTGTGCCTATTGAAAATCAGTATGTAGTGTGAAAATATGACTGCTGAAATACTCATAGATTTATTTAAATATGCTGCGAAATACATTACTGAAAAAACATTATATATTTTCACTATTTCATGTATGTAGGAAAAAAATAAAATTATAAAATAAATTTGCACACCCTTTGCGCACTAAAAAATTCAATATTTTATTAAGAACAAACAAACTTCAAATTTAGATATAGTGCTGCAGCAGACCCACCAAAAGGCGTTATTTAGAGGGCAACCTTCCATGAAAAAACAACATTTGTTATCAGATACCGTTGTAAAGCTTGAATTCTCAAGATTATGGCTAGGGGAGATAACAAGATTGAAATTTTACACGAATTAGGCAAATAAACCCTTTGAGAACCAACATCACATATTTCGTTAAGATTTATTTTCTGCTATGGTCATTGATATATACCTGAAATAATATGCAGCAAACCGTCACTCAGCACCTAGCACATATACTTAACATGCCATGACTAAAACATATATAGACATGATTTGATTATTTCAAGCACCCTTTTACTGCCAGAAAACACGCAAAAAAATGTGGTGTCGTTAAAATTGTGAAAATGTTGTCTTCATGAATGTATCAATAAATAGTATGCAGCAAATAATTATTAATTACCATAAAGTAATGTTTATACATCCCTTTGACAGCATTTGCTTGTGAACATATGTTCATAGACAGACATTTTGATACCCGAATTGGACCTATTGAAAAACAGTCTGTGGTGTCTTAAAACAGAAATGCTTGAACCCCTATAAATTTATCTGAATATGCTGCGAAATACATTACTAAAAAATAAAACATAATATATTTTCAATGCTGCATGTGTGTCTGAAAATAATAAAATTATACAATAAATTGACACACCCTTTGAGCCCTGGAATTTGTTTTATTTTATTGAGAACAAATAAACTTAGAATTTAGATATATATGTTAAATAATTTTGCATAACTAAAACTGACCTATGTCTGTTAAAATGTATCGATAGTCTAAGTTAGCAATGCTGGTATTAATTAATTAATTAATTAATTAATTAGCCCTTTCAGGTATGATCATAATGGTAAGTGCCATGCTAATAAATACAATATATTGAAATGCTGAGCCACACAGTCGCTGTAACATCGTCGTTTTTACGTCAGAAAATAAATCTCTGATGGTCAGAGGCGCAGCAGACGGAATATATATAAGATATAAATTAATCAACCCTTGTGTTGCTGGACCGTATACAATTAACTCTTGTGCTGCTAGGACCGTATATAATTAACCCTTGTGTTGCTGCTACCGTATATAATTACCTAATGTGCTGTCGTGACCGTATATAATTACTCCTTTCTAAATAACGCCGAATATCAGCAATGTTTTTAAGTTGAGCCGTCATTGATTGGCAAGGGTTAATTATATACGGTCACGACAGCACATTAGGTAATTATATACAGTACCAGCAACACAAGGGTTAATTATATATATATTTGTGCCATCTTACACCACACTAATCTCTATCTAGTGTAGGAGGAGCACGGGAAGTTCCCTTTATGCCATATTCCACCACTCTAATCTCCATCTAGCGTAGGAAGAACACGGAAAGTTCCCTGCACAGTATGCAATATTCCACCACTCTAATCTCAATATAGTGTAGGAGAAACACGGAAAGTTCCCTTTATATCATCTTCTACCACTCTAATCTGTATCTTGTGTAGGTTATATAAGAGGAACATGGAAAGTTCATTACCTTCATGCCATCTTCAACCCACTCTAATCTCTATCTAATGTAGGAGGAACACAGAAAGTTCCCTTTAAACCATCTTGCACCACTCTAATATGTAGTAGTAATACTAGTAGTAGTAGTAGTAGTAGTAGTAGTAGTAGTAGTAGTAGTAGTATTTTTTTAAGGCCTTGGGCCCATAATACAAAACAATTTCACAGGTTATATACATTCATAAATGCATAAGAGATTCAAATAAATACAGTACACATTTGTGTAGGACATATCAATACATATTAGTCAGGTTTATCTGTATGAGTTTTAAACTGCTGTAAGATGTATAATTCGATCTCAATTCTGTAAGCAGGACATAACATTAAGAAATGGCATTCATCTTCTAAAACAATAATATATAATTCTTTATAGAAAATGCACAATTTGCCATTAGCAAGTTTTTATGTCGTCCTGCTTCAATTTGTAATATATGACTAGAACATCTTAACCTGGATAATGCCTGTCTATGTGACTTAATAATTTAAAAATTCAAATACCATTCTGGTTCAAATTCTGTATTGAATGTTGAATAAGTTCCTAATTTACTTTAAGGTCGGCAATATTTGAGGTCGGCGAACTACTTATTCTTAAAATGTTGCTGTAGCTTTGTTTTTAATTTAACATTCCATAAATATATCCACATGACCAACACAAAACTAAAACCATATCTTTTCAAAAGACGTCTAATATGAGACGACCAGGTTATTCTACACCTCTCATTCAGAACTTTCAACATTGAATAACACACTTTGGGATATATGTGATCAGGTATACGTATACTTTTAAGCCAATATTTGATACAACGATACAACAAATGGTTATTTACAATAATTTTAATGTATCTTATCTTATTTATCTTATTTTATGTACCTTGTCCAATCAAAATATCAATAGCAAATTAAATACCAGCTCTAAATCATGTAAATGCTGAAAAAATGTATTATGTACGTTTTCAAACAAATCAAAATAAATCTATGTTGGAATTTTGTACACAAAGGGTTAATTTATATTTTTCCATATACTTCATATGTAAGATATATAATTTTAATGTGCATATTGTAAAGCTAACTGGGATTTTGAATTATTTTTGAGAATTCAATATTATATAGATTACTAAATTGTTAAAATATAAACATTTATATTTTTGTTCTTTTGCAGGCAAAGGGTGGCTATATGTAAACTGGTCTTTCTAAAGACCAGATTCTCATTATAATGATGCTATCGAGTAGTTAATCACTGTGTACACTTAGTAAAGTCTTTACAAAAATAATAAATAGCAGATCAGTTAAATGGGCAGACGAAAATGAAAAACGACAAGAAGAACAAGCAGGTTATCGCAAAGGTTATAGTACTATAGATCGAATTTTCAATTTACAAAGTATAGTTCAGAAATATTTGTGTAAAAAGAAAGGTCGGTGTTACGTAGTTTTCGTCGACTTTTCCAAAGCATTCGACACTATACCGCATTGTCTGTTATGGTTTAAACTTATAAATAATGGCATACATGGTGACACACTGCGCTTTTTACGAAACATGTATATGCATCTACAATATTGTGTGTGTACAGGCGAAGGCCTAATAAAATGTTTTACTTGTAAAATTAGAGTGAGACAAGGATGCATGTTAAGCCCCTTTCTTTTTATACTGTACCTGAGCGAATTAATTGATATGTTGAAGGCTAATGGTTGGCAAGGGATTTACTTGGATGAACGAACGCAAAATGTCATGATTTTATTGTATGCCGATGATATGGTAATGTGTTCTGATACAGTTGGAGAATACAGAAAATGATTGGGTATTGGGTCAATTCTGTGAAAAATGATTGTTAATTTAACAATGACAAAAATAGTTGTTTTTAGACGAGGAGGATGTTTGAAAAAAAATGAAAAATGGTACTACAATGGAGGGAAGATAGAAGTGGTCTCTAGTTATATATACCTTGGAATATTTTTCACCAGTAAATTAAAATGGTCGCAAGCTAAACGAAGTCTTGCAGCACAAGCTCGGAAAGCTATATTCCTTATAAAACAAGTTCAATATAAATGTGGATTTTTACCTTTTCCAACAGCTATGAATCTGTTTGATAAAATGATTATCCCTATTTTGCTCTATGGATCTGAAATCTGGGGATACGAATATAGCCATGTTATTGAACAGGTACAGTTAGAATATTGTAAGAAAATTTTGGGTGTGAGGGGCAACACAATAAATTGTGCTATTCTGGGTGAGTGTGGTCGACGACCTCTTGCTGTACATTATATGAGTAAATGTGTTAAATATTGGTTAAAACTTATACAAATGCCTGTGAATCGTTACCCGCATGTATGCTACAATATGTTGAGGTCAGTGGGAAGATCTCATGGGTAACACATGTTAAAATGTTATTGTACAAATACGGCTTTGGACATGTTTGGTTATCGCAAGGTGTTGGTGATGAAAATATGTTTTAATTTTTTTTAAACAGAGACTCCACAATGTTATTTAAATCCACCTTCTATCCACAATTTTATTAAACTGATGTCTACACAAGATGATAATACTATTTTTCAACTCTCTATTTTTATATACAAATTGTTTGAATTGAGAAAGAATTGAATGTGTGTGTGTTATTATATTCGCAATGTAGGCCAGTGGCCCTTATGCATGAAAACACTATTTGACTTGACTTGACTTGACTTGAGATAACATCATGGGTGAGACGTAAAAATATTGCTATTGTGTCTAATAAATCAGAATCTAATTGAAGAGGCAAATAATGGGCCTAGTATGCTGTGCTGTGGTACACAAAGGGTCATTCTTTTCACTTTCAATTCAATTATTTCTATAGTGAGATTATCTGAAGACATCTACAATAACACTAATGAGGATTCTTACAGCATATTTAAACACATGGTTACAATTTAAATACATTTAGAGCACTTTAAACTTCAATCATGTTGGTGCTTTTGAAGAGAAAGGGTCTTTAAATTTAATTTATAATTTTTTCATTAGTTTCTCATCATATGGGATATTATCCCAACGAGTTTAAAAGCAAACAGCAAACAAGGATGCTGCTAATGAATCGTCTGTTTGTTTTGTAAGGTATGAGATCCAAATATATAGGTCACATACTATGTTATACCATGGTGCACAAAGGGTCAAATTGCCAAATTTGTCGAACATTTCGCGCTTGTTATCCCCCTGGCCATATTCCTGAGATTTCAAGCTTTCCAACAGTATATGATAAGTGATGTTGTTTTTTGGTGGAAGGTTGACTCAAATTGTGGTCACTTTGCTGCTACACTAATGGTGATTTAACGCACTACATTAATTTACATTAATATAATTTTTTTCCAATTTATAGCTGTGTCTCGCTGCCTCGACCCACAACTTTAAGTTTGTAAAAATTGATTATATATGTGCAACTTAAATCAGAATATGTCAATCCTGCACATGTAATGCTAATTTTGTATGCAAATGTATCTTTTTGAGGGAAGCACAAATTAGAAAAGAAACAATAGACGCTATTACCATACAAAATTTGTTGTAAAAACATGGGGACCAAAGGGGTGTTTTCAATTTGAAATCATCATAAGTGTCTTGGTCAGCTCGTTCTGCTTCATTTCAATACCTATATTATGGGTCTAAGGCTATTAGAAATATTTAGGTTCTTTCAGTGCGGTGACCGTCTTTATACGTCAGAATCTGACGTATAAAGACGTCATATTCTGACGTATAAAGACGGTCCCCGCGCTGACAGGGTTAAGGGTATACGCTTTGGTATCCTGTGGATTGGCATTATGGAATCAGAATATATGGCAACCACAGTAAGACAGTAATTTATTCTTAAGATCTGTATATTTACGGACATGTATGTATATGCCAGGTGGGCACGTATGATGGTGACATATATATCTTATAATACAATATTTACACAGGGTTATAATAATTATTATTACTATGGTACTATTTGTCATATCTATGCAAAGAGCTTAAATGCATTCATTAATATTTGTAAATATTTACATAAGTTCGCCAGCTGTATCTGCGGATTGGCAGCATCGCGCAGAAATAGGAATGCATCACGGTCAGTAAAAATAATGGGGTTTTAGGCAACTTTTGTGCACATATAGGCTAAACAGGGCCAGGCGAACCTCCTGAGGATGGTGAGATGACACTGTCATCCAGACACAGCATTCAAAATTCGAGCCTGGCGGTCTGAGGCCGAGCATGCTACCTCACGTAGGATGCCCACAATATTGAATCTTCACGAGTGAGCGGGGAAGAAACATTTTTTTCCTCTGAAACTTGAAGGCCAGAGTGGGGATTGAACCCAGCATCTCCCACCTTCCAAGCAGGCGTCATTAACCAATGCACCATGACCCCCGTCCTTTGTGAATTGGAAGTACCGCACAGAAATAAGAATGCATCAAGGTCATTGACATGGTGATTGATGATATCTTAACACACTACATTAATTTACATTCATATAAATTTGTAACCACTGGTGTCTCGGTCACGGAGGCTCCCCACAATATTGAATCTGTCTGATCGAGCGGGGAAGAAATCTTTGTTTCCTTAAAATTTGAAGGTCAGGGTGTCGAGCCCGTGATCTCCGACTTTCCAAGCAGGCAACTCTAACCACTCTATACAGGGCCCCCGCTAGCTAAGATTTCAGTCCTCGGTCAAGCACGAGTAACGCTTGCCAGTGGGGGTCAGTTCGTTATTCCGACAGGTCTATATTCCGACAGTTCTATATTCCGACAAGTCTATATTCCGACAGGTCGTTATTCCGACAGGTCTATATTCCGACAGGTCGATATTCCGACAGGTCGTTATTCCGACAGGTCGTTATTCCGACAGGTCTATATTCCGATAGGTCGATATTCCGACATGTCGTTATTGCGACAGTTCCTTGGTGTAAATTGTGATGGGAATTAGTCTGTGAGATGAACCACTTTTAATAACGTGTCTGGGCCCAAAAAGTTTGAAGAGTGTTTCTAACTCAGAATTTCATTCTGATTCTGAAATTTCATTTCTTAAATGACTCAGACGCTGCATTTTCTCAGAATATAGCATTTTGCGTGTTTTTCATACAAAAATGGTAAAATCGCTATTTTAACCAATGACACTGTTTAAATGAATCTACATAAGAACATGTGATGCCAAATTAAACTGTCTGATACATGTGATCCAAAAATAAGACAAATTCAGCGCTGAGACCGACTTTATAGATCAAAATCTGACGTCCAAAGTCAGTCTCAGCAATGAAAGATTTAAAAATATTTAAAATGGCGCTAGACCCATAGCATAAGTATTCAAATTAGTCAGGGGGCTTAACTCATATTTACCCCCCGAATTGTTCAAATCGTCCCAAAAGCACCAAATTTGGTCCGCGTATGGCCAAGGCCATAATACTTTTGATTTATCGCGGGAGCCAAGCTGAACTCTCGCCATGGGCGCTTTATTTGACAAATCCAAGATGGCCGCATTCAAATTAGGATCATTTCATAACTTGTAAACTAATATACGTAGAGACGCATGTGATACCACTTTTCAATTATGTAGAATTGATTTGTGATGTTTAGAAGTTGAGTTGGGAATTATTTAAAACACAAAAATATATGTAAAACTTATTTCGTCAATATATATACGACATGATAACGGTTTAAACGACGCAGATCAGCAACACAATCGTCTGCACCAGGCATTGATAACGACCTATACATAATATTTGCTACCAGAGCTAGTCTTTAGAGTTCCTGTGTATCAGCCATATTAGATACATTCAAAATGGCCGCTGTTCATAACAAGCCCCCGTCATAACTTGCCAACTAATAGCAGTGGAGATACACTTAATAGCATTTTTCTACGGTTTTCATAAACGATTTTGAATATATATTAGTTGCTTAAGGGCGGTGAATATTCTAAAAATCGTACTATCTAAGCAACAGAGTTGAGTCAGACGTCGAAATAAAGAGCTTATTATTTCATTTGTTTGTAAGAGCCCGTTTCCAACCAGGACGAAAGTTTTTTTTGAAAGGTTTTATTGACCGTTCACATGTCAACTTTGACATTTTAAGTTTTTTTTGTGTACTTTTTCTTAGGCAGCGCGAATCGGTTATACGTTCGTTTGCTATTATTATAACACGAATTTGAACAGTTTGGGTCACTGCATATATGTACACCAAGGAAAGATTTCGACCGCAGCGGGACTCGAACCAGGTACCCCCGGACTCTCAAGTCCACCACGCGACCAATGAGCTATCCTGGCGTCATGAAAATGAACAAGATATCAAGTAATAGTATTTATAATAAGAATATTATAGTATAGTATTATAATTGTGACTCAAGGCACAACAAAACATAATTATATTTTTATATTACTGTCTTAGATTTTACGCAACACAGCTATAAAACTTCAATTGTTCCATCACTGCTAGTACATCCATCCTCATATTACTTCTGAAGGGTATTCATTCTGACTGTATACTTTTACCTCGAAAATAGTATTATTAGTTTCAGTACTGATGTTGATGAGATTGCTAAATTTGTACCAGCCTTTTGGATGGCGTTAGAGCACTATGGAGGTCGCTCAATAATATTTTGCTCAATTTAATAGTTGGTGATGTATTTTCTGAGCAGTCAGGGAAAAATCAGGGGAATGTGTAGGAACAATAATTAAATGTATTTATGTATTAGGCTGAAATATACTTAAATATATACAATAATTGTATACATCTGCAATTGTAAAAACAATTTTTGATATCAAATACGTTGACATACATTTAGTTATGCCAATGGTTGGTATATTAAGCTTAACGCATCTATATATCACAGCTGTACAGAGAAATGTGGGCCTATATATACACTACTCTAAAAAACACTCTCATAATGGCTCCCATAAACTCAAGGTAGAGAAGGTTAACCCTTTCAGTGCGGCCAAATGCGTTCAGATCTCAAATAAAGCACCGATTGTAAATTATTAGTCCTAACTGGTCCACTTTTAAACGCCTATTTGAAGTTAGCATTTGCATCACCAATGCAAGCTTCAAATGAATAATTCATGTCAGAGAATGATGCAGCACGAAAAGAGTTAACAAGTAGCAACCTTAGTATTTTAGATGTAGGTCTTCATCGCTATTCATCACCACAGTAGCTGTTAATAGTGGTTAATCCTCTCATCACTATTATTTTTATGTCGGAATAACGACCTGTCGGAATATAGATCTTTCAGAATATCGACCTGTTTGTCGGACTATCGACCTGTCGGAATAGCGACCTGTTTGTCGGAATATCGACCTGTCGGAATAACGACCTATAGGAATGTCGACCTGTCGGAATAACGACCTGTCGGAATATCGACCTATCGGAATATCGACCTGTCGGAATAACGACCTGTCGGAATATCGACCTGTCGGAATAACGACCTGTCGGAATAACGACCTGCTTGTCAGAATATCGACCTGTCGGAATAACGACCTGTCGGAATATCGACCTGTCGGAATAACGACCTGTCGGAATAACGACCTGTTTGTCGGAATATCGACCTGTCGGAATAACGACCTGTCGGAATATCGACTTGTCGGAATAACGACCTGTCGGAATAACGACCTGTCGGAATAATAACCCGGACCTTGCCAGTGTACAGTCGCGCTGGGGCTAGGCCCCCGCCATATCAAGGTCAGTTTCTACACACAACAACTCTATTATTATATCAACGCTGTGCCAGCTTCCCAGCAAACACGATGCGTTGGCCCAATGTTGGGCTGATGTTGGGCCAGCGTCGCAGACGATGGGCCAACATCAGCCCAACATTGGGCCAACGCCTCGTGTTTGCTGGGTTATTAACGATGACCCATCATTATTTTTTTAAGTTTGCGATGTGCTTGAAATAAAGCTATTAAATGAATATTTCAAAAATGTCACAAACTATGATAAATAAAAAAACTGATGATCGACAGGCCTACATCACAAAACCGTTAGGAAATGATAGAAAGAATAATGCGCCCAGATACAGAGGATGAACTTAGGGGGGGGGGGGGCACTGGTAATTACCCACAATCCCGTGTATCTATGGATTGTTGTATAATTACTCATATACCCCACACCCCACCTCTTGCAATACCAACGTTCACCCGCTGCTGGTCCAAATTGTTGCCCAGTGACATGCGAAGCCGGTACAACATCCAACCATCACTGGCGAAGTGTGGTCTTGTTGGAAAGTGAAGTGAGTTGTATAATAACAAGAGAAGAAGACAACACGGGGAGGAGGATTGGCCCTCAATAATGTTTATTGCTGTGGAAAAGTAGCCGAGGTTTTTTTTACTGAGCTATCAAGATTAACATTGAGTGCCTTGTCTTGATGTGGTCAAGAAAGACATCAACTTTTCGGGCACAAGAACAAATCTAAAAAATAATTGATACAAATAAAAAAAACAAATGCGATACAAGATCGGTGGGCGAGGTCATGCTAGTTTCAAATGAATAAAACAATAGGATGAATAACTAAATTGTATTCGATTAAAATTCTGCATTTTTGGATTATTTATTCCCCGCTAACGCATAGATGTTTCTGACGAAATCTAGTATACTCGGTGTGTGCACAGTGTGTGTTCTCAATATGATGTAGTGTGAATATGAACAAATATTCATAGAAATACAAAGGCGGTGCAATTTTCAACCGTGAACCCCGCGCAAATCCAAATGAATATGATTAATTACTTTGTTGCTTCAAAAAGCAGTCGACTATAACTACATGTCACCATTAAATGAGTTTAGAATTATTTGACTGCCTGACGTATAATGTTCCTTCATGCTCAATGAAATGCATTCACAACTAACCTTGAAAGGTGTGCCCAACTGAGTTTAGAATTATTTGACTGCCTGACGTATAATGTTCCTTCATGCTCAATGAAATGCATTCACAACTAACCTTGAAAGGTGTGCCCAACTTACTGAGTAAATTAATGAGCACTGCACCCATTCATTGTCACCACAATGAGAGAAATGGTGGCATAATCGCAACTGAAATTAAAATAAACACTTATTTGTAAGGCCCTATATCGAATTAAAGATGACTATGTGTGTTTTGTTTAAAAATAATAATATTAGAGCCCCACTGATAGTATAGTCACTTTTGAGCTATGGGGACAGAGTACGAGATTATAGAATTCTACATGATTATATTTATAATATAGACTAATAAATTAATAAGTACACTACCGAATAAACGCGTAGACATTTCTATGACATTTGAACACTGTTGGACCAATGTAGAAGACGTTGCGCCGACGTTTTATAAATGTCATACAAATTTTTATGTTTACTAGGTTATAACCGGCGTCTGCCCAGAAAACACTACATACGGCCCAATATTGGAACAATGTTGAGCCGACGTCGTAGAGGGTGGGCCAACATTGGGCCAGCATTGACTCGACGTGTCGTGTTACTGGGTACAGTGAGACGCTATATACACATAGGTCATGGCCAAATGACAGCCAGTGACTAGCACGGTGCCGGAAAAGTCAAGAATGTGAATAATGTAGAATACTAGACTATAGTTTACCACCAGATTCTCTCATATTACTATTTAAATTAGAGATTCAGAAGGAGTCATACCAATCAATTATATAGAATATTTTAAGTCCCCCCACCCCATATTTGCGCGTTTCCCCAATCCGAGCCCAGGTCCTAGTTATATAGGACTACTGTAAATAGCACATAAAATGTTCTGAGTGAAAAAATCATCATTTCGCTGTACATTTTCGATTATGAAATTATATCGCATAAATTTATACATATTATTGTTTAAAGGGACTGGCCCAGGCTAAAATCATCAAAAAATCGGTGATTTTATTTCGGGTTCTTAATATGACCATATGATGTAAACATGTACATAGACTAGAACTGCAAATTTTCATAATTTTTGTGCTGCGCACTTACCAGTTAGACTAGATATAGAGACGAAATTCCCGCATTTCTTATTTTTGACATGGTTGTCAATAATTACAAATCAGGAATTTCGTCTGTATATCTAGCCTAACTGGTGAATGCGCAGCACAAAAATTATAAAAATTTGCAGTTCTAGTCTATGTACATGCTTACATCATATGGTCATATTAAGAACCCGAAATAAAATCACCGATTTTTTGATGATTTTAGCCTGGGCCAGTCCCTTTAATATTCACGATGGTGAAGTATGTGAGGGTAAGTGCCTGGCCGTAAATATTCTACGTTTGTCAAAATAATTTTCTACTAAGTAATACAGGCAGGTTGGCATATTTTATCACTTTGTTCTCAGTGATATAGACTACATCTAGTTATAATAGTATACATTCATTAATATATATCTCTCAAATTTGTGATAATTCCCCCATCTCACTAAGCATGCCCAACGTTAGGAAGCTTTCTCCCTCAAATCCACAGCGACATGAAAATGAAATGGATGAAAATGAAAACATGAGGTGAGCTACACGTTATAGAAATGTATTATATTGTTTAAGCAGTTTCATTATTATTTTTGTTCTAAAACCAAAGGAGTAGGGAATTGATTTTACTGATATCACACGTTCAGCTGCTTTACATTTAGACCCATTCTGTGACACGCAGTGACGCCACTCGGTGAAAACAAAGGAGGTCGAGGTCATTGAGTTTCACAGAATACTTGAATGAGTTTAAAGGAGTAGTCTACTGTGTGCGAAAAAAATGAAATGAATCGGGCCACCTTTGTGCACATATAGGCTAAACTTGGCCAGGAGAACCTCCTGAGGATGGTGAGATGAATGAGATGACACTGCCCTCCAAACACAGGATTCGAAATTCGAGCCCTGGCGGTCTGAGACCGAGCACGCTACCGCTCGGTCACGGAGGCTCCCCACAATACTGAGTTTCACACGTGGATGGGGAAGAAACCTTTTTATTTATTTCAAACCGCCGAGACCGGGAACCGAACCCCGAACTTTAGCGTGAAAGGCAGCGGTGTTAACCACTACCCTAGGGCCCCCGCCCATTGTGTACGAACAGCGGTACACATCTGTACCCAGAATGAACCACGCCGATTACAGAGATAGAGCCACCTGGGGTACAACTAAAACCAGAAACGTACATATAGACATTCAGTGGTCTATAAAGCTTTAACCCTTATAGCGCGGGGAACCACTTCTAAAGTCGATCCCCGCGCTGTAATAGTAAAAATATTTCCCGTAGACCCATAACATAGGTATTCAACTGAGCGGAAAGAGCTAACTATGACATTTAAGATATTTTTAAATTGAAAAAACCTTTTGGTCTCCATTATTTTCATTTAAAAAATTCAGCGTTTTAAGGGTTAAACTCAGACTGTAATATTGGCTAATTAGAGCTCATCTTATTGAACTTATTAGAGCTCATCAGAAAATCAACCATATTTCTGAAAAAATCATGTTCTTTCCAATGATGTCTCACGTGATTGTGTATTTGTAGCAGAAATTAGTAAGAATTAGGATTAGAAATATATACCGTAAAATGATGTAACCGCTTCCTATTTTTTCCAAAATAACCACCACAATACAAATTATTTGTACAAAGTGGTACAGTTTAGAATGTAGTAATTGCATTTTAAAGGGACTGGCCCAGGATAAAATCATCAAAAAATCGGTGATTTTATTTCGGGTTCCTAAGATGACCATATGATGTAAACATGTACATAGACTAGAACTGCAAATTTTTCTAATTTGTGTGCTGCGCATTCACCAGTTAGGCTAGATTTAGAGACGAAATTCCTGATTTCTAATTATTGACAACCATGTCGAAAATAGGAAATGCGGGAATTTCGTCTCAATATCTAGCCTAATAGTCCAGGCAATGAAGTGATCGTGGACCATTGGAAATGGACAAAAATGTTAACAAAGGTATTTCAACGGAATTTGACTTCGTGGGGTTATGTTAAACCCTCCATAAAACCCCACCCGAATCCACCTTGGGGAAAGCCTCGTTTTCGGGTAATATCCAAAATGGCCGCCATCAAACCAGTAATTTACTTAAATTTAAAAAAATCGCTCTCATTTGAGAACTAAACATCGTAGAGCCACATATAATATGTTTTTTCGCACAACTTTTTTAAGGGATTCTATTCGTTAACATTTCATAATTTATAATAAGTCAATTGACGTCACAAACAAGGTCAAGGTCAAATAATTAGACTTAAAAATGTGAATAATTTGCATTTTCAAGTGAAAAATGCCCAAATATTTAATGGAAATAAATGTGAGTAAATGTTTTTCAACATAATTTGACTCGGTGGGGCTATATAAAAACACACATAAAACCCCACCCGAATCCACCTTGCGGAAAGCCTCGTTTTCGGGTAAAATCAAAATGGCCGCCATTAAACCAGTAATCAGGTAATCGATGTATTTTTTTTAATAAATCGGTATGATTTGAGAACTAAACATCGTAGAGCCACATATAATATATCTTTTCGCACTAGTTTTTTAAGGGCTTCTATTTGTTCACAATTAAAATTCATAAGAGGTGAAAGTGAGGTCATTTTCAAGGTCAGGGTCAAATTAGACCTAAAAAAACGTGAATAATTTGCTTTTTAAGTGCACAATGCCAAAGTATTTAATTGACAAAAATGTTAAAAAATGTTTTTCTACATAATTTGACTCGGTCGAAGTATTTAAAACAACACGTAAAACCCCACCCGAATCCTCCTTGGGGAAAGCCTCGTTTTCGGGTAAAATCCAAAATGGCCGCCAATAAACCAGTACTTTATATATATTTTTTAAATCGCTATCATTTCAGAGCTACATATAGTATGTCTTTTCGCACTATTTTTTTTCGGGGATTCTATTGTTTCACGTCTCAAATTCCTCAGAGGTCAAACTGAGTTCATTTTCAAGGTCAAATTAAACCTAAAATATAAATAATTCGCATTTTTTAGGCTGTCAAATGCCGAAATATCCAAAATGGCCGCCATTAAAGCAGTAATGTATGTATTTAAAAAAATCACTATCATTTAAGAACTAAACATCGTAGTCACATATAATATGTTTTTTTACACTATTTTTTAAGAATTATATTTGTTTACATTTCAAATTCGGAAAAAAGGTCAAACTGAGGTAATTTCTCAGGTCAGATTAAGCCTAAAAATATGAATAATTTTCATTTCTGAAGTGGACGAATGCTGAAATATTTATTAGACAAAAATGTCAACTTCAACATAATCAGCCTCGGTGTGGCTATGTAAACACTAAACTCCACCCGAATCCTCATTGAAGTAAGCCTCGTTTTAGGGTAAAATCCAAAATGGCCCCCAGTTCGACCAGTAATTTATCAAAATTCATATAATTTCAACCTAATCAACATGGTATTACATATGCTATGTCTTCTCGCACAAAAATCTGGGATTTTATTTTTTCACATTTTAATTCCTATGAGGTCAAGCTGATGTCATTTTCAAGATTAATGTCAAATTAGACCTAGAAATAGATTAAATCTGTTGCACAAATGTCAAAAAGTACAACTTGAGATAGTTGCTAGTTTTATTTCATGGTATAAGTTGATAAATAATACTTTTCGACATGATTTAATGTTTTTAAATCTGAAGTTGACTGTTTTGTGGGTTACTTAATATCTGGAACAAATTCGTAACAAGCTGAAAATTTCAGGAAAGTTTGTTAGAAGTATGACAAGCAACATATCAAAAGTCCTAAGGTGTGCAGGGGGTGGAAGTGTCCTAAATTTAGTTCAAAAGGGCACACAAAGGTCAAACTACTAAAAATCATATAATAGCTGGTTCCAAAACCGTGACCAACCTTTGGCAAGTAAGATATTTGTCAAAAAATAACCTTCTACGGCTCTTTAGGTGGGCGGAATTTCGTAGAGCGCAAAATTTAAAATGGTCACCATCGATCACAAGTGAAAAGCAAGTATTCACTTATTTCATCCAGTGGTCTCCCAGTGGACCAGATTTTTTAATGCATTTAGGTGGAAAAATGATTTATGGAGGTCACCAGTTTTTATTTCAAAAGATGCATTTCGCGTTTGGCCGAAAATCACAAAAATCCAAGATGTTCGCCAGCGGCCTTTTGAACAAAATAGATTTTTACTTAAAAATCTCATAATCAACTGTAATATGTCATTTCTGACAAATTTTAGGACGTAGAGCCCATTTATGTTTATCAAATTACAATCATTGAACCTCTGTGTCCTTCAAGCATCACACAAAGGTCACAAATGATCAGTATAACAATTATATAATGATTTTCGTTTACTTTTTACTAGTGGTCCAATAGTTACATATGTGATACTGTAATATACTTTAATTTCCGGATATGAATTTTCGCGCAAACCCGATTTTTGACCACAATTCACTCAAAAATATTTTTTGAATTTTATTTCTTTGGCTTGGAGACATGTAATTGTTATCTCGCCTAAACGACTGTCATCACCCTTCCCGACTAGTAATCACTATAATGCAACGTCGTAAGTAAACATAATGCTATGGTCATCAATTAACTGGAGGGGGGGGGGGGGGGTGACCGACCACTGAGGCTAATGCACTGGAGACGCGCTGCTCTTTAACCCTATCAAGCCAACAGGTTATCAATTTAAATAATTATAATCCTTATTATTATTATTATATATTTCGCTTTAACTTAATTTTTTTAAATGCTCATCGTATCTGTTTGATTGTGTGAATTTAAAAATAGCTATATATGTGCACATATGTGAAATGTTTGCTTTGATCTGAGGGCAACTAGTGTCACTTAGCTCAAATCCTTAAAAAAACACATGCCGAGAAACGCATCCACAGCTCTCCTAGCAACATTGAGTCTGTCCCTAGTGAACACAAGGTGGTCATCCAGTTTGGGGGAGTGCTGGCCCACTAATTTTTTTTACTCGTTTCAATTCTTGGAAATATAAAGCCAAAAGTATTTTGTTCAATAAATCTAGACAACCTGATGCCGCTAATGTGTTCGCTCCTTCAGGAGCCTGTAACGTTTCCCGTATCATGTTTGCTGGCCCAGTTGAGCCGCGACGCAGGGACAGCAATAAACCAACCACCAACGAGTGCTTGTGTAGTATAATTAGGGGCGGACCAGGGGGTCACGTGCCCTCACCCTCTCGATGTAGTCCAGTCCCCTTATTGTGACATTTTCTAGCCTAGGTACCTTTTGTGCCCTTTTTTCAGTCCAGTCCACTTATTATGCCATTTTAAATATTTTCGCGACCTGTATGATAATAGACGAGAAGAAGTCAATGTGGAGGCAGCATATATGCAAGTGAGAACAAGTCGAGCATAACCAAATCTACACTCCACACATTGCTTGGTTTCAAAATGTAAAAACACATACAGATCATCCGGTTAGACTAGATGTGCATATCCGTTAAGGTTTTGTAAAACATCAACACATTGTGGGAATATGTTTTGATCCAGAACAAGCCAATTACACCACCTGGAAGTATAAAACACGTTTATGTCTAAGGGGTACTATTTGAGGTCAGATGAGATAACACTTACACTTCACATAAGTTGCAGGAGAAAGGTGTTCCACAAGGAAGCATTTTGTCGCCAACTCAATTGACAATACAAATTAACAGCGTAGTCAAGGCCATGCCAGTGTTTCTTTTTCTGAGTTCAGGTTGAGAAGTACCTGTTGTTATTGAATACATTCATCATCAGACTAGTTTTTAATTTCTTAAATTAATATTGCAGGCTCAACTTCAACCGGCGATAGGCAATGTCTGAAACGACCCTGAGCATGATAGCCCAACTTGACTGAAAAATATCTGTATAGTCTGCGATAACACCTGCTTGTGCTGACCTACAGGCCACGGTACATATCTTATAATCTGAATCACCTTCTGCATGCTGGACGGTAATGTCTACATCGGCCATGTATTCACCAAGAAGGTTTATTAAAGCCTGTTCATTGGACGAATTCGCCAGAAATGCTTTATACTCATGATCAAGCTCAATTATGCAGATACTGAGACTGACTCACCAACATAATTTCCCACTTTGCGATTATGTGCTTCGTCTTTAGTACTAAAGCAGTGTAATGCAATCCAACGCAATCCAATACTGTATCATTGATTGACTGACCAAATTATATAGATTTTGCTCAATTACTTGTTGAAATGGGGGCATTTTGGATTCAGGTGAAGTTTTAAGTGTGTTTTTACATAGCCACACCGAGTCAAATTATGTTGAAAAGCGTTTGTTAACATTGTGTCCATTAAATATTTCTGCATTTGATGACCTAAAAATGTGAATTATTTACATTTTAGGTATAATTTGACCTTGACCTTGAAAATGACCTCAGTTTGACTTCATATGAGTTTGAGATGTGAACAAGTAGAATCCCAGAAAAAAAATAGTGCGAAAATACATAGGATATGTGGCTCTACTATGTTTAGTTCTCAAAAGATTAAAAAAATGCATAAACTACTGGCATAATGACGGCCATTTTAGATTTTACCCAAAAACGTAGCTTTCCCCGACGTTGATTCGGATAGGGTTTTTACGTGTTGTTTCACATAAAAAATTATGTTGAAAAAAATTATGTTGAAAAACATTTGTTTACATTTTTGTAAATTGAATGTGTTGGCATTTGTGCACTTAAAAATGCTAATTGTTCACATTTTTAGGACTAATTTGACCTTGACCTGGAAAATGGCCTCAGTTTGGAATCTTAGAAATGTAAACAAAATGTAAACAAATAGAATCCCTTAAAAAAAATGTGAAAAAAACATATTATATGTGGTTCTACGATGCTTAGTTCTGAAATGATAATGATTTGAAATAAATATATATATAAATTACTGGTTTATTAATGGCGGCCATTTAGGATTTTACTCGAAAACGAGGCTTTCCCCAATGAGGATTCGGATTTATTATTCGAGGTTTAATGTGTTGTTTTAAATACTTTAACCGAGTCAAATTATGTTGAGAAGCATTTGTTAACATTTGTGTCAATTAAATATTTTGGCATTTGTGGACATAAAAAATGCAAATTTTTTACATTTTTTAGACCTTGACCTTGAAAATGACCTCAGTTTGACCTCTGAGAAATTCGAAATGCAAACAAATAGAATCTCTTGAAAAAAATATTGCGACAGATATTATATATGGCTCTATGATGTTTAGTTCTGAACCGATAGCGATTTATTAAAAAAATATATATAAATTATTCACATTATTAGGCTTAATTTGGCCTTGACCTTGAAAATGACCTCAGTTTGACCTTTCATGAATATTAAATGTGAACAAATAAAATCCCTTGAAAATAGTGTGAAAAAACCCATATTATATGTGGTTCTACGATGCTTAGTTCTGAAATGATAGCGATTAAAAAAAAAATATATATATAAATTACTGGTTTAATAATGGCGGCCATTTTGGATTTACTCGAAAACGAGGCTTTTCCCAAGGAGGATTTGGATGGGGTTTTATGTGTTGTTTTAAAATACTTCAACCGAGTCAAATTATGTTGAGAAGCATTTGTTAACATTTTTGTCAATTAATATTTTGGCATTTGTGCACCTAAAAAATGCAAATTTTACACATTTATAAGACCTTGACCTGGAAAATGACCTCAGTTTGACCTCTTACAAATTCGAATGTAATCAAATAGAATCCATTGAAAAAAATATTGCGAAAAAACAGCATATTGTATGTGGCTCTACGATGTTTAGTTCTGAAACGATAGCGATTTAATAAAAAATATATATAAATTATTCACATTTTTAGGCTTAATTTGACCTTGACCTTGAAAATGACCTCAGTTTGACCTTTTAGGAATTTTAAATGTAAACAAATAAAATCCTTTAAAAAAATGAGTGCGAGAAGACATATTATATGTGGCTGTCCGTCGTTTAGTTCTCAAATTATAGCGATTTATTTAAAAAAAATACACAAATTACTGGTTTAATGGCGGCCATTTTGGATTTTACCCAAAAACGAGGCTTTCCCCAAGGAGGATTTGGGTGGGGTTTTATGGGTGTTTTTACATGGCCCCACCGAGTCAAAATCCGTTGAAAAACCTTTGTTAACATTTTTGTCCATTAAAAAATATTTATTGCCTGGACTATAACTGGTGAATGCGCAGCAGAAATTTAAAAAAAATGCAGCCTTATAGACGGTGTGCTAGCATTTAGCCAGCATTGGGTCAACATGTTGTGTTTGCTTAATTGGAGGTCCTTACCGTAGCTGACACGGTTCATGTTTCTGGTACCTGACACAGTTTTCCCCGTACCCAACATGATTCATGTTTCGGTACCCGACACAGTTTGTCCTGTACCTGACTCATGTTTCTCGTACCCGCCACAGTTTGTCCCGTACCCGACACTGTTCATGTTTCCCGTACCCACCACTGTTTGTCCCATACCCGACACTGTTCATGTTTTTCGTACAGGCCACAGTTTGTCCCATACCCGACACTGTTCATATTTCCCGTACCCGCCACAGTTTGTTCCGTACCCGACACTGTTCATGTTTCCCGTACCCGCCACAGTTTCTCCCATAACCGACACTGTTCATGTTTCCCGTACCCACCACAGTCTGTCCCAGAGCCGACACTGTTCCTTTTTTCCGTACCCGCCACAGTTTGTCCCATACCCGACACTGTTCATGTTTTCCGTACCCGCCACATGTAGGCCTATTGTACTATAACCCTAATTTAAATAACAACAGAATGACGGCGGTAATTTGGTGATCTCGTCACGTGACCCACTCTTTCATTGGTCAGGGGTAGAGTACTATACTTGATTCGAGCCGGGTATACATGTGCAGATTTAACCTGATTATTGATTATACATGGCGTCCACACAGTCTGGGATGAAAACTCTGAAAACCACATGATTTAGGTACTGATGTGACACCTCAGCAAAGACAAAACGTTGTCCAATGCCGGTGAAACGCTGGTCCAGCGTCATAGACGGTGGACTAACATTTAGCCAGCATTGGGTCAATATGTTGTGTTTGCTTAATTGGAGGTCCTTACCGAAGCTGACACAGTTCATGTTTCTGGTACCCGACACAGTTTTCCCCTTACCCAACATGATTCATGTTTCGGTACCCGACACAGTTTGTCCTGTACCTGACTCATGTTTCTCGTACCTGCCACAGTTTGTCCCGTACCCGACACTGTTCATGTTTCCCGTACCCACCACTGTTTGTCCCATACCCGACACTGTTCATGTTTTTCGTACCGGCCACAGTTTGTCCCATACCCGACACTGTTCATGTTTCCCGTACCCACCACTGTTTGTCCCATACCCGACACTGTTCATGTTTTTCGTACCGGCCACAGTTTGTCCCATACCCGACACTGTTCATGTTTCCCGTACCCGCCACAGTTTGTCCCAAACCCGACACTGTTCATGTTTCCCGTACCCGCCACAGCTTGTCCCATACCCGACACTGTTCATGTTTTTCGTACCGGCCACAGTTTGTCCCATACCCGACACTGTTCATGTTTCCCGTACCCACCACTGTTTGTCCCATACCCGACACTGTTCATGTTTTTCGTACCGGCCACAGTTTGTCCCATACCCGACACTGTTCATGTTTCCCGTACCCGCCACACTTTGTCTCATACCCGACACTGTTCATGTTTCCCGTACCCGCCACAGTTTGTCTCATACCCGACACTGTTCATGTTTCCCGTACCCGCCACATGTAGGCCTATACCCGACACTGTTCATGTTTCCCGTATCCAACACAGTCTGTCCCATACCCGACACTGTTCATGTTTCCCGTACCCGCCACAGTTTATCCCGTACCCAACACTGTTCCTTTTCCCCGTATCCGCCACAGTTTGTCCCATACCCGACACTGTTCATGTTTCCCGTACCCGCCACATGTAGGCCTATACCCGACACTGTTCATGTTTCCCGTATCCAACACAGTCTGTCCCATACCCGACACTGTTCATGTTTCCCGTACCCGCCACAGTTTATCCCGTACCCAACACTGTTCCTTCTCCCCGTATCCGCCACAGTTTGTCCCATACCCGACACTGTTCATGTTTCCCGTACCCGCCACAGTTTGTCCCATACCCGACACTGTTCATGTTCCCGTACCCGCCACAGTTTGTCCCATACCCGACGCTGTTCATGTTTCCCGTACCAACCAAAGTTTGTCCCATACCCGACACGGTTCATGTTTCCCGTACCAGACACAGTTTGTCCCGTAGGGCCTACCGACAGGATTCATGTTGTGTTTGCTTGGAAGGTCCTTCCTGGATGTATATGCAATTATGGTTAGTTTGGTAAAATCACACGAGAATATCAATGTTATCACATGCAGAATTAAAATCTTATTATTCTGAAAATGTAAATGATGACTACTTAAAATAAAATTAAATGGCATTACCAAGATATAAAGATATATGTTTCCCGTAATTATGACAGCCTGACGTCAGTAATTAAGTTGGGATGCATTCCAAGAATGCATTGTTGAATCGTGAAACTACTGATTGTAACGGCCGAATGACGTTAGATGTCACTGGCAAACTGCCAAACAGGTTTCTTATATTCCTCGTAATCATTAGTTATCATTTTGCTGTTAAAATTCCAAGAATTTCATGTTAAATCCCACCGTCATCCGCTATCTCTACTATCTATATACGCCTATACACACTATAATTAATTGTTACTGACTCTTTACCACTCTTTACGTATTGGTAGGCACCAAACAGTCACAAATGTGAGTCGCATAAAGGTGCACAAAGGTGGCTTAAAGTCACATGTTATCATTCATTCAGAGTACGCAGTTACTCAGCTTTTATTTTTTTAGTATCAGTTACTAGGTTTATCAGGCGCGAATTTCCGATTGCTGAGGTATTTTCGAAATAAGGTAACTAGACCCCCTGTAAAATACTGCTTGAATCGATATTTGGCGTTGAGCGAATGGGAAACGCAGGTTAGGGGGGTCTGGGGGCATGCCCCCCGGATTTTTTTTACTGTTAGCTGCAAATTGGTGCAATATGGTGGATTCTGGAGGATGTTGCTGGGGTAAATATTCAGCTTTGTGGTCATGGGGAGGGGGGGGGGGGGGGTCGTGCTACCCTCTCGAACCCCCCCCCCCCACCAAATGACCAAATGGCCTGGATACCTTTTTTAGTCCGTTGTAATCATTATGTAGCATTTAAGTATGCACACATGCGCGGTATTAGTTTCTATAGATAATGGTCCTTTTGAGTAGAGTAGCCACAATATCTTAACGTTTTCTTCTTTCCATTTACCTGGTTTTAGCAACTTTTAACATCACACTTTTATTCGTTTCTTTTACAATGATTCGACAAGGGTTTTTTCTCCTTAATCTGAGCCATTACGATTTTTAAAATCTGATTGATGAACCTACGCGCTAGTAAATTCTATCACCAAAAGGATTTGTTCAACCTATTTTTTGAAAAAAACGACACAAAATTTGTCACTTTACTTCTTTATTATTATACAATTTCACAGTCAATCAGAACATATTTTTTTATTTCATCACTTTCACTAAATACACATCATAATCATGTACATATCAAGTACTATCAATTAGAATTATATGAACGACAACACTTATTTGTACATTTTCCAATATTTATTGTATGATTTCACGGAATAATAACGAATGCTGGTGTTAAAATGTTGTTATTATGTACGTATATGTGGATCTTGTGGTTTGTTGAATTGTTTTTTCTGCAACTTCCCAGTTTTATGTTGTATTTACCACCCTAATTTTTTTTTTTGAAACTATCTGTTCATATCAAATGAAAACTCAACTTTAATCTGTCTGATTTGAAATGTTCTTTATAATAAATCGTATTCCAAATGTAGGTAAAGGTGTCCAGATTGGATGATCTTTCTCGTTGGGACCTCACACGATGGAATCGAAGTCATTCATTGTTCACGTTTCTGCAAAGTAAATGTATTTTTTTTTAAGAGTCATCATCATAAATGTCGCAATATTGTAGTCATCTACCCATAATTATCAATCAATCAATCAATCAATCAATCAATCAATCAATCAATCAATCAATCAATCAATCAATCAATCAATCAATCAATCAATCAATCAATCAATCAATCAATCAATCAATCAATCAATCAATCAATCAATCAATCAATCAATCAATCAATCAATCAATCAATCAATCAATTAATCAATTAATCAATCATCAATCAATCAATCAATCAATCAATCAATCAATCAATCAATCAATCAATCAATCAATCAATCAATCAATCAATCAATCAATCAATCAATCAATCAATCAATCAATCAATCAATCAATTAATCAATCATCAATCAATCAATCAATCAATCAATCAATCAATCAATCAATCAATCAATCAATCAATCAATCAATCAATCAATCAATCAATCAATCAATCAATCAATCGGTGAATTAATGGAGTACTTAACTCGTCAATCAATCAACTGATAAATAAATAGTTGTGGTGTTTTTTTCCGATGTCAACTTTTGAGTATCAAGCTCAAATTTACCAGCACCACACAAATACAATACTCCACGAAATGACTGATCAAACCTTATTAAAACACAGGCCAAAAAGAATGCTCCGATGATAAGACATCTAAGTTTAAAGTGGATTGCAAAGATACTTTATAAGCAGTAAAATGTTATGTACAGCAAGATAAGATCTACGAAACTTACAAAAAAAAATAGGCCTACTCCGTTGTTCATGAATGATATGACGCACCTTTTTACTGATGGTTATTATTCTGCTATGAGGATATATTAGCAGGCATTGCGAGTCAGACGTCTCTCGACGTTGCTCTCGGTGTCTCTCTTGTCATATACCTGGGGACAAGCAATCTTATTGCACCAAAATCCACGGCGCCCAGCTCGACACCACCATCCAGCTTCAACTCCTTCTTCAGAGATGATGACCATCATATTGACCATCAGCACTAACAAAATAAGGGGGCTGGACTTCATGCTGACTGTAAGCAATTGGATAAACCCGTCTGTAAACTGACAAAACACACATATTGTTTTGGAGGAGACGTGCAATGACCATGTCACTGTAGATTGGACTAGCTCAACAACAAGTAAATCACTTAAATCCTGTGGAATTTTGCCAGATTAGTCGAAAGACAAAAGGGTGTTGTTTGTCTAGTTCAATGGGGTAAATGTCAAATAGATGAATATCTTGGCATGTAAAAATATGGTTGTATAATTATATGCCCTTACCATAGCCAGCCACATGCATGTTTAACTACATTATTATATCATTACGTCAATCAGTGACATGCGACTATAACGAACAGCTGTGGAGCGTGGAACTAATGAGTGACTGATTGAGTGAGAGAGTGAGTGATTGAGTGAGTGAGTGAGTGAGTGAGTGAGTGAGTGAGTGAGTGAGTGAGTGTGAGTGAGTGAGCAGCTGAGTGAGTGGGTGAGTGAGTGCGTGAGTGAGTGAGTGAGTGAGTGAGTGAGTGAGTGAGTGAGTGAGTGAGTGAGTGAGTGAATGAGTGAGTGAGTGAGTGAGTGAGTGAGTGAGTGAGTGAGTGAGTGAGTGAGTGAGTGAGTGAGTGAGTGAGTGAGTGAGTGAGTGAGTGAGTGAGTGAGTGAGTGAGTGAGTGAGTGAGTGAGTGAGTGAGTGAGTGAGTGAGTGAGTGAGTGAGTGAGTGAGTGAGTGAGTGAGTGAGTGAGTGAGTGAGTGAGTGTGAGTGAGTGAGTGAGTGAGTGAGCAGCTGAGTGAGTAAGCGAGTGAACGACGAGGGGGTGAGTGAGTGAGTGAGTGAGTGAGTGAGTGAGTGAGTGAGTGAGTGAGTGAGTGAGTGAGTGAGTGAGTGAGTGAGTGAGTGAGTGAGTGAGTGAGTGAGTGAGTGAGTGAGTGAGTGAGTGAGTGAGTGAGTGAGTGAGTGAGTGAGTGAGTGAGTGAGTGAGTGAGTGAGTGAGTGAGTGAGTGAGTGAGTGAGTGAGTGAGTGTGAGTGAGTGAGCAGCTGAGTGAGTAAGCGAGTGAACGACGAGGGGGTGAGTGAGTGAGTGAGTGAGTGAGTGAGTGAGTGAGTGAGTGAGTGAGTGAGTGAGTGAGTGAGTGAGTGAGTGAGTGAGTGAGTGAGTGAGTGAGTGAGTGAGTGAGTGAGTGAGTGAGTGAGTGAGTGAGTGAGGGAGTGACGTCGTAAAAAAACGACGTAGTAAAAGTCACGGCTGCTGCATTAATGTGTCTTGCCGCATGATTGTGATACGTACCGTGGGTCCTGAGAGTATATTGAAATTACTTCAAACATAAATTTATGTGCCACTTGCATTGTTGAACTCCACAATTATGCATACCAACAGATTGTTCAACCATTTAACTTTAAAAAAATATCTATAAATATTTATCATATTTTTCTTTAAGCTTGACAATTGGTGAGAAGAAAATGTTCAGCAATCATACCAGCTATATTATTTCATTATATAGTAGTCATATACTTTCTGATTTGAATTTTGTTGTGCAGGTGATTTAACTCAGGTGATTTTGCAAAATCAGGTTTTTATATTAAATTCCATATTTGTCTCCAGAACTGTCATGGACTACCTGATGTTAATTTCATCATTTGTCAACGCCTAGCCGCCGTCTGTTTCCCATTTAATTTAGCGGCGACAGGTGAAGCTGCCATAATGAGTACTTGAATACATGTAGATGTATGAGGCAGCATAAAATCATTTTTAGGTTTATGGTGATATGGTGGATGTCATAACGTGAAAAGAAATGCAATTGAAATTTACATCAAAATTCACACGTGCACATTATACAACGAATCATGATGTGTATGCGAATAAGGTAAACTTTACTAATGTAGATATATAATCACAATGATGATATTGTCGACGCTGTGCACTGCATGGAGACAGCTCTACGGCTGATGACGTAGGTGAAAATGTCATACATCACAGTAATGTGATGGTATCAGTAACATATAAAAAATCGAATTTGGGGTTCTACAAGGCGGTATGCTCAGTTCCAAACTATTCGCGGAATTTTTACAAGACATATCCGCATCATTTGACCAGGATCAAGGTATCGCTGTGGACACCTTACTGATAGTATATCTGTTATTAGCAAATGACCTTGTCCTTTTTTCAGAATCTGCCGAGGGATTACAAAAACAGCTAACTGCCCTGTATTCATATGCTTCCCTACGGCATATCTTAGTAAGCATTCCTAAAACAAAAGTTCTTATCTTTAATGAACGTTACACAGCTTCCACTATGGTGATAACATTATAGAAAAGGCTGAGCAATATAAATACCTTGGTGTAGTGTATAGCACCAAGTCCGCTAATAGCGTGTTAAAAGAAACATTTTCTTATCTTGCTTCCCAAGCTGGGAAAGCAATCTTTGCTATACGTAAACAGTCCAGTCCAGTGGTCGGTAAATTGTCACCCACTATTGCGTTCAAGGTATTTGATTGCCAAATATTGTCCATACTAGAATATGGAAGTGATATATGGTATACAGGCGATGATGTTAACGATCTGGAAAAAATCCATCTGAAATTTATCAAATCCACACTTGGCGTTAGAAAGCAAACACCTACACCTGCAATATATGGGGACACGGGTCGATTTCCACTGATCATCCGGCAACACATAAAAGCTGTAAAATATCGGTGTAGAATTCTAAAACTATCTCAGAGCCATCCAGTCAAAAATGCCTACAATATGCTACTTGAGCTAGATGCCATTGGCTTCACGAACTGGTGTTCCCGTATTCGCTCAGTCCTCGAACGAACCGAGCTTGATCAAACTTGGGAATCGCAGAATATTGGGGATACAAATAAATTCATGCTTTCATTTAAAGAATCAATAGTTAGAATATTTACACAGCGGTGGAGAAAAAATATTGAAAGCTCGAGTAAGCTGCGCACATATGCATTAGTAAAAAAATATTTCTGTGTTGAACCATATATCTTCCACATAACGGGAAACCACCTCATAACAGCAATGGCGAGATATCGAATGAGCTCACCATGATCTAAATATAGAAAGAGGACGATTCAATAATCCAATCACTCAAAAAAATCAGCGAATATGCACAAGGTGTGAATTAAACGAAATTGACGAAATCGCCTTTGTTATCAGACGAAGTGGGGCCTTATGGAGGATTTCAGAGTTGCTATGTCAACTGATTTTCTCTATGAGGTCGGGAATGTTTTTCTTCGATTGTAACTCCGAGTATGTGGTACTAACTAGGTCGTGATTGAAACAGTATGAATTAAACAAAATAGTGAATTAAAATAAGCTGTAATGTTTTTGTGCGAGGGCCATGTCCTGTGTGAATTGCACAAATAATTTTTAACCGGCATTACTACTGTTATTACGTCGTTAAATTTGCACCACTAGGCAATATCAGGGAATCTCCGCGCTCATAGCGACTGTGCT
The DNA here is from genome assembly GCA_964017125.1 of Flabesymbios commensalis. NCBI lineage: Eukaryota > Metazoa > Annelida > Polychaeta > Terebellida > Flabelligeridae > Flabesymbios > Flabesymbios commensalis. The sequence continues at coordinate 8,912,178 of OZ024904.1, forward strand.
TGCATGGTCACATGACTCGGAGCTACCTGTTTATGCCACATTTATTGTACTTGCATGATACTATATTTAATTTAAAAAAATACCATATAATTTTTACCATTGTCTTATTGCATACTCCAGTTACTTTGGCATAATTATGCACTTGTATATATTTTAGGTTTCTACGCTTTCAAGAGTGTCTTTTTTGCTACTATATATAATTAGTATGTCATACATAGCTGCTATTTTATCTCTGGTTTTGGTGCGGGAAACAAAATTATAGCCCTCTATGTTATATTGACAATGCCTTTAATTCATTTTTAGTAGTAGTCATTTATATTATCGAAATACCCAGTTTTTACTTTGGCAATGCCACTTAACCTGTTAACATGATTTTAGTTGTGTATGTCATACCATGCACATTGTTATATGATTTTAACAGATTAACAATCTTGTATATACATGTACATATATCTCTTACATTTCTATGACAAATAAGTCTGTAATGACTTTTCTTTTCTGTCAATAAGATATCTGTCTGTCTGTCTGTGGTAGAAGTTGACAGGCCAGGTATACACACGTAATTAACTCTTCCGCTTATCTGCACGAAAACAATATTTTACATTAACAAATAGTAGTAATTTTACATGAGATTTAATTTTCAGTAAATATTTCGAATCCAACAAAACGAAATATAATATGTGCCATGAATAGGTCTATCACATCGGCTCAGCTATGTCGTGACTTTGTCGTTGCCAGAACTGAGCTGAGATAATGCCAAAACAACTAGTGACGTCACTATTCCCAAAGTCACATTAAAAGTGATCAACCATGATCGCATGTATTTCGCTGATTTCTCGGTCAATTTGTCAACCGATTTTCATGAAATTTTGTAACAATCATATTTCACAGAATCCTAATATCCCTGGAAATTTCGTAAAATTATGTGTCCTATTTCAAAAGTTAGGCCATTTGACATGTAATAAATTGAAATTACGACGTCCCTTTGTAACCCCATTAAACTAATTCTAGAATTTTATTACGTGTCAAATGGTCTAACTTTTGAAATATTCAATATAATTTTGTTTGCTGTTAGGATTGGAATAGAAAATGGCCTTTGCAAAATTTCAAGAAAATCGGTTCAGAATTGACGGAGAAATCGGCAAAATCATGCGATCCTGGTTTAGTGTGACGGCAAGTATAGTTGTTTTCACATCAGCTCAGCTATGTCTCTGACTATGTCGTGGCCAGAACTGAGCTGAGCTGATACATCTCCAGTATGATTACCACATTAAATAAATGTTTAACCCTTACAGCGCGGGGATCGACTTTAAGAGCAAAATACACCAACGCGAGCGCGATTAGGCACGCGACGAGGGACGCGACGACAGACGCGAAAATCGCGTGACTGTCCACGCACCAATGCGGCGACCAACGCGAATTCCAACGCGAGATGTGAGGCGCGAAGACCGGCGCCACGAAAATGTAGCAGTTTTGAAAATAATCGCGTTTCCTATCGCGCTCGCGTACGTCATCGCGCTGGTATGTTTTCGAAATGATTAAATAGTGTGTTTTTAAGAGTAAACATATTTCTGATGGCCGTAGACCCATAACATTCAAATGAAACGGAAAGAGCCAACTAAGACATTTATGATGATTTCAAATTGAAAAAAACCCTTTGGTCTCCATGGTTTATAGAAGTAAATTCAGCGCTTTACGGGTTAATTGCTGACAAAAGCATAGGTTTGTTTTTTACTTTGTTCACTTTCAACTATGCCGACAATGACGCACCAAGGAGAAAGAACGAAATTCGATAGATTCGTAAATCCGAATGTACGAGGCGCGAAACGCGGAGTATATTCTGATCTACGAATCTATCGAATTTGTTTGTTTTTTCTACTAAAAATACACAAAATAGTTCGGCTTGGTAAACTTTGAAACATGCAGTGCAGTGCCATGCAGTGCCATCGTTAAACCCGTATATTGTGCCCGCCCTGGCCAGTTTAAAAAATAAAAGTTGATTTGTAGATCCGAATCTACTGTTTTAGCAGTAAACAAATTACAAGTATAATATTTTCTCACTGACGTCACCGGTGTATTTCAGTTGTAACTATATATTTATTGTCCAAAATCGCAATCTTTTAAATATATTACAATGCGTGTATTATCATTATCTCAATAATTATTGATAACACGTACCTGTAAAAGTAGTTCTCTGTTCGCTGTATTTAGTGTGAACACTATGTTTTCGTAGAGTAGATCAGCTCTTTCGTCTCCAGTCACTTGGGCCTCTATGGTTGTGGCGCGCCTTGTCACGTTATCTACCTACATGTACATGTAGACATCACCTTATAGAGGCGCATGGTCTTATGACTAATGACACAAGTAGTAGTACCAAAATACGCAATCGGCACAGATCACACTGAGATTTTCTGTGTATGATAAAGCCTGAGGAGATTTATTGGAATTGTGATTCATTTAATTGCACCCTGTGGTTGTGTACAACTTCCACAACCCGCAGCCTTTTGCACGTACACAGCCAAGCCATACACTTTTTGCCAAGTTCTATTAACTTCGCCGAAGGAAATTTTGGCAACTGCAGATTTCTAAGACATCAAAATGTGAGTACTTTTTTATTATTATATTATCTTCCTTTCCTCCAACTTACTTCTCCACTCGGGGTTTATCACAATCCCAATAGTTTTACAATCTTAGCTGTGAAAAAGGTCGAGGCTGAAGGCCGAGGACTTTTCACAGCTGTGAAAAAGGTCGAGGCTGAAGGCCGAGGACTTTTCACAGCTAAGAATGTACAGCTCAGATGGTTTTAACTGACTTAAAACACATCCGACCATAATGAGGATAACTCTCCATTCCCGGCTTAGAATGTAGTCGCCGTACGAAAATAATCCAGTGGTATGTTTTCACAAAGTTTAAAACTATTCTAGCGAGCTACGATATATCGTCGTTAATATCTTAATTTTCTGGCTGATAATTTTCCATATTTTCAGAACGTAAATTAGTTTTTCAAAATTATACAAATATGGTTTATCATAAATTATTTGTTACAGTGCGGCGATCTACTTTAGACGTCAGAATCTTACGTCTGTAGACGTCAGATTCTGACGTCTAAAATTGATCCTCGCACTGTAATGGTAAAAATATTTAAAATGCCCGTAAGCCCATAACATAGATATTCAAATAAATCAGCTATAGTAACCAAGACATTTATGATGATCTCAAAATTGAAAAAACCAGTTTGTTCACCATAGTTTATACGGAAATATTTCAGCGCTTTAAGGGTTAAAGAACTTTGTTACTTTACTTCACAAATGGCGGCTTTTTCTGGTGCAATTGTAATATTGTATCTCTAAAATAGGCATAGTTGGTGTTCGCAACGACAAACATTTGTAAAAATATCCGTTTTAAAATGTTGGCTCCTCTGTTAATCAATCTTTGCGTATTTTACATTTTTACAGGCATGACTACATGAAAAGGGAACACATGTTTAAATTTCCCACTGAAAAGTATAGTTTCTATGTCCACATCACAAAGAATGTTTGATATACTATACGCTATATACTACAGGGCATATATGGAATCTACTGTTTGTAAAGATATAATTTATGTGTTGTTATTTTTTATTTTGTTCAATTATATATTACTTTATTTAGAAATACAAAGTGCTACCTATTTTATTTTGTTGAAATAAAATATTTATCTATTCACTATCTATATATCTATCTATCTATCTATTCACATTATCTAGTTACCTTAATTGTGTCCCAATTCAAACTAAGAATCGTGGTTGCGACGTAAAACCTGAAGAATTAAAAATTGGTATGGTTGATTTTACGCTTTAAAATTTGGAAGAATGATGCATTTGTATTTATTCAAATCACCAGTTTAAGTCAAACAAAAAAATCAGCAAGATTTACTAATGAGGTGAAACATATTATGTAGTTTATTTTTCTTTGTGATTTTAGAAATATGCAGTTTTTTAACCCTTTCAGTGCGGGGATCGTCTTTATACGTCAGATTCTGACGTATAAAGGCGATCCCCGCACTGAAAGGGTTAAATATATTTGTAAACGGGTTTTATCAGTGACACAAATCCTGGTCACGGCACCAATGTAAACGGGTTTTATCCGTGACACAAATCCTGGTCATGGCACCAATGTAAACGGGTTCTATCCGTGATACGTTGACACACTATCGTCGCGTGTCCCAATGTTCTGGCACGGCAAACACAACACTCGTGGATAAAATAATACAGTCTTGAATATATATAAAATATATATTAAGCGTAAAACATTTAATTTCTCAGTACACGATGTTAGTACTTATATCTCGTTGTGTAATTTGTTGATAATTTTGCTGTTGCTTCAGTGATCTACAAGGTGTTAGATACCGAAGCAACTCCCACTAAACTTGTCCAAACCTGAAACCTCTCTGTTAGAATTCTCCCCAATTTCTCTCTGAATTTCCTTATGAAGGCTGTGGGCGCCTTCCTTTATAGCGGATCCCGACGGGCGCGGTCACTTCCTGTGGTGAAATGACGTCTCCACCAATCAGGATCCTTACTTTGATATACATTCACATTCTTGGTCTGTTTTCCAGAACCGACTCACACAGGCCTTCAGAACTAGGGGACGTCCTGTATGACAATTAGTACTTGTCGCAGTACCGTCTCCACCAGGTGGTTCTAATGTAAACAGCCCAGGACAGAATGTTTATTCCACCCCTTAATTACAGAAACCCCCAATTTAGACACCTGTTACTCAACATTGCTACATACCTTCCCCTATGGAATCCAACTTGTTTACACGCTTGAATTCCATATTTCAAATCCCTTAAAATCCTTATGATTAGTAAAATCATATATAAAATAAAAATATAAGTTTCGGAGGTCAACCATCTTCCACCTTTTTTTTTTTGTCACATAACATTATTGTTTCTCTACTTCATCAAAATATAATGTATAATCTCCTCTTCTCTCTCTGGAACAATGTCTTGAGTGGAACACACTCTAAAATAATATATGATGATTTAGTTACAATCGATTTACTTACAATCCTCTTCTCTGTAACAATGTCTTGAGTGGAAAACACTTTCAAAAATACACGAAGATTACTTACAATTTACATTTTAACTACACCACTTCTCAGCATCCACTGCCTCTGGAACATAGTGTTTATTTACAGTCATTATCATCTCAAAATTATTAACTGTGTCTCGTAGGACGTCTCCTACACACATTAACCATACACTCTATCTATAATATCCAGTCATCAGGAAGACAGTCTGATTGGACTTCTGACCGTCGCAATTTATGAATTATCCCAGGGTATCTCCAGTATACTATGCCCACTGCACCTACTCCGCTATTATCAAAATCATTAACCCTCCCAGTGTGAAGGTAACATACCGGTGGCGTTTCTCTACTGGTGTCATAGTTACGATCTTAGATCGATGTAACTTCTTTATCAATTGACTTAAGGGAATGTCATCTATGTCATTTAATTTTGGTAGTCTATTTATTTCATCTATTAGATCTATGTCGTCACCTAATTCGTCGAGCGGTCCCCACACAATGTCACCCGTAAATTTATTCAAATGGACCAGCTTGCCTATAGATTTTAAATGATATTCTGATTCGTGATAGTAATAACGTGCTAAAGTCCTTTGGTCAGCGAAAGCATGGCATGACATGTTTAGTTTACCATACGAAACAGCTGGACGAACTGTAGTCTGATAGCGTTTATTGCCAACAACATATAGCCGTTAAAACAATGGGCTCTACTGTACTCACTACCCATATCCATTGCAGCCACCAATGGTATTATGCCTCCAGCCGCCATGAGTTAGCAAAGCTCTGGCACTGTAACACAATAACATTTTTTCTTACCTGATGCTCGTACGTTGGTTTACTTTTTTTTCTCTCTTAAAATTAAACCCATTTATACTATCTCATGTGTTGATAACTTCTTCTCCTGAAGTTATCAACTTCAGTCACATATCAGCGTAACTTTCTACTGATATCCCCCCGATGATGGTATACTTGTGATAATTAGTATTTCTCTTTACTATTATCAACACCTCATCTTACACATGTACCAACTTACACATAAGCTGATATCTTCCCCTCAACAAGGGGTAAACTCCGCTACATCAGCAACTGCTTATTAATAAATTCTTGTCCATAAATTTATCACGCTTATGCTCCTTGATAACGTCTTCTCCTGAATTTTATCAAGCGTTATTATCAGCGTGCACATCTACTGATATCTGTACCATATCCTCAAACCCCGGGCGATCTCTGTTACCGCATTGATAATTTCTTCTCTTGAAATTTATCAACTTTTTAACCCCTCTAATATCCTCCTTGTTACCGCATTGATAATTTCTTTCTCTTGAAATTTATCAAATTTAATCCCATACCAGCGGTAAACCTACTACTGATATTCGCATCTCCCTGATCAGGAGAGAGCACCGTTCCTTCATTGATAAATTCTTCTCATGAATATTATCAACATTTAATCCCATATCAGCGTTAAACCTACTACTGATATCTGCATTATCTACCTCACCTTATTCGCTGTCGCGTTGTTGTTTACGTTTATCTACTTTTTTGAAAAAACAAATTTCCCTCCCTTTATGAACCTCGTTCTTTAGCAATTCGCGTTTACCCAATTTTTAATTGTGCTTATATAATTCTCAATAATCATTCATATTCACCTCCCATCTCCGCTATAGCTGAAATGTAACATTCAGATAATCTTAGCTCAACATGAGCACGGGGAGATTGTCTTCAGATTTACCGTCAGACATGTTAGCAAATTTTATTTTGCCCTGCGTCTTATCACGCGTTACAGCTACTTTGAGCTGAACATACTTAGGTATATTTTTACTAACTTGTGATACAGGCCACCGTCTAATCATGTCTGCACTGTGCCTTCTTACATTTCTTATACGCACTAATATCATGTAATATTCCTTAACCCCAAATTAAATTTTGATTGTATTTTTTTTCTACCATTAATACTGTATTTTAGAGTTAAAAATCGGAATAATACATTTAGCCCCTTGCAATTAATTATTTAATTTCTGAAAATCAATACAAATTCTTGAATATATTTATTTAATTTCGAAAATTAACACAAAATCTTCTTGATTTAACCAATTTGATTTCTCAATTAACATTACCAGGAACGACCATTCTGAGTGACGTGTTCTAATAATATTATTTTCTCAACATTATTCACGACCCGTTCAATGGCTCATCTCTGATTTATGGCTGTCCTTTACTGGCGGATCATAACCAGTAACTAATTAATTTCGAAAATCACACAAAATGATTAACCAATCTGATTTCTCAGTTACACTACCGGAAACGACCATTCTGAGTGACTTGTCCCAATAATGTTATTTCTCAACATTATTTACGTCCTCGTTCAATGGATCGTTTCTGATTTATGGCTGTGAGATACTGGCGGATTATCCCCAGAATCTCCTCCATATTCACCTCTTCAGTTCGCCTTATATGTTTCCACATAATTTCTGAACTGCCTAATCAATCTTTTGATTGCTGCTTATTTACTGGGGCGCAGTTATTTGACCCGCTCATCATAGGCCTACTGCCTTATCACCTCCCCCCGTCACTGTATACTCAATAGTAAACAGTCTCTGTACACACAAGTACCTCCCCCAGCTTGTTTGCGTCTTTTTATAACTGGATCCTAATGAGTATTGTCTTCTTATTATTCTCAGCTGTAATATTTGTCACCAGTAGTCCCGATTATCTTCCCATTTTAACCCTGTCTTGATTACAATGCTGTTGTATAGAACTTTAGTCCCCCCTTTTTAATTTTTTGGATTGCATTGTCAAAATGTGTTTTCCCCGGGAGACCAGAGATACCAGTTAACTGGAATAATTCTATTTTTGTTTTTCCAATGGATCAGCCAAAAGCTTCTCAAAACTATAAAGATCAATGAACATTAACTACAGCAGCCTAGAAAATAACTGACTTCCGACTACATGTATGTGTGTAGCCAACTATCCCAACGTTATGTAGCTTCTGTCTAGATCCTGTCGATCCTGCTCCGTCTGTTGTCCTCTAGGTCCCGTCTGTCCTGGCAACTGCGTGTCTGTCCTGTGCATTCCCGTCAGTCCTGGCAAACGCCCAACTCCGTCTGGATACTGATTTCCTCTGGATCCCGTTTATTTATCCCCGTCTTGAAAACAGTAGCGGCTTCTGATAGCAACCACTACATTAACTAGTATTTATCCACTGCTCTTTGTTTTGCCGTGCCACTGTCCAGTCACTTTTGTAACTTTACAAGTTGTTCAACCAGGTTCTTGAATTGATTTAATTTGCTTTTCAAATTAAAATCCTGTCAGATGGCACCAATGTAAACGGGTTTTATTCGTGACACAAATCCTGGTCACGGCACCAATGTAAACAGGTTTTATCCGTGACACAAATCCTGGAAATGGCACCAATGTAAACGGGTTCTATCCGTGATACGTTGACACACTATCGTCGCGTGTCCCAATGTTCTGGCACGGCAAACACAACACTCGTGGATAAAATAATAAAGTCTTGAATATATATAAAATATATATTAAGTGTAAAACATTTAATTACTCAGTACACGATGCTAGTAGTTATATCTCGTTGTGTAATTTGTTGATAATTTTGCTGTTGCTTCAGTGGTCTACAAGGTGTTAGATACCGAAGCAACTCCCACTAAACTTGTCCAAACCCGAAACGTCTCTGTTAGAATTCTCCCCAATTTCTCTCTGAATTTCCTTACGAAGGCTGTGGGCGCCTTCCTTAATAGCGGATCCCGACGGGCGCGGTCACTTCCTGTGGTGAAATGACGTCTCCACCAATCAGGACCCTTACTTTGATATACATTCACATTCCTGGGCTGTTTTCCAGAACCGACTCACACAGGCCTTCAGAACTAGGGGACGTCCTGTATGACAATTAGTACTTGTCGCAGTACCGTCTCCACCAGGTGGTTCTCATGTAAGCAGCCCAGGACAGAATGTTTATTCCACCCCTTAATTACAGAAACCCCCAATTTAGACACCTGTTACTCAACATTGTTACAATATTCATAATGGTCGTAACCCCATAACATAGGTATTGAAATGAAGCGGAAAGAGCTAACTAAGATGTTTATGATGATTTGAAATTAAAAAACCCACTTTTATTATCCATGGTTTATATAAAATAATTAATCACTGTTAGGGTTAATAAGATTGATTACTTTGTTTGTTGCAGTAGCGGTGGTCCATGACCACATGTTACAATATAATGCGGGCGAGGTAGCGTGCTTGGCCTCAGATCGCCAGGGTTTGAATTTCGAATCAAGTGTATGGAGGGCAGTTCATCTCGCAGTTCATGCACAAAGGTGGCCTAAAACCCCATTCATTTCATTTAATTTTGTATCAAGCTGCACTTACTCTGTCACCTGATTATGGCCAGAATCTATACAGTCAGCCGGCGATCAGTCTGCTACAAAACCACACAGTTAATTGTTAAATGACAGAATCAGGTGACGTCAAGGACACCAGTTGTCATTGAAGACTGTAATGGTTATCAACCTTTAAAGCGCTGAAATACTTTCGTATAAACCTTAGAAACCAAGGGGTTTTTTCAATTTGAAATCACCATAAATGCATTAGTCAGCTCTTTCCGCTTCATTTGAATACCTATGTTATGGGTCTACAGTCAAGTAAATTATGTTTAGAAAAAATCGCAATATTCTTTCTACCAGTTGCGATCCTATTAATATATCAGTAAAAACTGTTTAGTAAGTTTGAAAAAAACACATAATGTATCTTTATGTAATTCGCACAAAAGTTCAGTAATGTCAGATAATGGCTTCACTCCTAGCACAGTGCCACTTGCTCACTCACAGACACTGGTCAGATTGTTATCTTCCCGTCAATAGTCCCTGCTGTCTGTGGTTTGGCGCCTCCAGTTCAGCGGCCAGCATCTTAGCATCTGACAATTCTAACCATATACTCTTGTCTGTGGTTGTTCAATTCCCATCTTCTCCGCCTATTGACGAACCAGTGAAGACAATCGTCTTCTAGGTGGAAAAAAATGGAAAAATGTACATTTGCGTAAATTTGACAATATGTACGAGAAAACAAAGCGAGATAGGATGAACAATTTATTTTTCAATCCAGTGGCGGATTCAAGAATTGCAGTCGGGGAGCGCCAATTTTTGAAAGAATTTATACACACCACAGCTGTCACTCATATGCTCCAGAGGGATCCGGTGCATGCTCCGCCGGAAAATTTTGAAATCTAAGGTCTCAAATTACGCGTTATAGACCATATTTCGGCCGAAATATGGCCGGGTTTTTTTTTTGGGGGGGGGAACCTGAACGGGAGGGGGGGGGGGGCTGCGCCTCCCTCAGGATCCGCAACTGCAATATACACTGTATATGTAATATATTTTGATAGAGGCCATTTTGAAATAATGTTTAATTTGTTAATCGTTGTGTTCCAACAGAGATGAGGACAAGGAGCGAGGAGCGTCACTGACAGTCTGTAAGAAAAGAGATCCTCCATCACTGTCAGTCTGTACATTATCTTCTGAGAAAGACTCGACACCACCTTCTGAGATAGACGCCGAATTGTAGAGAGAAGCAGTGAAGATGATTCCTTGTCCCATCAACTAAAATGCAACCCTTAATCTCCATGTCTTATTTCAAGAATATTTTGGCCAAGAAAAAGACAATATTTTATAATTCATCAAAATAATAATTCTGAATGAAATCTAACAGTATCTGGATGGTTAAAGGGTTTGAAATGTCACGAAGAAATCAGTCTAAGATATTTACCAATATGATTTTAACATACGAAAATTGTACATGTTTAAAATTTGGAACAGATCAAAGCGTATATTTTAAAATACCTAGCATTGATGTCATTACCCTAGATATATTACAATTTAGATTGAAGAAATCAAGAAAGAAATTATTTCTTTTGTATTCGATGTGGCATCGTTTAATAAAGTAAATTTGTGACAAACAGTTTTGTGTTATGTATTTTTAAATATAAGTTTTAAATAATGTATATAATTTATCATCACAACTTATTAAGAATCCTCCGTTAGTGGGATGCTTAGTGTTTTTTTTTCATTGAATATGGGCCGTTGCCGCCGCCCCATACATGATAAAGTGAATTTGTCACAAGGCACTTTTGTGCTATGTTTTAAAAGAAATACGTTTGAGATAACGTAAGTTGCTTAAAGGTGACATATCACCCCTTATATAGTATGAATAAATTTGTGACAAATAAATCAAAGTTGCCACAAGATGGGGCAAAAGTGTTTCCTTATAAGGGGTTATTGGCTATCATGTGACCATCTGAGAGAGTCACATGATAGCCAATCACCCCATATATGGGGTGATTGGCTATCATGTGACCCTCTGATAGGGTCACGTGATAGCCAATCACACCATATAAGGACATAATTATTCATACCATATAAGAGGTGATGGATCACCTTTAATATCACAACTTATGAAGAACTCTCCGTTAGAGAGGTATGGGGGGGGGGGGGGTTAGCTGTTTTTTTGCATCTTATGTCCGCTGCCGCATCCGCCGCCGCCGCAGCATCCAATGCCCCCGCATTCATATAAAATTCGTAAACGAAATTGACTTTATACGGGTTTTTATTTTATTCTTTTGAAACTTGATTTATATGTGCTCACTCTGTAAACTTGTCGAACAAGTTTGAAAATGGTATCAGCGGCTTGTCCGTGTAAGCCACCCTGTAGAGACTTCACTTGTATTCGTTCTCAGGTTGGTGTAAGCGCGATCGAAATGACACAGATAAAATTCAAGGTGTGGCCTTACTGTTAGAATCATTATGTTATTACGTATGTAGGGCAAGGAGAAAGAACGAAATTCGATAAATTCGTAGATCCGATGGAACGAGGCGTGCAGCGTCCGGGATAAATATTCGGATTTACGATTCTCTAGTTCAACAAGTTTTTTCATTTAATTGGGCTAAATTTCTTGAGCCGTACTAGCAGTATTGGTTCAAAAGCCCCCTGGATCTTCAAAAACGAAGAAAACGAGCCCCAAACGCTTTAGCCCATAGCCTGACCACTGGACCTATGACTACATATCAGTGATCAGGCTATGTAGCCCACTTCAAAAATTAACAACATTAACACAATCACCAGGTGGGGCTTCACAACAGAGATGTAATTTAAACCCCAAAACATCAATAATGGCACTCCTGAAAAGTGACACAACTTTTATACACCTGAGACTTGCGATAGCAATTCGCGGCTTGTCGTGGGTGAAAATTCCAAAAATTATTTCAGGCTTGAGAGTGTTAACATATTTAACAAATATATCATGTATATCGCACACACGTTAACCCTTTCAGGCCGGAATTTACCATTGTCATCTTCATCCACTACAAGCCGCGAATTGCTGTCGCAATTCTCGACTTGTAGTGGATGAAGAGGACTTGATGTGGTTTAAATATTAAAGAAAATTGTCATGTATTGGTAAAACAGTTTATTGGAAATTTTCGTTATAAAACCCCTAGTTGTAGGAAAATTAAGTATGTTTTCAAGGATGTAAAATGATGATTTATTGCATCGCGAGGGCTTAAAGGGTAATATTACTTGATAGAACACAGTCAGTTTGTGACATATTGGAAACCTTGTTGGCTTAATTTTTTATTCCCACTAGAAATATTGCATCGTGGTTTTAGTCGTCTCTGTAAGTAAAATAATAGGTTTAATAAAAAAAAGGTTTAATCAAACATACAGTTGTCAATTTACAACACCATAACATAAAGAAAGCTCGGTGCAAAGATATATTTATTTTGTGAGATCCCAAGCTGGGTATTAATAATCGGCCTAACATCTCATATATAGTGTAGTGGTTAAGCTCCCATAATGAAACCATTGTGCATTTTATGCTTAAAGCATGAAACTTCCACCATTATTAGTCCATATCCTGGGGTTTATTTTAAGATGTGGAGGTAGGTTAGATTTGACCCCTGGTGACCTCTAGAGGTCATTGACCTCGAAAGGTCAAAATATCCAATTGCGAAGCCAAAAAGTGGTGAAAATTGTGTATTACACTATCTATAAGATGTTTTTTGTATTCCAGAAGTGTGCCTAATACTCTAAGAGACTGCTGTCAATCATAAACATAACACCAAGGTCATGTCAAGGTTACTTTAAGGTCATTTGGATGTCAAAATGGCAACAAATAGCAAAATATTCACTTTTAATCAATTAAAACAATATTAGTGGTGCAGTCATCTATTACAAAGGATTGGTTTTCACACAGTCTTGGTCAGATATCTTTTCCATGTGCATTTTAGGAGATTGAGGGCAGTATCTTACTTGGGAGGGGAAATACACCCTTAGTATTCCCCTGACTACACCCCTTCCTCAATGTTTAATTGGACTAGCAAAATTACAGTGTGCAGCAGCTGTTGAATATCAGTTTGGATTCCTATGGCAAACTATTGATACATAAATGGGCTATGAAATCTGACATGGGTTGGGGTTATGTTTCACTGGGGTATCGTCGAAAAAAACCGTTAAGGTCATATCAAGGTCATTTTAAGGTCAAACTGTCAAAATCATTAAAAAATTGTATTTCTACTTTCATACCGGATACCAGAAATAATTTCTAGGCTGCATCATTTTTTTCAGAAAGCTTGGCAAAATACATAGTGTAGTGTTTAGGCTCCCATAATGAAACAATTGTGCATTTCATGATTCATATCCTGATCTTTATTTTAAATTGTGAGGTGAGCTAGATTTGACCCCTAGTGACCTCTAGGCGTCCTTGACATCGATATGAAAAGACACACCCTTGAAATGATTTTAACTTGACCTTGGAAGCCCAATCTCAGGAAGCCATCTTTGTATGTCAACTGTAGCCGTCTTGTACATCGATTGGTTTATACAAGAGTGAGAGGCAACGTTAATCAGAATTTTAAAATATACAGCGATATGATGTTATTCCCAGTGTTATTGTCCAATATTAGTATGTTTTCTTGGTATCGTGACTAGGGCTATACCACACATCAATATGTATCTATTTCGCGAACCTTCCGAATTTGTTACCAACGCTTACAAATACTCGGCGAGTGTTGCGAATTTCGTACGAATTTCAAATATTTTCATTCAAAAGCACATTCGCTAGCATATTTGCCTATGTGTGAGAGGGGGGGGAAGGGTATATTTTTTACACTCGAGCAATATATTTATTTCAGTTTGTGTGTGGAGATATATATTTACTTCACTTCCTTATATATTGTTCTGTCTACAAATTTGGATCCCAAACTAAGTGTAGCTTCATCTGGAGGCAAACGATCCAAGCAAAGCGAGGCTTCACAAATTTAAAGGTCTTTTAATGATGCCAGATAAATGAGGCTGGATTTTTTTAGGATTATTAAATGATGTTGCTCATAAGCTGTAATAATTATTTAAAATTTAAACATTTATTTACAACATCAGACAATTATTTATTTCGCGAAAATTTAGTTTGGAAATATATATTTTAAAAATACCCCCGCCCCTTCCCTTGTAATTGAAGGTGCCTCCCTTATGTAGGATGCAAGTGAACAAGTAGATTATTAATGTTCATTGTCTTATATGGGTAATGATGTGCCATTAAGTAACTATCACGGCGTGTAATGCTCTGAGAGAGGGATTTTCAATAAAAAGAAAAGCATAATAATTTCGGCGATTACTGGGCAGCCATTGTTTTTATTATTATTATTATTTTCAAGGATGAGAGTTCTACATACGCCCAGATATCAATACAGGCGTGGGTAATTCAAAGGAAAAGAACTATATCAGCTAAAACAAAATATTTTTATGACAATAAGATTTCTTTTATGACAATGAGATTTTTTTTCAATCCCTCATAACATCTACAAATCCGTTAAAACGGTCTATAACCCGTTATAACGGTCTACTATTCCGTTATAACGGTCTAGTATTTCATTATAACTGTCAACTATTCCGTTATAACGGTCTAGTCTTTCGTTATAACGGTGTACTATTCCGTTATAGCGATATAATATTTCGTTATAACGGTCTACTAGCCCGTTATAACGGTCTAGTAGTTCGTTATGACGGTCTACTATCACGTTATAACGGTCTACCAATCCTTTATAACGTATAATAATCCGTTATAAAGGTTTACTAATCCATTAAAGAGGTCTACTATTCCGTTATAACGGCCAAGTCTTCCGTTATAACGGTCTACTATTCCGATATAACAGTCTAGTATCTCGTTATAACGGTATACTATTTCGTTATAACGGGTCTACTAATCCGTTATAACTGTCTACTATCCCGTTGTAGCGGTCTATTATTTTGTTTTGAAGGCCTGGATCACGCTATAACGGCCTAAAAATCCGTTATAGCGGCCTCCTAATCCGTTATAACGGTCTACTATTCCGTTATAACGGTCCCGTATTTAGTTACCGCGGTCTACCATTCCGTTATAGCGGTCTAGTATTTCGTTATAAAGGTCTACTATCGCGCTATAGCGGTCTAGTATCTCGTTATGACGGTCAAGTCTTCCGTTATAACAGTCTACTATTCCGTTATAACGGTATGGTATTTCGTTATAACGGTCTACTATCCCGTTATAACGGTCTAGTATTTCGTTATGACGATCTAGTATCACGTTATAGCGGTCTACTAATCCATTATAACGGTCTACTAATCTGTCATAGAGGTCTACTATTTCGTTATAACGGTCAAGTCTTCCGTTATAACGGTCTACTATCCGCTATAACGGTCTAGTATTTCGTCATAACGGTCTACTATCTCGCTATAGCGGTGTTGTATTTCGTTATACCTATCTACTAATCCGTTAAAACGGTATCGTATTTCGTTATTTATACAGCCTACTATAGCAGTCTACCAATTCGCTTTAACGGTGTACTATTTTGTTATAACGGTCTACTAATCCGTTATAACTCAATAATAGACCGTTGGACCTATAGCGGGATAATGGACCATTATAAATTCTCAAGGATAAGAACATCTGCCCATGGGTAATTCAAACAGAAAAAGCTATATCACCCAAAACAAAGTTATCTACGAAGTGGATTTATTTTCTAATCCGTTAAAACGGTCTATTATTTCGTTATAACGGTCTACCAAATTGTTATAATGTTTACTATCCCGTTATAGCGGTGTACTATTCCGTGATTATGGTCTTGTATGTCGTTATAACGGTCTAGTATTTAGTTATGACCTTCATAACGGTCTAGTATTTCGTTATAACGGTCTACTATTTCGCTATAACGGTTTAGAAAAGGATAGTAGTCCTATACCGTTATAGTGGATTAGTGGACTGTTATAATGGATTAGTGGACAACTGTAACGGATTAGTAGACCGTTGTAATGGATTATTGGACCGCTATACCACATTATTAGACCGGCTATAACTTAACTCTAGACCGTTATAGCGAAATATTTGACCGTTATAACGAAATAGTATTCCGTTGTAACTAGATACTAGCCAGTTAAAACGGATTAATAGACCGCTATAGTGCAATAATGAACCGTTATAGCGGATTAGTAGACCGTTATACCGGATCAGTAGACTGTTATAACGAAATACTAGACCGTTATAACGAAATGCTAGACCGTTATAACGGGATAGTAGACAGTTATAACGGGTTAGTAGACCGTTTTAATGGATGATTAGACCGGTTTAACGAAATAATGTACCGTTATCACGCAATACTAGACCGTTATAACGGAACAGTAGACTGTTATAATGGATTAGTATGTCGGTATAACAAAGTACTAGACCGTTATAACGAAATACTAGACCATTAAAATGGAACATTAGATCGTTATAACAGATTAGTAAACCGTTATAACGAAATAATATATCGCTATAACGAAATACTAGACCGTTATAACGGAATAGTAGATGTGCAAAGTAGTTAATATTATATATCCTATTTCATGGCTATGAAAGGTTTAGTCTAGTAATAATGAAATTGTTGCCGACAAGTGGTAGAGAAGCGCCATTTCCTAATAGAAAATAATGCAGTCTATTCAGTATGAATTGAATACAGAGCGATGGAATAATCGGTTTTATATATATCATGGTGACAGGGTCTTAATTTAACGAGAAAATTTGGCAGTCATGACATCAATATTTTGCCGAGCTTTCTGAAAAATTGATGTAGCCTAGAAACTAATTCTAGTATCCTGTGTGTTTAAAAAATAACCTGCAGATCTCCATATCGTAGGGGAATTGGCTTTTAAAATTTGTCTAATTTCTTACAAAGTTCGAGTTTTTGCAGCCACAATAAATTATGAAGCTGATTATTGGCGGCAATTTTAAATTTCAGAGGAAATTGGATAATTTCTGATTAGGGTGTCGAGTTTTTGCGCTTACAAATTTTTTTTGATTTTGAACTCTGGGAGATACTTTGGTAGCATGTTTAATAACTTACTTGCACATCCCCAAGTTGTTGAGACTGAGATTTAAAATTTGAAAAAAATGACAGCTACTTTTTTTGGTTATTGCACCCACCAAAAATTAAGATCCGCCTGATGCCTCACGCTTGAAAGATCCCGGCGCGACTAAAATCCTTAAGAATATATATATAATTCAACGTTCTAATCTAGCAGTTAAAATCAGTATAAAAGGCCGTCATTTTCTCTAAATTTATGTGGTATTCTAACAACGTCCAGCTACCTGGAACATTAGACTAGAGAGAATAGATAAAGATGATAGCATTAACGCCATACCCATGGCTCACATGGCTTACAAAGTTACACTACTCATTTATGCCTATAGATAATGACGTGGTCCCGAATTAAAAGACACTGCTTTGTTGACCAAACTTATTGAAGGAGACATGATTGCTACATGGATGCTAGTAAATGTATAACCAATAGGCCTAAAACCAATTACATCAAGGGAAATTACGATAATAAAACTGAGCTGTCTTTAAATTATCAGATATGGCTCACCTGCATAAAGTTAGGTTGATGTAGATAGATGTGATTCTAGAAAAATTATATACATGTGCAACTACCAGACTGGAGCTCAGGCTCTTTTAAGTGAGGACACGTTTGAAAAAGAGATTGGAACAACTATGAAGAAGACATGTGATCATGGTAACAGTTTTTGCCAGTTTGACTGTATGACTTTTGCCAGTATGACCTTTACATGACCTTCAAATTGCTTACTCCAGTAAAACACAACACCACCCTATGCCAAACTTCATAAACCCAATTATTTATCAATATTTAGCTATGTGAGCCCAAACTAATCTTTAACAATGCTGAATAATTGTAATTTTGCCGAACAACTAAATATTGAGGAAGGAGCGTTATAAGTGGAAGATAGCCTCCTTCCCAAGGTTTATACTGCCCTTGATGTCCTAAAATGTGCGTGGAAAATACATAGGACGAAGAAGATGTCAAAACTAGTCCTTTGTAATAAATGACTCCACAACCACAGTGTGGAAATTGATAAAAAAGTGGACATTTTAACTATTTCCACCAGTTCGACCTCTAAATTACCTTGGTGTGACCTTGACATGACCTTGGTGTTATGTTTATGATTCAGAACAGTCTCGTCGAGTAGTTGACACACGTTTGGGACACAGACACAAATCATAGACATTGTAATATACAATTTTCACTACTTTTTGGCTTTGCCAGCGAATATTTTGACCTTTAGAGGTCAATGACCTCTAGAGGTCATCAGAGGTCAAATCCAGTTTACCTCCACATCTAAAAATGACCCTTAGGATATGTTCCACAAGTGGTAGAAATTTCATACAATGCACAATAGGTTACCTTATCTACTAAACTAATATAGCGAGCGAGCACACATTACATCTAGTTTTTTTTATGTTATAACCAATTAATTTTTTTATTAATTTACTTGTACTTGACATTTTTGTTAATTTTTAGCTGGCATTCTTGGAGTAATTTACAGCTTCAAATTCAACTAAATGAGAAATATAAGGTTTACCAATAGTATTTTATTTTTGTATTTGTTCAAGAAAACATATTTTTAGCTACAAAATCGTTTTAAATATTCGAAAAAATGAAGATTTTGTTGTGTTTTTTATTAATGAAATTTAAAAAGTCCATGAACTGAAGCGTTCCATATGTTGGGATTACGCTAGAGATCCTGGGTTATCCAGCATTTGGACAGCTATGGAACAACACATCGTGGAGAATAATTTAAATTGTAAATACTGATAAGCAACAGTTTTTTATCCTAAGCCATTTTATTTACACTCACTGTACGTCGAGGTGGTCATTATGTATTCATTATTACTAGTGACGTTTCTGGAGGGGGGGGGGGGGTAGTTTCGTTAAAGGTTATAAATATTTTGCCGTACTTATCGAGATACCTTATTTCTTTCTTTGTTCTTTCTTTGTTGAGCGATAATGTGCGAAATTATAAACATCCATTGTAAAACATGCCTCCCCTCATTATTTTGTTCTCGCCTCTTAAATTATATAATATAGCGTATTTAATATATTGTGCAGCGCCACCTGTATATTAATGAATAACTCGCAAGGTTTTAATTTTCGCCAATTTCGCGAGGAGGAAAGATTCACGTATTCAAGAATCTTACGAAAATAATTTTTTTTATTATAATAGTGCTACTAAAGAAAAAGGAAAACTTCGTGAAAAATTCGCGTAAAATTTAAATACGCGAAAATTGCCAGATCTACAGTATAGGTAAAGTATATGTTGAAATTTAGAATTATAACGAACATAATGGAACAGTCAAAAGTTTATTTCCAAAGCACATTTTTATATTATATATATAAATATTTATTTAAACGTTTGAATGGCATGTAATGAAATGTATTTTCTGTTCTCAGAAAACATATGTAAGGCCCCAGCGTAAAGTGTCCGTAATGGAGTAGCGTAAGGTGTGCGTAATAACGTAGTGTCTCTCACACGGCAGTTTCATTATCATGTACATGTACACCCCAAGAAGTTGTGGAAGCTATATCAAAACTAAAAGACAATAAATCGGGGGGCTCAGATCAAATAAAAAACGAATTTCTGAAACATTCACGCCACGAATTTGCTCCTTGCTACACCAGAATATTTAACTTGATCTTAGAATCAGGGCACATGCCTGACGATTGGTGTCAGAGCGTAATTCGGCCTATTTACAAAAAACAAAGGTGACCCTAATGATCCCAACAACTACAGGGGAATTTCACTGCTGAGTTGTTTTGGTAAACTGTTCACAAGCTGTTTAAATAGAAGATTAACCATTTTTATTGAAAATAACAATATTGTACAAGCAGAACAAGCAGGTTTTAAATCGGATTTCTCAACTATTGATCACCTATTTGTTCTGAAATCACTAGCTGATCTGTATCTCAGTAAGCGTAAGCGATTGTACTGTTGTTTCGTCGATTATAAAAAAGCATTTGACACTATAAATAGATCAACCTTGTGGTCAAAGATGCTAGCCTCTGGAATTTCAGGAAAATTATTTGATATCATAAAAAACATGTATGAAAAAGCCAAATCTAGCGCAGCATTAACAGCAGAAAAACAGTCAGATTTTTTCACCTGTAACATCGGTGTACGACAGGGAGAAAATTTGTCTCCGCTTCTGTTCTCCATATATCTACACGACCTAAAGTCGTTTATATCGCAAAAATGCAACGGATTAAAAGACAT
This sequence comes from Flabesymbios commensalis, assembly GCA_964017125.1. Lineage (NCBI taxonomy): Eukaryota > Metazoa > Annelida > Polychaeta > Terebellida > Flabelligeridae > Flabesymbios > Flabesymbios commensalis. The sequence continues at coordinate 8,932,886 of OZ024904.1, forward strand.
AGAAAACTTACAAAAAGAGCATCTTCATGAAGAAATTGTAACATTTTTTAAACTGTATATACTTTTGTACGCTGATGATACAGTAATACTTGCTGAAAATCCAAATGACCTACAAGCATCATTGGATGAAATGAAAAATTATTGTGATACTTTCGACCTGCACATCAATGTAAATAAAACCAAAATTCTAATTTTTTCCAGAGGAAAATTAAGAAGACACCATATTTTCAATTTCGGAGAATTTATACTTGATACTGTAGAGGAGTATATCTACTTAGGATTAGTCTTCAACTACAATGCCAAATTCAAAATAGCAAAATCACATTTATATCAGAAAGGATGCAGAGCGATGTTCGCTCTACTTAAAAAATCCAGAAATCTATCTCCCGATGGATATAATGTTGAAACTTTTTAATGTACTTGTGAAACCGGTAGTGTTGTACGGAGCTGAAGTATGGGGCAGCGAAAAATGTGACATACTTGAAAGACTCCAGCTTAGATTTTTTAAATATGTGTTATCTGTAAATAAGTTCACTTCCTCTATGATGGTTTATGGAGAATTGGGTGCAATTCCCCTAGATGTTGATATTAAATCACGTATGCTAACATTTTGGGCAAGATTATGTACTGGTGAAAAACACAAGATCTCAAATACGATCTACTATTTATTATATATATTAGATGAAAAAAATATATTTAAGTCTGAATGGGTGGAAACTGTTAAGACAACGCTGAACAATTGCGGATTTTCTGGATTATGGTTGAATCAATCATTGCCTTGTTCTATCGAAGTATTCAAACATTCAGTGAAGATAAGATTAAAAGATCAGTTTATTCAAAAATGGCACGGAATTATATCACAAGGAGGAAAATGTACAGTTTATCGTATTATTAAAACATCGTTTGGCTTCGAAAGTTATTTAAATGAATTACCAGACCTACTCAGGAAATATTTCACAAAATTTAGATGTCGAAATCATCGCTTACCCATAGAAGCCAGTGTTCGGTCACAAGTCCTTCGTGATATGCGTATATGCCAATTTTGTGAAACAGATATTGGTGATGAATTTCATTATTTACTTTGTTGTCCTAATTTAATAGAAGAACGTAAACATTTTATCAATTCAAAATATTGGGTAAGACCTTCAACCTTTTACCTACATAAACTTTTTAAACAGACTAAGGGTGAAAACCTTAAAAAGCTGGCTATGTTTGTGAAAATAATAATATGTAAATTTTAATATTGCAAAATGTGAATATTGTATATACTATGTCATGTGCCTTCCTGGCAACTCTGTCTTGTCTTCTACTAAAGAGGACCATCAGAATAAATTACCTGTTACTTGTTACTTGTTACTTGCGTGTGTGGCCTGAAACATAAAAAGAACACATTTATAAACAAACTATTATTTATATTCGATGACCATTGATTTACAATTGATTTATATTTATGTGATTTTTATTATAAATGTTTGAACTTTAAAGTGAGAGGTTACTGTTTCTGGTGACTATTTCCGGACATATTAACCCTTAAAGCGCGGGGATCGACTTTAGTCGTCACAATCTGACGTCTCTAGACAGCTATACGAGGCGTATAATAGAGGCGTATAATAATGCGGAATGCCCGGTTCTAACCGTTAAAGGTGTGGTCAAAAAAAATTCGCGGGACAAGGGTCCCCCATAAGGCAAAAGTGCCCGTGGGTAGGCCAATGCCCTATTCCATAATAATACTAAATATGCGTTTTATACCCAAAGCCTCATTAAGAGCAAATTCTCAAATCACAGCAAGTTCATATATACTTGAGCGACATCTATGAGTTAATAATTCAAAGCTCTTTGCCCTTACCCCTACTTGGTCGCTTGCTTGCAAACAAACTGACTGTATTACTGCGGGGATGTTGAAACTGCTTGACCCCAAGCATGTATTGACATGCCCAGTAAACACAAAACATTTGTATGACTTTATGCAATGTTGGACCAACGTCGAAGACGTTGGGCCGACGTTGTATAAATGTTATAAAAATGTCTTGTGTTTGCTGGGCAGGAGGACTTTCTCTCAAACATTGTACATTTATTCAATGTTGGCTCAATGGTGGGCCAGCGTCGCAGACGTTGGCCTAGCATTAAAACAGCATTGGATCAATGTCCCGTTTAAGTAGTATCTTGTAATCAGTTCAGTGGCTATATTAATGCCGTCAATCTGTACTCAATAGGCTACTGTTGGCCTACACTTGACCGTCCCAGGCATGCGCGTCTTGCAGTTAAATAATTCTTTAAATAACTTAAATCTTCACCCACTTCAAGTTATATCTGGTTACCGCGATACACAGCTTCAATCGAGTGGAAATTACTCACATGTGTTCTTCTGTTCACCGCTTTCATTGTAAATGTTGTAATCCTACATCTTCTGGTTTTGTTGGTTTTGTTGACACGGTTGTTTTTGTTACTGGAAACAAAGTAGGTCTCTCGCAAGTGGGTGGCACTTTCACCCAGCATGGTATCCACCAATCCTTAGGAGGCGGTTGTGGTACACACTCAATCTCTGACACAATGGTCAGACTGATCAACAAAACCAGCAGCAACAAATAACATGACTTCATCTTCACAGCTCTCTGTTTTATTTCTGTCAGCTCACTAAAGTGAATCTATGTCTGATCCTCAAGAGGTTTTCCTGGCCCAGTTTAGCCTATATGTGCACAAAGGTGGGCTGAAACCCAATATAATCCAAGTCTGATCCTCAGGAGGTTTTTCTTGGCACAGTTTAGCCTATATGTGCACAAAGGTGGACTAAAACCCTATTTAATCCAAGTCTGATCCTCAGGAGGTTTTCCTGGCACAGTTTAGCCTATATGTGCACAAAGGTGGCCTAAAACCCTATTCAATCGAAGTCTGACGACCCTCAGAGACTGAATTATCTACAGAAGTGCGTCTTGTGTGAAGGGGTCTACAACCAAGACGTGTGAGACTGACGTGTCTGACACAGGCTGATCTCACAATACACTGTTACCTCGCCCAGCAAACATAAGACGTTGGCTCAACGTTGGTTTACTGTTGGGCCAACGTCGTAGACGGTGGACCAACAGTAAAGCAACGTTCAGCATCTAACCCAGCACTCTATAATTTATCGTTTTACTCACCCCTCACCAAGCTATAATTTATCGTATGTACCCCTCTCTTTCTCACACTCTTCCCCTCTTTCTTTCACATATACCTATCCGGACCCGATGGCTCATTCGTATCGCCTGAGGCCTTGTAACCTGGAGGTACCAGATTCAAATCCCGGTCGGGTCGGATATTTGTCATCGTGGTTGTGCATATACAGTGATCCAAACTGTTCAAAGGCATGGAATGTACAGTACTGCCTTACTGTGCACTATGAAGAACCCTTGAAGTCATTCGAAATAACAGAAGAGCTTATTCCCGGCTTCGGGCTATCTTCTGTCGCGAAATAGCCATGATTGTACAGGAAGAGATTCAAAGCAATATTAACACACACACAAATATACCCTCTTCAAACTGCTAAAATCATACATTTTTAATAAAATGGAAGCCGACTATTTTGAAATCTCGCATTTTGAAATATCTTTTAAAAAAGATGTAATCGATGTACTTGGCTTTTAGGTGCCTTTTGTACACATACAGGCTGGGCCAGAAGAACCTTCTGGAGGTGGCGAGACGAATCGGATGACACTGTCTCCAGTCACAGTCACAGGTCCAGTCCAGTAGACGTCCACAGTCATCAGATTCTGACGTCTATTCGTCTAACGTCGATCCCCGCGCTGTAAGTGTTAACAAATTACCTTACAGCGCGGGGATCGACTTTAGTCGTCAGAATCGGACGTCTATAGTCGATCTCCGCACTGTAAGAGTAAACAAAATTTATAATGACTGTAGACCCATAACACAGGTATTCAAATGAAGCGGAAAGAGCTGACTAAGACATTTATGGTGATTTCAAATTGAAAAAAACTCTCTGGTTTCTAAGGTTTATACGAAAGTATTTCAGCGCTTTAAAGGTTGATAACCATTACAGACTTTAACCCTTTAACCGCCAAATTATTCAATCCGAATTTTCACTCACTTGAAGTTGTGTCTCGCTGACGTGATTCACAACTTCAAGTGAGTGAAAATTATTCAGATTTCGCAAAATGGCGGTCAACTGTTTTCAAATATTGCTGATTTATGTCACATTTTATCTTTACCATGTTTAAAAGGTGGTACTTAATGTGCTAATAAAAAATGAAAACCCGAACATATGCGGCACCGGCGGTTAAAGGGTTAATGACAACTGGTGTCCTTGACGTCACCTGACCCTGTCATCTAACAATTAACTATGTGGTGTTCTAGCAGACTGATCGCCGGCTGACTGTATAGATTCTGGCCATAAACAGGTGACATATTACGTGCAGCTTGATACAAAATTAAATGAAATGAATGGGGTTTTAGGCCACCTTTGTGCATATATAGGCTAAACTGGGCCAGGAGAACCTCCTGAGGATGGTGAGATGAATGAGATGAACTGCCCTTCAGACACATGATTCGAAATTCAAACCCTGGCGATCTGAGGCCGAGCACGCTACCTCGCCCGCATTATATTGTAACATGTGGTCATGGACTACCGCTACTGCAACAAACAAAGTAATCAATCTTATTAACCCTAACAGTGCTGAATTATTTTAGTATGAACCATGGAAAATTAAAGTACTTTTTTTTCAATTTCAAATCATCATAAACATCTTAGTTAGCTCTTTCCGCTTCATTTCAATACCTATGTTATGGGTTTACGACCATTATGAATATGTTTAATTCTTTCAGTGCGGTGATCGCCTTTATACGTCAGAATCTGACGTATAAAGACGATCCCCGCACTGAAAGGGTAAAAAAACTGCATATTTCTAAAATCACAAAGAAAAAGAAACTACATAATATGTTTCACCTTATTAGTAAATCTTTCTGATTTTTTTATTTGACTTAAACTGGTGATTTCAATAAAGACAAATGCATCATTCTTCCAAATTTTATAGCGTAAAATCAACCATACCAATTTTTAATTCTTCAGGTTTTACGTCGCTAACACGATTCTTAGTTTGAATTGGGACACAATTACGATAACTGTACAATAGAGTGAATAGATACATATTTTATTTTAACAAAATAAAATAGGTAGCACTTTGTATTTCTAAATAACGTAATATTTAATTGAACAAAATAAAAAAATAACAACACATAAATTATATCTTTACAAACAGTAGATAGTATATAGTATATAGAGTATAGTATATCAAACATTCTTTGTGATGTGGACATAGAAACTATACTTTTCAGTGGGAAATTTAAACATGTGTTCCCTTTTCATGTAGTCATGACTGTAAAAATGTAAAATACGCGAAGATTGATTAACAGAGGAGCCAACATTTTAAAACGGATATTTTTACAAATGGTTGTCGTTGCGAACACCCACTATGCCTATTTTAGAGATAAAATATTACAATTGCGGAAAGGCACCAGCAAAAACCCGCCATTTGTGAAGTAAAGTAACAAAGTTCTTTAACCCTTAAAGCGCTGAAATATTTCCGTATAAACTATGGTGAACAAAGTGTTTTTTTTCAATTTTGAGATCAATATGAATGTCTTAGTTACTATAGCTCTTCCTGATTCATTTGAATACCTATGTTATGCGTTTCCGGGCTTTTTTAATATTTTTACTATTACAGTGCGAGGATCAATTTTAGACGTCAAAATCTGACGTCCACAGACGTCAGATTCTGACGTCTAAAGTAGATCGCCGCACTGTAACAAATAATTTATGATAAACCATATTTGTATAATTTTGAAAAACTAATTTACGTTCTGAAAATATGGAAAATTATCAGCCAGAAAATTTAAGATATTAACGACGATAAATCGTAGCTCGCTAGAATAGTTTTAAACTTTGTGAAAACACGCCACTAGATTATTTTCTTTGTCCGGCGACTACATTGTAAGCCGGGAATGGAGAGTTATCCTCATTATGGTCGGATGTGTTTTAAGTCAGTTAAACCATCTGAGCTGTACATTCTTAGCTGTGAAAAGTCCTCGGCTTTCAGCCTCGACCTTTTTCACAGCTAAGAATGTAAAACTCCTCAGGCTTTATCATACACGGAAAATCTCAGTGTGATCTGTGCCGATTGCGTATTTTGGTACTACTACTTGTGTCATTAGTCATAAGACCATGCACCTCCATAAGGTATATTCTAAGAATCTATCCGCTCTATCATGTCTACATGTAGGTAGATACCGTGACGAGGCGCGCCACAACCATAGAGGCCCAAGTGACTGGAGACGAAAGACCTGATCTACTCTACGAAGACATAGTGTTCACACTAAATACAGCGGACAGAGAACTACTTCCACAGGTACGTGTTATCAATAATTATTGAGATAATGATAATACACGTATTGTAATATATTTAAAAGATTGAGATTTTGGACAATAAATATATAGTTACAACTATAATACACAGGTGACGTCAGTGAAAAACTATTATACTTGTATTTTTTCTACTGCTAAAACAGTAGATTCGGATCTACAAATCTACTTTTATTTTTAAAACTGGCCAGGGCGGGCACAATAAACGGGTTTAACGATGGCACTGCATGGCACTGCACTGCATGTTTTAAAGTTTTCCAAGCCGAACTATTTTGTGTATTTTTAGTAGAAGAAAAAAAAATCGATAGATTCGTAGATCAGAATATACTCCGCGTTTCGCGCCTCGTACATTCGGATTTACGAATCTATCGAATTTCGTTATTTCTCCTTGGTGCGTCATTGTCGGTAAAGTTCAAAGTGAACAAAGTTAAAAACAAACCTATGCTTTTGTCAGTAATTAACCCGTAAAGCGCTGAATTTACTTCTATAAACCATGGAGACCAAATGTTTTTTTCAATTTGAAATCATCATAAATGTGCCCCGATCTGGCAAAATGAGTTGTGAGTCACACTTTGACAAATGATGCTAGGGCCCGTAAAAGCTAAAATGACCTTGCTTTGATGTATTTTCAATTTTTACATAAGTTTTACTTTCATATAATTACTTGCGATTCCTAAAATTGTGTGGCATAGAGGTTGATATACATGTTGAAAAAATGATACCTTAAATATATCTGTTATTTCAATTTTAGTCTGAACTACACTCCAATCAGTGATATTTGTTTCTATTTACATAAAACAGTCGCTAATAAGTACGAAATATTGATACAGTGTAAAAATGCTGACGATAAAAATTTATGGCATCTACTATTATAGTTTAAAAAATGTTAGAACTAAGTTCCAGATGAAAATTTATTTTATTTCTTCAATTTTATTCCAATTGAGTGCTCTTTTTAAAAAGTGTACAAATTGCCTTTTTGAACTTCAAAATGACGCAATGTCAGACTTCATATTTCTCTCAGTTTGCAGAGTCATATTTTCAGAGCTAACCACGCTATAGAGTTGTGTGATATACAATTTGAACGGTGATTTTGTGTAGATTAGGGATCTTTAATATCTCCAATAATTAAATACGAGACTTAGGACTCGTTTTGCCAGATCGGTCATGAATGTCTTACTTATTTGTTTCCACTTCATTTGATACCTATGTTATCGGTCTACGGCGATTAGAAATATTTTTACTCTTAATGCGCGGGGATCGACTTTAGATGTCAGAATCTGACGGCTACATACGTCAGATTCTGCGTCTAAAGTCGATCCTCGCACTGTAATTGGGTTGAACAATCATTCTAATATGCTAATCATAGTGGTGATGTATGTGACTACAAATAATACCGTGCATACATACATTACTGTTAATGTATAGGGCCTATTCCCACATTTTGCGCAATGATTTTCACTGTGAGACGTATATCGGTATCAGCCCATATCGCACTCTAGCTGTAGTTGGACTGCAATCTATGGCAGTTATGTCAAATGTGACTTGATTGTGTGAAAAAATAATACAAATGTTGTTCATTTTTAGTGCGATATGGGAAAATACAGCACATTTTCAATGAATAAGGTATTCGCCTAAAGGCTCACGCCAAATATTCATTGGACGAGTGCTGTATTTTCTCATAGACATTATTCTCTGTATTTTCCCATATCGCACTCAAATGAACACCGTTTGCATATCTTATTTTTACTGTTACCATACATGTGGTGTACACATTAATCAGTAATAACTGTGTCTATCTCTCAACAGGTACCATGAAGACTATTCTGATGATGATAGGCCTATTGATGGTACTGGCGATATATCATGCTGAAGGGGCGAGTTTTGTCGGTGGCAGCAAAGACGACAAGCCATGCTGCTGCCGTCAGAGATGTGATGATGAATATCATTGTCCAGTAAGGTGTGCCCTTCCCATGACTAATGATCCGGATGAGGCGCCATGCTGTTGTCGCCAAAGGTGTGATGATGAATACCATTGCCCAGTAAGATGTGCCCTTCCCATAGCAATATCGAAAAAGCTATCTCCCCGTAGCCTCAAGACAGAGTAGTCATTGAAGGTAAGATCTCTAATTATATAGCATAATTTTAGGAGGACCAAATAGCAGTATCCTTTTAAAATATGTTTGTTTATTGTAGTAATTGTCATAAATATGGTACTGAAGTGTGTGTATATACATATCTATACTACACTCTAAACAATATAGGTTCTTTAGAAGGAACCCTTCAGTACAATTACCATGCAACCCCAGGAGAACCCTGCAGGGTACTCCTGGGGTTGCATAGTAATAGTACTGAAGGGTTCTTCTTAAAGAACCTATACTGTTTAGAGTGTATAATAGAATAAGGGTTTTTAGGCTTCTTCCGTCGTTGAACGAGCCCCCTGATGATTTGGTTATCAGGCACTTTTATTTCTTTATCAGGCTCTAATCACACAGGTTAATATACCAGTGTTTTATACTCACACAGTAATCGACGTTTTAAATTCAGCAGATTTAGTTCTATTGGAACCAGGCAAAAATATCTTATTAATAGCTAGCAGATTAGATTTCTTATACATTGTCAACATCTGATATTTCTATTTCCCGCGGTCAAAAACATGTGTGATTGCAATGAAATCAACTTTTTCCCAGTTGTTAAGGTTTGTGCAGGTGAGGGGGCTTATTCTGAAACGTATGCGTATACAATTAGGTTTTTTCACCCGACATGATTTTGTAGATGTCATATATCATTTTAGATTATGTAGGACTCGAGTAGGGCTATATATTCGTGTTATATATCTACAGGCTGCAGTGGTTTAACCCCTCTTTTTAACCCTTTAACCGCCAAATTATTCAATTTCAATTTTCACCCAATTGAAGTTGTGTCTCGCTGACGCGAACCACTACCCTGGGGCCCCCGCCCTGAAAAGCGCCAACCACGTGTTAACTACAAGAGCGTGGAGCTATTTGAAATTATTTACAAAACTTTCAAAATAAATAGAAAAATAATTGTATTATTCGTTTTTAATTTTTCAGTTAGGATTAAAATTTAAAAAATACTAAATTTATTTCTTAAAATTTAAAATTAATACAAAAAATTAAAATGATATATATTTTTTTAATTTGATTTTTTTTATGTGATTTTTTTTAAATTTAAATTATTTAGATTATTCAATTTTTTTTTCTCAATAGCTTCCAGTAGTCGTATTTGTGTATATTATATCTGAACGTAGCTTTAGCGATACATATTTGCATATGTTATAGCTTTTAACTATATCTACTCTGGAGACAATGGATTAAACAAATGAAGAGAGATCACAATAAAAATGTTAAATCCAAAAATTGCACTAAAAATGTTAACGGACAGCTAGGGACCGATACGATAGTCGCTGATTAAAAAGGCAGCGGCATAGCAAAGGGGTAACCAACATTAGGGGAGGGGGATACCGACCTTGGTTAATGATTTGTATATGTATCGCCTAGGCCTACTTATATATCTAATATATGAATCTGATATATCCTATAAGGTATGTCAAGGAGAAAGAACGAAATTCGATAGATTCGTAGATTCAAATGTACGAGGCGCACAGCGCCGAGTATATTCGAATCTACGAATCTATTGTAATTGAGACTTAAAATACACCAAATAGTGTTCCAAGATCTGATATATGAAATCGCAATTTTTAAAGTCAGCATATATATATACTTAACCAAGAAACATTATCGATACAGTATAACCCGTATATTGTGCCAGAATTAAAAATAACAGTAGAATCGTAGATCCGAATCTACTGTTTTAACAATAGACTGAAGTCACCATTGTATTTTAACTGATAATACAACTTTCTTCGTGTACTTTAGTTACTTGAGATGAGGACAAGGAATGAAGAACATCACTTCCAAGCCAGACGTTACAGCCAAAGAAACCCATGACAAGATTCATCACCGCACAGTCTGGAGGAGAATTCTGGAGAGAAACAGAAAACAAAATTCCTTGTCCTATCAACTAAAATAAAACCCTTTAAACAGCATTTCTCATTTCAAGAATATTTTGAATCATAATTGACGACATGAGGACATTTTAAATTAAAAAAGAGGTATTCTAAATGAAAGTGCTTGGAGAGTTCAGGGGTTAAAATATGCCACAAACTTAAAACTGATCACGTAGAATTACAACTGAATGTGAAATAGATAACAACATGATTTTAACATCAAATATTATTTCATGCATTTATAAAAGGTCAAGATTTTGGGATAAAAATGCTAAACAGTATTGTCGTTGCAATACATTACAATAATTTGATTGTGAATTATAAAGTAGAGATGGTTAAAAAGAATATTTTGTATATTTTTGGTGTAACATCATTCAATAAAGTGATATTGTGACAGTTTATTTTTTGTATGATGTATTTTTAAATAAGGCACTAATTCAGTCAATTTACTTAATAATATCCACTTTACTAAGACACTTTTGCTAGTAAGTAAGTAAGTTTATTCAGCAATAGATTTACAATCTGTGTGCATACATATAGACATATATAAACAAGTGCATGTTTGACGCGTAAAATAGCGTGGCAACAGATAAAGCGTGAACAGTGACGCAATAAGGTGATACAATTTTGTTTGTGTTTGTATGAGAAAATTGGCTCTAAGACTAAGAATCAGGTAGATATAAAAATTTTGCAAGTTTTCTCAACACAGATGGTTCTTCAGAAGATAAGAGATAGGGAAATTTTAACATATTTGGCCTAAAAGTGTAATAGCAGGGTAACACATGTCTGATGTGACGTGTGTTCTCACATTCAAACAAACAATGAAATTCATCTCCTATCCTAGAACATTACATGTTGGACATGTAATGCCGCTCGTTGTAGGGTCTGCGATTTCTCCCTCTGCCTTGAATTACATTTGGTAGTGAATGATTCTTGGCTCGAAATCTTATAAGAGAAATTCTGTGCTTACAATTTGTTACCATATGGAAATAATTTTGACATCGAAAGTGGTTTGTTATATTCTTGTATATTGAACAGCTCGACCTGGTACTTACTGAAGTAAACTATTGTTGAATGTATTGATCACGTAATCTCTGTTTAAATAAACTAATAAAATATGTTCTATTTGTAACACCCTGTTGCATCCAGGCATAGCCAAACCCTAAATTAAATAACATGTCTCTTACTAGAGCAGCCCAGTTAACAATTGTATTATCTGCAGTAATAGTGTGTAACATTATTTTATAAATTTTCTGAACCAATGGACTTAATTCTCTGTGTACAATTTTTAGCCAGTATTTCACTATGCGTACCTTTTTTTCTAAAATTAGTGGGCATCTTCCAAGTTCCCCGTATACCATTTCGTTGGTTGTTGATTTAGACACTTTTAAACCCCATTTACAAAATTTCAGATGTACTCTCTCCACCGCCGCAGCAGTGTGGAATCCCCATAATTCACATGAGTAAAGTAATACAGGTAAAACAAGTCTATCGAATAGCATACATAATAGTTCTGGTTTGGGGTCGATCAATTCATACGCTATATCCTGAATTGAAAATAGTGCTCGCAACCCCCTGTCTGCTAAATCTTGTTGGGTCCCTGAAAATTTCCCTGTACTAGAAAACATAATACCTAAATATGAGAAATGTTCTACTACTTCTAAAATTGAGTCACCATAAAACCAAATATCATCTATGGATAACCTTCCACCCTTCCTAAATACAACTATCTTAGTTTTGAGTATATTAACACATAATTTCCACCTTTGACAATAATCATGGACAGACTCTAGACCATTTTGCAAATCCAATCTACTCTCAGCTATTAAGACAGAATCATCGGCATATAATAAAAGACATAGTTTAAGATTGTCAACAGTTATCCCTTCACTTCCACTTTCATGCAACATTTCTCTCATATCATTAACATACATACTAAATAAAAGGGGTGACAAGCTCTCACCTTGTCGTACTCCCAGAAAGCTATTAAATGTATTTGATGTTTCTCCACCGTACCGTACCCTGGACTTGACTTCTTATTACATACTTCTTATTACAATAAAAATATTTCTTCTCAAACCGTAATCAAGTAACTTAAACCAGAGACAATCTCTATTTAAGTAGTCAAAGACTTTACGAAAATCGAGAAATGCACAGAATAATTTCTTTCCATTCTGTAATGCGGAGCTAATTATACTATGTAACACAAAAAGATTATCCACAGTTGAACGGTTACTTCTAATTCCTGCCGGTTCTTCTATTAAAATGTCATAGCTTTCAGCCCAAAAAATTAATCTATTATTCAAAATACGAGTTTCCCCAAAACACTCAACAAAGTGATGCCTCTATAATTATCAACTGTATTGTTACTGTCTTTCTTATGTATAGGAATAACCACACCATCTACCCAAGACAGAGGGAAATGTCCACTGCTAAAAATTATATTAAATAAAATAACAAGTTTATCGGTTATTGTCTCACAAGTAATCACAAAAAATTCATTTATGAGCAGATCAGGTCCAGCACTTTTACCTGACTTTAATTCTTTGATAGCTTTTATGACCTCTGCCTGCGTGATTACATCATTTAGCTCCTGAAATGAATATTTTAATAAACCTTCATCATATGTGCGTATACGTTCATATATATCATCATCTGCAACATATGACACATCACTAGGATTCCCTGGGTCCTTAAAATACTCGAAAAAATCTGTACATGTTAATAGCGAGGAAGTAGGTGACTTATTCTTTCTAATTAATTTCCACATATCTTTAGAGTTCTGATTTTGAGCATTTACCAGACGTTCAGTTTTAAGTTTATTATGATTAAAGCGACATTTATTAGCACATTTAGTATACTTGTTCCGTACTTGGACCATCTCTCTTCTGAATTCATCAGTTTTAGTATTTCTGTATTCATTTAGACATAGCATAAAATCATGTTTTAATTGTTTACATTCTGGTGTCATCCAGGGAATATTTCCTTTAGTGGGCGAAACATTAGGTTTTACATTGATGTGGCGACTAAACAACGGGTCAGCACAACCTTGTACTACGTTGGTGAAAGATATTACTAGCTCATCAATACAATCATTATCAGCAGTGTGATCTACAGATGACAACAAATCAACAAAACGGTCAACGGTATCAGTATCATTGATATAGGCAAATCCTGTGCAATTGGAGCTTTGATTCAATGGAATCGGCTCACCTTTAAATGCAAAGCGGGAACCCTGCACACGCTAATAGAGCAAATAAAATTAGGCCATGCTCACGGTTTATAATCCGCGAGCATGCTTTGTGAGCCGTGATGATGAATCACTTGACTTCAGAATAGTAGAAGATGCGACATTTTCATTCATTGTGTGTCTATGGTGGCAATCGGTTAGGTTAAAGGGACTGGCCCAGGATAAAATCATAAAAAATCGGTGATTTTTCTTGGGTTCCTATTATGACCATATGATGTAAACATGTACATAGACTAGAATTGCAAATTTTTATAATTTTTCTGCTGCGCATTTACCAGTTAGACTAGATATAGAGACGAAATTTCCGCATTTCCTATTTTTGACATGGTTATCAATAATAAGAAATCAGGAATTTAGTCTCTATATCTAGCCTAACTGGTGAATGCGCAGCACAAAAATTATAAAAATTTGCAGTTCTAGTCTATGTATATGTTTACATCATATGGTCATATTAGAAATCCGAAATAAAATCACCGATTTTTTATGATTTCAGCCTGGGCCAGTCCCTTTAAACAAAATTAGGAGAAATGCATGAGTTTTTAACCCTTAAAGCGCTGAAATACTACCGTAAAGGCCATGGAAACCAAAGGGTTTTTTTAATTTGAAATCGACATAAATGTCTTAGTTAGTTCCTTCTCATTTATTTGAATACCTCTGAATACTTTAGACACCAGAATCTGACGTCTACAGACGTCAGATTCAGGCGTCTAAAGTCTATCCCCGCGCTGTAAGGGTTAAGACGTCAGAATGTGACGTCTAAAGTCGATCCCCACACAGACAGGGTGAAAATATAAACGGTGATAAACCGCTTATTCTGAACAAACTACACATAACCTGCAAAAATGATAAATTAACCTGAGTTGATTTTACACAAATGTTGCGCGCATACACCACTTCGCGAATGTATCAAGTTAATGATTAATTGGGAGAATATCCAGTCAATCAAAACACACTAATGGGTACCTGTTGGTGACCGGTGAAATAGACATGCGTCTGTCAACTTGTATCTGATAATATCGACATTCTGTTATTCTCACAGACATAACGGCGTCAAGGTCAACACAGGAATGTTAGTACACCATTTGTGATGCTTTGCTGAACACTGAATCTGAGATCTGCTACCAGCTCATGGTATCTGAATATTATCACCTTAGTACTCAAAAGGTATACCTGACTCTCTACACATTGTTAGGTCCACCCTTTCAATTTTAAGGTTACTGAATTCTGAGATCTGATATCAGCTCCTGATATCTGAATATTATCACCTTAGCATTGAAAGGGTGTGTCTGACACTTTACACAGTGTTGGATCCACCCTTTCATTGCTAAAGCCACTGAATCTGAGATATAAAGCCAGCTCGTGATATCTGAATAACCTCACCTTGGTACTGAAATGGTGGATCTAACACTCTACAAAGTGTTAGATTCACCCTTTCAATGCTAAGGCCACTCAGTGTGACTTCTGCTCAGAGACGTGGCATTTGAATACGGTAACACACTATATCGGTGTATATGTAAGAAGTAAATAAGTCCGTTACTCACTTTCGATTTTAACGTCAAAATCTGATGTAAAAGGCTGAAAAAAGTGTAATTAAAACAGCTATAATCCACTTAATCTAAACAAATCACACATAACATAATTGACGGTGTACGCCTATTATAACAATCATAACAATTATGCATATTGTCCGATAAATTGTCGCACAGAAAGTACCTTGATGTTGATATATAATGTTTCAAATTTCATGCATATCAACAAAAATCAATGGGAAACAAATAGTTTAAGACTAGATAACCTCCAAATAAGATTATGAAAAAGAATGTCGTCATGATTCTCTCAGCAAACATCGTAGGCGCACAATGCAATGGCCCGAATGCGCAGTATGGTCAACGTCCACAGCATTATAGGGTCCGCCGCAATTGAAATATTATTGTTCAGCGTAGCATCACGACCCAGCTGTTTTAACCCTTTAACCGCCGGTGCCGTCCATATTCGTTTTTTACATTTTTTATCAGCACATTACATATCAGCTTTTAAACCAGTTAAATATAAAAAGTGATATTAATCGGCAAGATTTGAAATTTGTTGACCTCCTTTTTGTCAAATCTTAATAATTTTAGAGCTGTTTAGAGCTGCAGGTAATATACCCCTGCCTTACCAGCCAGCCGGCACGGACAGTGGCTCTGTGCTGTTTTAATGCTGGTCCACAGTATTCAACACTGGGCCAGTCTTGAATCGGCATGGGTCCGGTGACGGACCGTTCATCACCTTGTCTTATGTACAGTTATGTATGTACGAATACATGCATATTATTATTATACAGTCTTTGTTTCGGAAAGTTATTTCTCCGTGAGTTTTCACCAGAATAATGTCAAATATTCACACAATGATCCTTAGATATTGAGGATTTTTGCTATAAGCGATTGGCATAGTTGATCTGGATCAAATATGGATTTTAGGATTTCTATTGCACCGAGGAATTGTCATTTTTCTTTGCTCTGTCACGTTTCTCGTCCAATTTCAAAGGCTGATCACTCTTCGAGTTTAGCATTTTAAGGCGAGCAGAGGGGGGGGGGGGGATTTTCATACAATTTGAATGACGGGTGAAAGTAATACATGTCGTCTGATGTCCATTCATTGCATAAATAGATTCAAATGACTGAAATACTGACCGTGTGCCCAGGCTGGGTCCCTTATTAACCCTTTAAATACTAGATTTTATAATTAAAATGCATTTGGCTAATAGTACAGGCGGTTATGTCAGGTGTTTGGGTCTTGCTGTTAGATTTGCTGAAGTTTGGTTTTTTGGTTTCTTTGGATAACATACATACTAGAAAAGTCAAAATCCATTGGTGGCATTTTTTCAGTAATTTTTTGGTAGCCATTTTAAATTTCAAAATGGCCACCAATTTTTAACGTTTCTTTTTAGAAATATCACTTTAAGGACATTTGTCGATAAAAAATGTTATTAATTTTAGAATACAAATAGGATATATATGGCTTGTATGACCTTTTCAGAACATACCCAGTCCAGTTTGGAATTATTTTAACCCGTTCACTGCCAAAGTATGTCATTAAAGTTGCATTACGCAACAGTTGTGAGTGCCAAGTAGGCCTATTTTTTTAAATAGTTTCTTCAGATCTGTGGCATATTGCATCTTCAAAATGTGTTATTTATTCGAAGAGCTAACTAAAAGTTTTAAAACTCTTGTAGTCGTGGTTGGCTCTTAAAGGGTTCATATTTAAACAATCTAGCAACATCTATTTTTCGCGATATTTTATCATTTGTTCCATGAGCGAGTGCAAGATGGGCTAATATCATCGTACAGCCCTTATAATGCGAGAAAACGTCTATACTACCCAGAGAATGTGCTAATACAAGTTCAGAATGAACATCCCCCAATATTTGTTCCCATATTTGCTATGATATAGCATATCATGTGAAAGTATAGATATTGATAGGACATCTGCCAACCTATTTACCCAGTTCGTATTAATATCACTTTTCTCCAGTCAACCTCTTGTAGTTATGCAGAGAATATCTAATGATTTGCCCGACTGACAAATAAACACAATGGTTTATCAGATTCTGCCGTTTTAGACCTGGTTTGGTTTCGCATTGTAGCATGGTCTGACCGGATATAGTGCTTGCATTTCTTTTTGACGGTGTGTAAGCAGAGGGATACAATCATGCGGAAAAGTGTGTTTGTTTACTTTTTGACTTTGTCACGTGATTTCCGCTTCCAACCTCCTCTGGTGTGTAAGTATGGACGTATTCCTCTGTCTAGACATGGCTTAATACAGATTTTGACCAGTCATGATGCCAACTCGCTTCCCCGTTTATTACTATCACTCTAAATAACGGATGTCAATCATAAATAAATTCTGGGGTGCCATTCTCTCTGCTTTCACTGCAGAATCTAAAATGTTTATGATGATCATTAACTTTTTCAAAAAATGATCGATTTTGATTTATTTCGTTGCCCTCATTAATTTTTTCAGAAATTGATGCAAAATGTTTTTTGTCGCCCGCATACAATTTTTCAGGAAATAGGTCCAATGGTTTTTTCTTTAATGTTTTTTTACCGCCCGCCCTCATTAGATTTTGGATTTTTCCCACCTAAAACAGAGAAAAAACTATAGTGGCACAAATAATCAGCGTTGCAACACGAGATCCAGAGATTCAAAATATATAAATTGTATTTTATATCATACTTTTTTATTATGTTATTCACACAACCACATGAATGACAGCATTGAATCGGGAAGGCAATTAAATCGTACATTTCATCAACATTTCGATTTAAAATTAGTTCAAAACAGTATTATCTGTATATTAAACACTATCAAACACTTAGTGCTAATTATTTTTGTTTATTTAATTTTTTTTTAATGAACATCGTCTTGTGTCAGTTATAATCCTACATGTATATGTAGAGGACTTTCAGGCTGGCATTCTTCTGAGGTTTTATCATGGACCAATTTGGCATGTATGTGCACAAATATGGTCTAAATCAACAGAAAGAAAGAAAGAAAGAAAGCGTGTTTATGTTAATCGTGTAAATACAATCATAGTTTACTTCAAGTGCACTGTTTGTGAGGTGTTTATCTTATTTAATGATGGAAAATTTACTGTGCATCTTTTATTCTTTGCAGATGAATAATAAAGTTGTATTCCCTTCAAAATATTAAATTGCATCTAACAAGAACAATAGATCACATAATGTGCTCCTATTGTTTTGTCTGATAGTATAATATTCAGATAACTATCAGTACGTGGGCAGACAGCTGTGTAAATAATGACTTGAGAAATATATCATCTTACGTGAGCGTGGTGGTCGGTATTCTCGGTGGCTATCAAATAATGCAGCGAACTCTAAATTGACTACGAAATTATTACTGCGAATGAATAAGCCAGTGAGTGAGTGGGTGACTGGATGTGGGGGTGAGTGAGTGAGTGACCGAGTGCATGAGTGAGTGAGTGAGTGAGTGCGTGGATGGATGAGTGGATGAGTAGATGAGTGAGTGAGTGAGTGCATGAGTGAGTGAGTGCGTGGGTGAGTGGAGGAGGGGGTGGGTGAGTGAGTGAGTGAGCGCGCGAGTGAGCGAGCGAGTGAGTGAGATATGGTTTGAAGCTAGTTTCAATGCAATAAAATGCCATTCAAATTAATGCTGTGGTATATACTCAATTATCAAATCATCGATTTTGAAAGGCTGGTTAATTTTATCAATAGTAGGTATAATAGTATACGCTTCTGAAAGACTTTTCTAAACAAATGTTTATCCTGAAAGTCAAACATTTTTTGCTCGAGGTGGGTGTAAATATGATATGAAATTGAATTAAAGGGAAAAACTCACTTTTTTCGCGGCTGTCACAAGTCAAAAAGAAGCATCAACAGTTGCATTATAACTTTTATTGTTAAAATATGTTTATCTAATAACATATTACCATTTAACCCTTTACCCGCCGGTGCGGCATATATTCAGGTTTTCATTTTTTATTAGCAAATTAAGTACCACCTTTTAAACATGTTAAAGATAAAATATGACATCAATCAGCAATATTTGAAAACAGTTGACATCCATTTTGTCAAATCTGAATAATTTTCACTCACTTGAAGTTGTGGATCGTGTCAGTGAGACACAAATTCAAGTGGGTGAAAACTCAAATTGAATAATTTGGCGGTTAAAGGGTTAACGGCTAAGTACGACTATAGCCGTTTTAATTCGTTTTATCATATAATGACTGTGATGAGTTTGACACACACTTGTGTTTGGTTATGTCAAACCATTCTGCTCCTTAGTTCAATGGGATCAGTGCACTTTAAAAATAAATAAAACAGTTTTCAATTTGCTAAACTTATTGGCGTCTGCATCTTTATTGATACAACAAATGTCAACAATGTACATTAATTTTAAACAAACGAACGAACAAATCCCACGCACGATAGACAAATTCATCAAATGTGTATTATTTTATTTTTCTGTTGAATGTGTCCTCAATTTTTGCAAGGTCTCTAGCGATCATCATATTTATTACAACAATGATTATTAATCGTTAAAATGTGTTTTCAACACATACTAAAATTAGTACATATAGCCCTAATAACTAGCAAACCCGATACCTTGATCCAATGTTGTTTCAATGCTGGCTTCCTAAATATACCTGGATGTTATAAATATCGTATTTTAGATAATCACGATTATCAAGAGGATAACAATTCAACTCTTTTTTAATCTGATCCGTCCCAAGAATCCAAGATGGACTTAGTCATCCTCCCGGCAGCAAGTCTTGACACAGCGAGGCCTTCAGGTCAAGCCTTGCTGAATTAGCCATACCATCCACCTATTGGGGTAGGGAGGAAGATTTAGATATTGAATATTCATTAGTTTTTCAAAAAATGTCTTTTAAATGCTGACCTGCTGTCTGTGACGTTGGTTCAACATTAATCCAACCCTCACGCACGAGTCTGGTGAGATGTGGTGGTCTGTGTCTGCGACGTTTCCGGTGAGCTACTCGGCCAGCAGACATGTGCTGTTTAATGTAGGGCCGGTGTCGTAGACAGTGGCCCCACATTAAAAGAACACTCATGCCAGAGGTCAAACTTGGGTCAAACAGAAAAAATCTTTTTAGAAAGTCCCCACTCCAATAGGAGGATTCAACACTGTTACAGCAAGGTCGGTCTGCGACCTCAGGAGTAGCCAGCCTTGGGGAGGAAGATGGACTTAGTGAGAGCTTATATATGTTACCGATCAATGTTTAAAGGGACTGGCCCAGGCTAAGATCATCAAAAAATCGGTGATTTTATTTCGGGTTCTTAATATGATCATATGATGTAAACATGTACATAGACTAGAACTGCAAATTTTTATAATTTTTTAGCTGCGCATTCATCAGTTAGACTAGATATAGAGACGAAATTCCCGCATTTCCTATTTTTGACATGGTTGTCAATAATTACAAATCAGAAATTTCGTCTCTATATCTAGCCTAACTGGTGAATGCGCAGCACAAAAATTATAAAAATTTGCAGTTCTAGTCTATGTACATGTTTACATCATATGGTCATATTAAGAACCCGAAATAAAATCACCGATTTTTTGATGATTTTAGCGTGGGCCAGTCCCTTTAACTTGCGTTTGTGACTTATTTTGAAAGAAAAGATCATTGAACATTAAAAATATTATTCCAGCAAAAATGGATTATCAGTTTTCTTTGTATATTGTAGACTACTAGAATATTTGACTTAGCCAGGATATTGTTAACCCTTAGAGCGCGGGGATCGACTTTAGTCGTCAGAATCTGACGTCTGTAGACGTCAGATTCTGACGACTAAAGTCGATCTCCGCACAGTAAGATTAGAAATATGTCTAATGGCCATGGACCCCTAACATAGGTATTCAAATGAATCGGAAAAAGCTAACTAAGACATTTATGATGATTTCAAGGTGAAAAAATCCCTTTGGTTTCGATGTTTTTTTTGCTGATTTATTCAGCGCTCTAAGGGTTAATCACCTTGAGGTGGGAATCGAAAAAAAGGATGTTATTCTAGTTATATTAATAACTAAATTATTATCTAACTATTGCAGCGTTCGAATACTTACCAACCACAGCTCTAATCAAGTGGCAGTGCCGACCATTTCAGACCCACATGCCATCAGCATACAATAATATACAAAATCAGTAAAACAAAATATTACTAGTTGCATAAATGAGCATACTTATATACTAACCCACTGAGCATACAGCTCATCCGCCGTGGGGCCCTCACTTACAAACATACAATAAACATATATCGTTATTATATTTTTTTAGAAACTGCACTTTACTATGTAGTATGATGCGGAAAGATCATTCTAGGTTAAAAGCAAAATGTTGTATAATATATTATACGTAATGCTAACATAACTAGTTTCAAGGGAGATATTTTAATAATGATAAAGAATATGTGAGAGAGGTACTTATGTGTTATATCAAGTATCTTGTTAAGAATAAACTGTGATTTAAGCTAGGAGTTGTGGAACAGCACTGATACATAGCTGACAAAAATGATCACCAATGTCTATGGGAATATCCAACAATGATTATATCCATAGAGTATCGAAGACATGCGTCCACAAGGCTAAATAACGTTATTAGGTTTGAATTAATATTCATATATATGAAAAAAATATGTAAAGGTAATATTTACCTTATATTTAATAATATATTTAATAATAGGTAATATTTAATAATCAGCAGGCGTCACCCAGTCTGTGAAAACGACCAGCGGCCAGAACATTACTTACTAGTACTTGTTACATGACATATTTATTTTTGTGTTACCAGCAGCCAACAGAAGTTTGAAATGTCTGAGTTGGAATCAAGCCAATTAAATCAACCTGAACATATTTTTCGTTTATAATTGGTGTAATTTGCTGCTTATTTCATTCATGATTTTATGCAATCTACGTTCCACCATACTGAACACCTATATTTCCACTTACAAATTACCTTTACCGTGAAATGAAAAGGTGTCATGAGTAATTTGATACTATGACCTTAGCCATTACTCATAATGCCACGCTCCCCGATAACATGTATTTCTTCTATTCTAAGTTCTGTTTCCTAGGTATACATGTATGTGACGTGACAAAGCGCGCCACGAGACATACATGCTCAGCACCTTGGACAACATAGACGTCTCTTTAGCTGTCTGCTTCTAAGATACGTGTTAACACTGATCCCAAAGACCTCACGTCTGTTTCTACTGGTGTATTTTACAGCCACAACAACACATCCAACAAAGAAGCCAATATGAAGTCCAGTCTGATGGTGTTAATCTTGATGGTCAGTCTGATGGTCATCATCTCTCCAGAAGTGAATGCGGCGCATGGGAAACCTTGCTGCTGCGCCAAACCACCATGTTATTGGAACTTTTATCATTGTCCATGGTGCCCTGTTGCGTTTTGGGTGATCGTGGGAGCCAGGTGGGTGGGAGCATAGAAAAACGTGCAGCCGTTGACAATGGTAGGAAGATTGGCTCATTGACAAGCGTTGAGAGAGATGAGTAGTCAATGAAACGGTATGGTTTATTTGAAGTAAAAATGAAGGAAAAAGGAAATACACATTTTAGAAATTCCTATATAGTATTATTTTCAATATTCTCATTATGAAAACAATTTTGGCTCAATAATAGAAATAGCTCAATTTGCTATCGGTGGTCCCTATTCGTTGCTCATTTCCACGTCGTATTATCATTACATAACATATTTTTAGATTTTCATAACCAGCTTTAATATTCCATCATCATCATCACAACTCTTTTATAGTAGCAACTCGTATATTTTAATCATCTCATTGCATAACCTTTTTCTCATGTATATTTTCTCCTTGTTTAACTTAGTTATATATTTTGTGTTACTTATTATGTAAAGGAGATAAACTTGTGGCAATTGCTCTTTGTAATCTTTTTGTGAAATAAATTATGTTTGAAGCATAACATATTCTAAAAAATAAATTAACTAAAACTTAAACATTTGTTACAATTAGGTCATTCTGAGTTCGATATATTATACTAGGGTATTAATCAATACACTTTCGTTCAAAATGTGGTAAAATATGGTGAATTAAGGCGACGAGGGTCTCTATGCAAAGGCTAGGCGATGACCCAATGTTGGCTTAATGTTGGTCCACCATCTACGACGCAGGACCAACATTAAACCAACATTGGGCTAACGTCTCTGGTTTGCTGGATAGGAGTTATAGTACCGTATTCCATCACATCAGGTTCTCTTGGATCAACAATATTAGCCCACTGTTTCAATAATGGGATACTATTTATGAAATGAAATCAATGGGGTCCTAGGCCACCTTTGTGAACATATAGGCTAAACTTGGCCAGGAGAACCTACTGAGAATTGGGAGATGAATGAGATGACACTGCCCCCTCCAGACACAGGATTCGAAATTCGAACCCTGACGGTCTGAGGCCGAGCACGCTACCTCTCGGTCACAGAGGCTCCCCATAATCTTCATTCTTTACGAGTGAGCGGGTAAGAAACATTTTATTTCTTTGAAACTTGAAGGCCAGAGCGGGGTTCGACCCCGCGATCGCCGACTTTCCGAGCAGGGAGCTTTAACCACGGCACCAGGATCCCCGCCCTATTTATGACGTGGGGACGGCAAAGAGACAGGGCCCACACTATCATGAAAATAAAGAACCAATGCTAGTTTGATGTTGGGCAAGCGTCGCAGGCAATGGGCCAACATCAAACCAGCATTGGTTGAGAGACTCGCGTGGGCCTAGGCTGTGACGCTACCATGCTAATCGAGAGGTGTACTAATTTATTACACAGAAAATTCAAACTTGACCTCAATTTAATATGAAGTGCCAATGTGACCTAAATAGCTATGTCGGTTCAATGCTGTGCCAGCGTCTCAGACGTGGCCCAGCATTGAACAAGCATATGTTGAT
Source organism: Flabesymbios commensalis (assembly GCA_964017125.1). Classification (NCBI taxonomy): domain Eukaryota; kingdom Metazoa; phylum Annelida; class Polychaeta; order Terebellida; family Flabelligeridae; genus Flabesymbios; species Flabesymbios commensalis. The sequence continues at coordinate 8,957,029 of OZ024904.1, forward strand.
TATTAGGCAGGTCGTTCACGGTCCAACGTCTATGACACTAGCCCAACCTTACATAAACCTTTGATCAATATTTTGTGTTCACTGGATGTCTAACTGTGTTGTAGTTCACTATACTAATGCTTACCACAGATAACCATTGTGATGCCAGGTTTGAACTGCATAATTATGAAAGTTTTGAGTATATACATTTAAGCCTTGTACCATATCCCTGGACTACGACTGCAATGACCACATTTACCCATTGTATCTTTGAACTACGACTACACATAAGTTTAGAACATAGTAATGAATACATTAAATCACTGTATCCCTAGCCTGCGGCTGCACATAGCAGTTTAGAGGATAGTAATGACTACATTTAACCATTGTATACTGGATTACGACTGCATAGAAGTTAGAGTATCTGTGAAACGCAGTGACGTCACCGGAAACCGTTTTGATTGGGAACTCGGTGAAAATAAAGCTCTGTAAGACCCCCTCCCCCATACTTCATTGTATTAGCCAGCTCGGTGACAACAAAAGAGGTCAAGGCAATTGAGTGTCACAGAATAGTAATGACTACATTAAACTATTGTATCCTGAGCTAAGACTGGATATAGAAGCTTAAGAGTATAGTAATGACTACATTTAACTATTGTGTCCCTGACATAAGACTAGATATGGGAGTTTAGAGTATAGTAATGTCTACATTCAACTATTGTATCCCTGAGCTAAGATTGGATATATAAGTTTACAGATAGTAATGACTATATTTGACTCTTGTATGTCTGGGCTACGACTGCATAGAGGAGTTTAGAGTATAGTAATGACACATTTTGTATTAGCAGATATCTCTCTATTGCTTAATGAAATATGAATCATGTGTTTACAACTGAACACTGTTGTGTCGAACTCGCTCGGCTTGTGTACGCCACGTTCATGTGACTAAAATTAGCATATGACGTGTTTAAATACAAATGGCGACACTTTGAATATCATTCGCGATACTATCATTAAAACATGTTTTATGAGAGTCCTGCATGATGCAGTATGGTCACATATACGCAGTATTTTGTATCATGATTAAACTAAAAGTCATGTTTTTGGAAACGCTACACCAGAATATACTTTAATGTGGGCCCCTTTAAGTCATGTTTAATGCATTTTTTGGGGGTGAAATTGCATCTCTGTTGTGAAGCCCCACCTGGTGAATGCATTATGTTGTTAGTGTTTGAAGGTGGATTCAAGTAGGTCATGGCATAAGTAGGAGCATCGAAACCGGTTCTGCTGGTGGGATACAAACCGGATCGATATATTTCGAAGTCCGACCAATCAATAAGAGATTACCAATGTTAGTTCAATGTTGGGCCAGTATCCACCCATCCCTCCCAGAATATACCTCCCCTTTTAAACATTTCCTTGCGACCCTCTCAGAATCTCCCCCCCCCCCCCAGAATACCCCTCTCCCTTTCCACAACTATACGCGACCCTCACAAAATCTACCCCCCCCCCCCTCTCAGAATATACCCCCTTTTTCAACAACTACATGCAACCCCGATAAAATATCCCCGCTCTCTCAGAATATACCACCCACATTTAAACATCTCTATGCGACCCTCCCAGAATCTACTCCCCCCTCCCCCCCCCCCCCCCCCAAGAAGATCCCACCCCTTTTTCCACAACTATAAGCAGCCTTCACAAAATCGACCCCTCCTCCCCAGACTATACCCCCACCTTTTTACCACCTGTATGCAACCATCCCAGAAACGACCCCTCCCGCCCAGAATATACCCCGTTTCCTACAACTATATGTGACGCTCCCTGCAAAATTTACCCCTCCCTCCTAGAATATACCCCTCTGTTCACACCGACACTCCCGAAATCTACCACCCCTTTCCAAGATAATACCCCCCCCCCCTTTTTCACTACTATATGCAACACTCCCAGAATCTACCCCTCCCTCCCAGAGTATATCCCCTCCTTTTGAACAACTTTATGCAACCCTTCCGAAATATACTTACCAGAATGTACTACCCACTTTTACATATCTTGGTTTCAAGTGGTGTCAAGTTTGAATTCACTGTGCAATTCATTAAATTGAGAAAAGTTTGGCCTCATCGAAATACAGTGACCTAACAATTTTTGGCAAAGTTTCAATAATAAAAATACCAGCACTTTCCATTAATCTACATATCGCCATCTCATTGACAGTTCCGCCCAAAAGTATTAAACATTTCAACAAATTATTTGTTAGTTTTATTTGGGGTAAGCGTGATTGAGAAGAAATATATTAGGTGATATTGAATCTTTCTTTTCATCTTTAAAAGCTGCATGGTTACCTACAATACGCAACAGTAAAGGTAGAGTTGTGGTGACATTATGCTGCTAGGCAAATCATGCTAGCATGATGTATAAGGGCCCAGCCTTCATTTAATACTGGTACACCATCTGGAACGCTTGCCCAGCATTAAAGCAACATTGGTTCCATGTGGGCCTATATCAGGAGTATTCCTGAGGTAATCAGTAAGCATGAGACATTGTGGTATTGTTGGGCCGACATCCTAGACTGTAAACCAACAGTAGCCCACCACCGGGTCAATGTCTCATGTTCACGTCAATGAGGTGATGCAGATATAATGCTGGAATCAGACTACGAGTGTTGTTTGAATTATGGCCCAATTTTGTACATCGTGGGCCAACCATTATACACAACCAGAGATGTTTCAAAATCTGGTATTAATTTGATCTCCTTCCTAGTTTCATCTACTACTTTTCAGGTTTGGTTTACAACTTGTGTTAAGGAAGTTTCTCAGACTATTAGAAAACATCATCTTCCTTGTTTTTTTGTCAGCACTTATTTCAAATTTTCAATGGTAATACTACTCCTATTATTTTTGTAGTTTGAATCATTATGCCTTTAAGGGGACATTATTATTACTATTTTTAAATACAAAAAAATATATTATCATTATTATTAATACTAGAAGTATTATATTAGTATTATTACAAGTAAGTCAGCGAGATATTCAGTCTGGTTGTTTTTAGGGGTCAAAGAGTTTTGTGCATATTTTCGAAGTGAACCTCGGCAGAAAGCTGATTGTTTTAGAATTAGAACTGAACAAATAAAATGTTGGGATTGCAAGGCAGTTCTGAAAGCGTTGTAATCTAGCGATATCTTTTTCTGGCATGCAGCAAAAGAGTGAGGTCAATAATCTAACTTGATACTGACCAGCGCCACTTTCATTTGATTAGCAATAGCTATTAAGGACAGACTTTTTTCGAATTCGCCGCATGTCACAGATATGATAGAAATAGAAGCATTCCCCAAATGTTTGGGGAATGTGTCTTCTGAAATTCAGACTACAGTTAAATACTACAACAAGGTTTTTGGCTGATGCAGATGCATTTGTGTCTTGATCTAGAATTCTGCATGGAATTTATTTTGTCACTGAAGTTTGGAAGCAATGAGAATAAATTATTTCTTTTCTTGCCAGGATTAGGCTCAGCTTAGACCCAATCATCCAAGGCGACGCTATGTAATATTTTCATTTTAACAAAAAGACTACCACCACGGAAATTCCAAAGCCTTTATTTTCATCACAATTGATACATTTGTTTAAAAAGCATAGTTCTTGAAATGCACTACATATTATTTTTAATGTAGTGAAATCTAAGATGTTAGTATTGGTTCTTTTAACTAATTAATTCAATGTGTTTGCAAAATGATGTCGGGTAAATTAGAATAAAATATATTGCATCTACAGGCATTTTTCAAATCTTTTGAAATCTTCTCTCAGATTATCTTGACCAACTCTTTCAATCTGTAAAAACATTGTTTCAATCTGTAAATATACAATATATAAATTATTTCACAGGATAACACGATTTAAAGGATTACTTATTATATACACTACCCAATATTGAAATGTTAGCAATAAATCATTTGTTTTCTAACTATGAATACATTTTGCGTTTCAGTATTACTTTGGCTTTGACAGTTAAGGAAATTATATGATCTTGAGTATTTTTCCTCAATTAATAATTCAAAATCAAGAGGATAAAAATACTGGATGATTTTGAAGATCACTATGACCACTATGTGCATAGATGATCGCACAGCATTAGTACCAGTCCTAATAAATGAGTCACTGAACTGAACGAGCAAACGAACGAATGGATGGATGGATGAATGAAGAATGTTGAATCACAACTACTGAAGCCAATAACATATAATATTTAAACGTAAGTGAGGTTATAATAGAACATCTTACATCATTTTAAAGTGCACTACTACAACTGCCCTTTCAATACAATATTGAGGAAATCCAATAAAACACGAGTCGCTCAACTAATTATGGCTTGATGTTGGACCACCATCTGCGACGATGGCCTAACATCAAGTCATTAGGCCCTGGGTTTATTAGCCCGAAATTAGCCCATATTTTAGCCAATCTGAGAAAAAAAATGTAGGCAGCCAATTTCAACTGATTTGGGTGGGTATGGGTATGGTCAATTACAAAAAAAGAAAGGTGTGATCGGGGTTGGGGAATTTTTTGATTAAAGAAAATCCAAAATGGATTTTCTCTAATAAATAAATTCTCCAACCCCAAATCAATTGAAATTAGCTTCCTCCTTTTATCACAGATGAACCTTAAGTTAGGGATACTAGTTGGGGTATTTTCAAGAAAACTTGATGGGGTTTTCTACTTTCATGTTATTTGCGTCATAGAAGTATACGTACAGAGCCACGTGATGCCGACGGCGCAGAAACCGGCTCCCCATTTAGCGTCATCGCCTGGACGGCGATTGACACCCAGGAACATGGTGGTTGGGCTGGTGAAGTCATAGATGCCTGGAATAGATGTGTATGTAGTCGATTCCCCGGTGACTGAGAGGGTGTCCGTTCTTATGGTGATTGTCAAACATCCTTCCTTGATTATATTCGTTGAGCTTTGTGAAATCGGAGTTTTTAGTAGTTGCAGAACATCGTTATAATTTGACAACGAAGTGCCTCCTGCACCTGTTATAGAAAAATATGATTAGGCTAATTGAACAAATTCAAACTCAAAATTAATTCAAAGCTGATTTACCAACTCATTCACGTATGGTCGGCATTTGCCTTATATTTATGTTTTGCTACATTTCGCGCAGTTGCTTTGCTATTTATGTCAACAGGCCCGTACCCCGGAAGTTGATTGCGGACGTGCGTTTTAGTATATTAAGGACCTAACTCTGCCGTTTTTGTAGGTTTTAAAAAAAAAAATACACACTAAATAACGCACTCTGGCGAATTCAGGGTTTTCACGGTCATGGAAAAACATGTCGATGGAAAATGAAAAAATAAAATCCAGGCCCAGAAAAGTCATGGAAAATCAAAATTTGGCAAAAAGTCATGAAAATGTCATGGAATGTTGATTTTTCACAAATACCTCTCACATTTCTTGTGAGAAAAATGTGTTTATTACATATACTTTTGACACACACTGACACTCCACCTAACTGTAAAATATTTTACATGCGAAAAATGAGAAACTCAACGACACCCGTTGGGTACGTGTCTGCTCTATAGAAAAGTGGGTATAGATTAGGTCCGCTGTGTTGGTGGAGGCTGTACAATTTTAAATGTACATTTCATATTCAGCTATGGAATTCTTAAAAAATTGTCATGGGAAGTCATTGAAAAGTCATAGAATTTCATCTTTAGATCTGGAACCCTGAACATATTTACACAGAATTAAGAAATAAAGCAATTCCAAATAATCATCAGTAGAGATTAGGTCTACCGTTTTTGTAGGGGGGACGGGTACGGCGGCATGCCTCTCGGAATTGTTTTGAAAAAAATAACGCATTCTGGCGAGATTATAATATTTACACATAATTAAGGAATCAAGCAATCTCACAAGTGATCATCAGTAAGCCTAGATATTAAGTTTACCGGTCCCCCAAAAAAAGTTAACCGAAGAATGTGGAGGCAGCCGTTTTTGTAGGGGATGGAGGTTATGTCACCCCACACGGAAAAAATTGAAAAATACACACTAAATAACGCATTCTGGCGACTTATTTACACAGAATTAAGGAATCAAGCAATCTCACAAGTGATCATTAGTAGAAATTAAGTTTACTGGTATCTAGTGAAAAAGTTAATCTTAGAAAGTAGACATGTCTGTAGGAAGGGGGGGGGATGGGCCAACGCACCCGGAGTGAAATTCAAATTCATTTATTCATGTTACAATTAAATTTTTTACATCTGTTAAAAAATATATATATATTTTGATAATAGATACAAAGGAGACCCGCAAAAGGCTTTGTTAAAAGCTGCTTCTATGCGGGCCACAAAGGACATTCCCAGCCCTTGACAAATAATTTTAAAATAATTTTAGCTAAACACAGACATATAGGCTCACCATTGACAGTCGAGACACCAGAATACAAGTAAAACGTGTATTGGTAGGGATCTCCCAGTGATAGTTCCATCTTCACCCCGGTAGCACCAGATGGAGATGTTAGTTTCAGCACACCCAAGGCGCTACAGTCACAACACGGGCCGCACTTAGGCTTGGTTGGAGGGTCTTCCCACATGATGTCCGCCCTACCCACGCCTAAATTCCAGCCAGCTTTGGTCAGATTAGCCTCAAAATCTGAAACAAACATCGGGATATATAACATTCCATGTTTTTGACATGATTCGATGTAAAACTAAATAAAAAAAGAAGAAGGAATTGAAGACTATTCACGTGAGACTACCCGGTATATATATTTTAACTCTAAGGCTTAGAAAAGATTTGATTGAAAAAAAAGTCTTGTCGCAGACACAAAGTTACCTTGGCCGGATATGGATACTTACAAGCATTATCTCATGAGAGTTCTGATCATTAGATTACTAAATTGAGCAGTGTAGTACTTCCAGACTGTATTCACGAAGACACATTATTTCTAAAAGTGGCGTGACAGAAAGATCTATGCAATATCTAAAGGTATAGTCAACTGTTTTATACCCGGGACAAGGGTTCCCCTGAATGAAATAGTGCGCATGGGTATTGCATAATAATACTATATGCGCTTCATACCCAACGCCGCATTGAGAGCAAGCTCCCAAAGTTCCCAAGTCCATATACTTGAGAGACATCTATGAGTTAATAATACCACAAATATTGGGTTTGAAAGCTAACTGTTTTGTTACCGCGGGGGGCTTGAAACAGCTGACCCCCAGGCATGTCAAAAGTGGTAACCAAGGCTATAGTCGTTTCGTTGACGAACCTGCTATGGCCTCGATTATGACACATGATCACGCTAAGGATGTGTGTGCATCTGAGCTCAGTCTGCTGAGGATATAGGCGCTATAGAAGTTTTATTGATTGCTTGATTGATGTATTGAGAGGAGGGCTTTCTCAGCAAGCATTGCACACTCATCCAATGCTGGGATATGTCGGTTCAGCGTCGCAGACGTTGGCCTAACATTAAAACAACGTTGGGTGAGTTTCTCGTTGGAGTAGTATCATAGTCATGTAATCAGGTTAGTTACAGTACTCGAGTTGAAAGCAATCAACATATACTGTATTCTGAAGGCATTGGCACCTGTAGCGAGATAATATGGCTCAGCCTGATATAGTATAGATATATATTTAACTAATATCAGGCTGAGAGCACTATGGGTGCCAGTGGCTGAAGGCCTACACGAGACCTGCGCACGTGAATTTTGAGCATGGCTGGCAGTTTAACTTAATAATTTTAGGTTTAAATAATTTGAAGGTGTGACGAATAATGAGTTAAGGACGCATCTCCTTTCACCTAGACATGGGTCGATTTCGTCTAGATTGTACCCAGTAAGCACAAAATGCTGGAACAGGGCTGCAGGAAAACATGTAATCAACATTGCGCCAACATCTTGTGTCTGCTGGTTAGTGACCCAATGCTGACTGGTGATCCTAAACACCAGATCACAGATTCACCGAAATACACTGGAATACACACTAATGGGAGCCCGTCAAAGTGTATTCTGGTAATTTGGGTGACCCAGCGCTGACCGGTCGGCCGTACACGGTGCTGAATTGAATACAGAAGACATGCCCCAACGTACAATAAAAATGCTCAGTCAAACTTTAAATCACATTTGAACGACATAACCTTTACTGTCTTCACTCCCACTTTTGTTGGATATGTGATATTTTTGTTTTTAGAAAATAAATGTATGCTTCTATTTATTTTAGTTATTTATCAAAAGTTGCACTTGAGATTCCAAAGTGATCTCGATTGGAGAGGGGGATAGCAACGTGAAATTTTGTGAGATAGGTAATAGATTCATGCAGGTATTATGATTGGACTATGATCCTCGCGAATGACATCTCTTCGTGCAAATATTTTGATGTTAATCAACAAATTTGAGCGGTTCTGAGCATGTGCATTACTAGACGAATTCTCCTCACCCAGATTGCTAATGTCGCTCTCAGTGAAGATTCATGCCAAATATATTGCTGTGAACTATAGTTGTATTAGAAATACAAAATAAAACCATGTCTAATTTCGATCAGCAGCAGACACACAAACACAAATTGTTCTTTACTAAATCTCGTGGAATGATCCGTTTTTCTGTAGTAAACCATTTTATTTTTATAAAGCATATAAAGCATATATATCGAATTGCCCATTTTTAGCGATTTATATTTAAATTAGATTATACATTATTGTATTGATTGAATGATTGAAAATCTATCCAGAGAAGTTTCAGGTCAGATACATAGCACATAATTTTACAGTTATAAAAATGTTACTTACTACATTCTGACTCAGTGATACATATCCCGTTGTGCAGTATAGGTTTTTCAGATGGACACTGACATCGTGGGTCACATATTAGTATGCAGATCGGGTGTGGAACGGCACAGGTAGGTGTACACACGCTGCCGCAGTCATTCCAAACTTCACCAGTGTCTGGGTCACAGGATTCTGAAGCACAAGTAAAAACTAACTTGAGATTGACTGTGAGCAACAACAATGGGCAACGTTTCTATTATTTTAATTGTCAAATATAGCATTTCAAATGTTACTACTATTCATATCAAACACCCATCGCTGGTTCAATGCTGTGCCTCCGTCTGCAATACTGACAGAGTATCAAAACATTATTAGGGATTATATTTTAATTATGTAATGCAGTGTTTAAAGAGTCAAATGGCCAGCCACAACAAACACACCACCTTCATGTACCTCCAATGGGAATATGTAGTCATGACATGTAGTGAAATCACCCGCAACTGAACCGGCATAAGAATTAAAGCCTCTTGTTTTCAAATCAAATAAATACAGAAACTATAAATGGTAAATACACCCTAATAACATGTTGATAACGAGCTTTGAAGTATGGTCAATGTACAACAAATATATTAGAAAAAAAATGAAACCTCAATGAGTTATAAGCCCTAAAATATACTATTTGTGTCGAAGCACCATGGAAATTCTTAATTGTGATGTAGATCTTGTAAATCCGCAATAGATCCAGAACAACAGTCCGGATGTTTTCATGTCATAAATCATAGCATGAATCCTCACTAAATAATGATCATTGTGTTATTACTTGAAGTGATTCGGGTGAAAACTGATGGAGCAATAGCGTCCCGAAAAATGGTCATAGGATAGAAGTTTAAAGTACCTATACAAAGACAACAGTTTGCACGAAGGTATTTGTCAAAAAAAAGGTAAAAGACCTGTTACAAAAACAAGAAGTTTGGGCATGTATGTGAAAACGTAATGATTTCTACATAGTCAGTCAGCTAATCATAATGTTTGTGACCATCAGGCTTTAGGTCAAATGCATTTATTATAGACGTGTTACTTACTACATTCTGACTCAGGGACACAAATTCCATTGTGCAGTATAGGTTTCTCAGTTGGACACTCACATCGTGGGTCACATATTAGTATGCAGATAGGGTTTGGGTTGTCACAGGTTGGTGTACACACACTGCCGCAGTCATTCCAAACTTCACCGGTGTCCGGGTTACAAGATTCTGAAGTAAAAGCAAAAACTAACTAGAGGGGAATTGCGACTTTTCAAGTAACAATACTGTTTGGATTAAGCTTTATGGGCAGCCATTCTGAATTTTGTTATGTTTTTTTAATATGACAGATCGATTGGAGTTTTGTCTATGTTTTTTTGGCAGCCATTTCGAATTGGAACTTTAGACTTCAGAATTCGGATTACAAACATTATATTTCAGAGATCAGAAGTCACTACAGAGCTTTTGTACTTTTATATAGATATATATTTCTTTGTCAAATGGAAGCCCATTCAGAGGGCCTAGTAAACACATTGACTTGTCTCTCTGTTGGCCGAATGCTATATCACCATTTGTGACATTGCCCCAACATTTAAACAATTTGGATCGACGTTTCATGTTTGCTGGAGTTACTTTTTTTCAATAATTTCGTAATGTAGCATTTAAAAGATTTCTTCTTGCACAAGTAGGCTATTTGGACACTTGCGCAAGTACTTGGGCACTTACGCCTTGTGCAGCTACTAGTGCACTTGTTCACTCTCGCAAGTACTTGCACACTCGCTATTTGCGCACTCGCGTAAGTACTCACACACTTATACATTTGGGCAAGCACTTGCACAAGCACTTGCAAACTTACACACTTACGCAAGTACTTGCACATTCACGCACTTGCACAAGTATGTGCGCACTTAAACACTTGTCTACTGGGCTTCTCGACTTTTGATTAGACAAATATTTTTTTGTCAATTAGAAGCAAATTCAGTGTGCCCAGTAACCACATTGACTTGATTCAAAGGCCAAATATCAAAACAACATTGGGTCAACGTTTCATGTTTGATAAAATTACAACTGTTAGATCGATATTAAAATATAGCATTTTAAAGATTTCTACTGTCCATATCAAACACTCAATGTTGGTTTAATACGGGGCCATTATTTGTGAACCTGGCCCCGCATTGAAACATTATTGGATATATGGATATATTACATTCATGAGGCTATACCGAATATGTACATCATTAAACAGACATCAATTCATATAGTGATCCACAAAATCCTTAATAAATCCGGAAAGACAACGGTGATTTCTTAAGAAGTCATAGCATAATACATTGATACCTAAGGATCATTGTGCCAAGGTTTAAGGTTGATTGGATAAATACTCAGGGGGAATAGTCGAGTTGCAAATTTTTGTGCGAAGAAAATGTAAAAGAAGCAAGAACCGAAGCAAACTCAATATGTTTGAGCATATCCCAAACATAACTAGTGATTGACTGTAGGCAATCACATTGGGCAGTGTTTCATGTTTGCTAGAGCTACAGCTATTATTTCAATTGTTAAATGCAACATGGAAAAGGTTACTATTGTACATAGCAAACACCCACCTTTGGTTCAATGCTGTCCCATCATCTGCGACACTGGCGAAGCAACGAAGCATTATTGGGGAATGTATCTAATTATTTTAATTGTTACATGCAGCATGGAAAAGGTTACTATTGTACATAGCAAACACCCACCGTTGGTTCAATGCTATCCCATCATCTGCGACACTGGCGAAGCAACGAAACATTATTGGGGAATGTATGTTAATTATTCTAATTGTTAAATGCAGCATGGAAAATGTTACTATTGTACATAACAAACACCCACCGTTGGTTCAATGCTGTCCCATCATCTGCGACACTGGCGAAGCAACAAAACATTATTGGGGAATGTATGTTAATTATGAAATGCAGTGTTTAAAGAATAAGAAGGCCACCGACATCAATCCACATAGTGATTCACAAAATCCTTAATAAATCCGGGAAGACAACGGGGAATTATTATAAATGTATGTTAATTATGAAATGCAGTGTTTAAAGAATGAGAAGGCCAGCCACAACAAACACACCACCCTCATGTCCCACCACGTCTCTATTCGAGGAATGAATGGGAATATCATGATATGTAGTAAAATCACCCGCAACTACACCGGCATTAGAATTAAAACCCGTCTTGCTTCAAATCAAATAAATACAGAAACTATAAATGGTAAATACACCACAATAACATGTTTATCAAGAGTTTAAAAGTGTTGTCAATGTACGACAAACAAATTTGAAACAAATGCAAAACTCGAAGAACTATAAGGTTATCAAAATACTATGTGTATCAGATCACCATGAAAATTCTTAATTGCCATGTAGATCATGTAAATGGATCTAGAACAACAATTCTCATGTCTTAGAAAAGTCATAGCATAAAACTGCAATATCTAATGATCATTGTGTTATTTTTTCGTGTGATTCCTGTGATTCCGAAAGCGAAATAGATTTCTAAAAAAAAACATACAATAGCAAGTTTAAGATGACTTAAAGAAAACGACAGTTTGGCAAAGGTATTCTTCCAAACTAATAAAAGAGGCGAAAGACCTGTTATGAAAACAAGAAGTTAGGAAGTATGTTCAAACCTAACGATTTCTACATAGTCAGTCAGCTAATCATAATGTTTGTGACTATCAGGCTGCAGGTCAGATACATAGCACACAATTTTACAGTCATAGATGTGTTACTTACTACATTGTGACTCAGGGACACATATTCCATTGTGCAATATAGGTTTCTCAGTTGGACACTGACATCGTGGGTCACATACTGATATGCAGATAGGGTATGGGTTGGCACAGGTAGGTGTACACACACTGCCGCAGTCATTCCAAACTTCACCGGTGTCTGGGTCACATGATTCTGAAGCACAAACAAAAAACTAACTAGCGATAGACTGCAACTGGCAAGCAGCAACAGTGACATAAGTTTGGACCGAAAATTTATTTTAGTTATTTTTTCAGTTTTGTTTACAATATGACGTTTCAAACCTCACTTCTGTTTATGAAATTTTGTGAGCTTTCCACGGAGCCCACCGTGCTTGATTCGGGTCCTGTGCTGGCATAAAGTTAATAGAAAAATATTAAGGGGCCAACATTTCTGCGACTTTTGGAGATACGCGTTTTACTTGTGACATTTCATTTACTACTTTTTTGTCAACATGTAAAGGGTCAGATGGCCAGCCACAACACGCACACTGCCCTCATGTACCACCATGACTCAATCTAAGGAATGAATGGGAATATCATGATATGTAGTGAAATCAACCGCAATTAAACCGGCATTCGAAATAAAACACCTGTCTTCAAATCAAATTTAATGGTAAATACACCAGTATAACATGTTGATAACGAGCTAATTAGAAGTGTTGTCATTGTAAAATAAACTGATTTGAAAAACATTGAAAACGCGAGAAATTATTAGCCTCTTAATATATACTATGGTCTAAATGTTTCAAAGCATCATGGAAATCCCAAACTGCCATGTAGATCCTGTAAAACCGCAATATATCCAGAAAAGCAATCCAGATGTTTTAAAAAAGTCATAACATGAAACCTCAATTTTTTTTATAATGATCATCGTGTTAATATTTGAAGTGATTCCGGTGGAAACAGAAGAAGAAATAGATTTCCAAAAAAAGACCATGCAATAGTAAGTTCAAGGTGACTTTACGAAAACAACAGTTTGGACGAAGGTATTTGTCCAAACTAATTAAATAAGCGAGAGATCTGCTATAAGAACAAGAAGTTTGGACATAGACATGTATGATCAAACTTAATGATTCCTACATGGTCAGTCAGCTAATCATAATGATTGTCACCATCAGGCTTCAGGTCAAATACATAGTACATAATTTGACAGTTATAAATGTGTTACTTACTACATTCTGACTCAGTGATACATATCCCGTTGTGCAGTATAGGTTTCTCAGATGGACACTGACATCGTGGGTCACATACTGATATGCAGATAGGGTATGGGCTGGCACAGGTAGGTGTACACACACTGCCGCAGTCATTCCAAACTTCACCGGTGTCTGGGTCACAGGATTCTGAAGCACAAACAAAAACTAACTAGAGATTAACTGTGGCTGGCAACAGTGACATACGTTTGGACTAGCGATTTCTCTTAGTTTTTCTCATTTTTGGTTGCACTTAGCTTTCCAGCGAACCCACCGTGACAGCCCTGTGACGCTTGGTTCGAGTCCTGTGACGTCATCAAGTTAATTCATAAATATTGAGTTTTATCAGTTTTTGGTGAGCTTTCCAACGAGCCCACCGCGACAGCCCTGTGAAACTTGGTTTGAGTCCGATGACTTCATCACGTTAATTTATAAATATTGAGGGGCCGATATATCAGGGACTTTAAAAGATACAACATTTTACTTGCGATATTTCATTCACTACTTTTTGACATCCTTGCTACAGAGCTGAGCAGAATTTCGCCACATGGCTTAATTCAAAAGTTACACATTTTTGCATCAAAATTTTTTAGTCCCCTAGCGCTTAAACAGTAACATATAGGTTTCATCTGCGTCCCATGACAGTGCTGACTTACAACATCAGGAGTATAACGTCTTACTAGTAAAGTGTTACTTACCTTCATCATGTCCTACCACATTGCTGACTGGCAGCACCAGCATTACGAGTATAACGTCCTAATAGTAAAGTGTTCCTCACCCTCATCCTGTCCAATCACAGTGCTGACTGACAGCACCACGGGTATAACGTCCTAATAGTAAAGTGTTCCTCACCCTCATCCTGTCCAATCACAGTGCTGACTGACAGCATCAAGAGTATAACGTCCTAATAGTAAAGTGTTACTCACCCTCATCCTGTCCAATCACAGTGCTGACTGACAGACCAGCATCAAGAGTATAACGTCCTAATAGTAAAGTGTTCCTCACCCTCATCATGTCCCATCACAGTGCTGACTGACAGCATCAAGAGTATAACGTCCTAATAGTAAAGTGTTACTCACCCTCATCCTGTCCAATCCCAGTGCTGACTGACAGACCAGCATCAAGAGTATAACGTCCTAATAGTCAAGTGTTACTCACCTTCCTCCTGTCCCATCACAGTGACTGACAGCACCAGCATCAGGAGTACGACTTGATTCATCTTCACAGCTGATGTCTGCTTTACAGATTATATACAGATTATGTCATAGATATCATTGATGATATCAGTCTTAGAAATGATGTCAGCTTCAAGTAAACAGCTTAAAACGAGTTGTTATTTGTTGAGTATCCCTCCACTACACCCGAATCACTACACTGCCTATATCGGTCTTGCTGGTATATTTCTGGCGGCCTTATGTTATTACGGTGGTTAGATTGAGGAGATGATCTGGGGTCACACCCTAACAGTCACAACCGATTACACCCTGTGATAGCTGCATGCACTCCATCCCGGCCACCCACACCAATTCTGGTATAAATCTGATGTGCACTGATCTAATAAAACACCACATCCAAGATACTATGTAAACTTGAGTTTCTTTTTAAAATCTTCTAGTCTCTTTTGATTAAATATTAGTAAATACGTTGTAGGCCTAACTTGCAATTCAATACACTGGCAAATTTTAACTTCGTGATATGTCCTTGAGGACAACACACATTTGTCAAAGAAATTTACACTCTGATGGCTTTAGCATAGATTTGTCTACATGGTAACTAATTACTGTAAGTAGGCCTTCATACAGTGCACTGTTTGCACTGAATATCACAATTATTGGAATTTACAAAATATTATTGTTTTCTTGTAGACACTTGGTTTGAGCACCATATACCAGAAGTAGGCCTACTCACTGTACCGTGGTAAGTCGATGCTAAAATTGAAAAAGGCTGACCTTGTAAACACAGTTCCGCCGTATATATACAGCAAGCATGCATATATTAGTTTACTTAGTGGAATAACTATTCTCCCGAATCTAAAGGCAATTTTCAGAGGAAATAGACAGGACATATAAAACTTTTTCTACCTTTAAATTTTCAGAGAGAGAAGACGTATACAGCCTTTTTAGTAGCATTAATGGCTGACTTTTCGCATTCATTCGTAACTGAATGAATAAATATTATTTTATGCCACCTGTGGGCATATATAGGCTACGCTGGGCCAAGAGAACCTGAAGACACATTATTCGAAATTCGAGCCCTGGCGATCTGAGACCGAGAACGCTACTTATAGGTCACGGAGGTTCCCCACAATACTTAATCTCTACGAGTAAGCTGGAAAAAAAGTTTATTTAAAACCTGAATTTTATTCAATAATTTTCCTGTGAAATATCCTTCTGAACAAAGCGTCGCGCGCACTGAAAGGGTCATTTTATTTCTCACTGGCCTTGACTTTAGATCGTTTCACGATACCTACACCTATACATACTTCAAGGACAGCGTCGATAAAATGTGCATGGTCGGAATTTCCACTATTAACTTCAAATGATCAATTAGCTCTGGCCCTGAATACAAGGCTATTCCTCCCGGGCAGCTCCGGCATGATAGCCTTGTATTCAGGGCCAATTAGCTTAAAGCTATTTTTACACAATTTTCAATCAGTAAAATTTAGAAATTGTTCAATGATTTTAACCCGTTCAACGCGGGGATCGATTTCAGACGTCAGAATCTGACGTTTATAGACGTCAGATTCTGAATAGTAAAATATGTACAATGGCCGTAGACCCATAACCTAGGTATTCAAATAAAGCGGAAAGACATGTATGATGATTTCAATTTGAGAAACCCTCTGGTCTCCATGCATGGTTTATGCCAATATATTTCAGCGTTGTAATGCTAACCTTTACAGCGCGGGGATAGACCTTAGCCGTCAGAATCTGACATCTGTAGACGTCAGATTCTGACATCTAAAGTCTATCCCCGCACTGTAAGAGTAAAAATATTTCTCATGGTCGAAGACCCATGACACAGGTATTCATATGAAACAGAAATAGCTAGCTAGGACATTTATGATGATTTCAAATTGAAAAAACCCTTGAGGCTCCATGGCTTAAACACATATATTTCAGGGTTGTCAGGGTTAATAGTGCTGATCCACAGGAAGATGTAGATCCTGGTGATTCCCTGGTGTTATTTCATTTCTAAATTCACAATTTATTATATATTCTCATGAACACTGGGTTGCTGGAGAGGAAACGACATTTTCAAAGGTAGCCAAGTACCTTCGAATATTGAATTTAGATTAAAGCGACACAATCAGGCTAAAATCTTTTAAAAATTGGTAATATTATTTTGGCTTCTCAACATGACCATGTGATGTAAACATGTCCATAGACTAGAACTGCAAACGTTTTTTAATTTTTGTTATGCGCACTTATCAGTTAAGCGAGATATAGAGACGAAATTCCCGTATTTCTTATTTTAGACATGCATGTCCAAAATAAGAAATACGGGGATTTCTTCTCTATATCTCGCTTAACTAGACAATAAGCAGCACAAAAATTTAAAAACTTTTGCAGTTCTAGTCTATGGACATATTTACATCATATGGTCCTGTTAAGAAGCCAAATTAAAATTACCTGATGGTGTCGCTTTAATAGCATATTTTTAAATCTGATGAGCAGATTAATAAGTCAGTGCTCTCATATAGTCCGTAGTCGTAGTCCGAATTCCTGATTTCTAATTATTGACAACCATATCAAAAATAGGAAATATGGGAATTTCGTCTACTATATGCGACGCTCCCAGAATCTACCCCTCCCTCCCAGAATATACCCCTCCTTTTCAACTACTATTTGCGACACTCCCAGAATCAACCCCTCCCTCCCAGAATATACCCCTCCTTTTCCACTACTATTTGCGACACTATCATAATATACCCCTCCTTTTCCAATACTATTTGCGACACTCCCAGAATCAACCCCTCCCTCCCAGAATATACCCCTCCTTTTCCACTACTATTTGCGACACTCTCATAATATACCCCTCCTTTTCCAATACTATTTGCGACACTCCCAGAATATACCCCTCATTCGCAGATTATAGCTCCCCCTTTCCACTACTATATACGACGCTCCCAGAATCTACCCTCACTCCCAGAATATAACTCCTTTTCTACAACTATAAGCGACCCTCTCAGAATCTATCCCTCCGTCCCAGAATAAATTTCATATCAATCAATATCAATAATGGTACAGCCCCAGTATCAAACAGCGGGCCAAAATTAAGCCACCATTGCCTATGTCTCCTGTTTGCTGGGAATGTATAGTCTTTGTCCATTGTAAGTCCAAATAGTATGGTATTCTTATTGGTATATTTATATAGACAGTTAAACACAAAATAGATTCATCTGAGATCCATAAAATGGCAGGTTCTGACGTATAAAGACCGTCTTTATACGTCAGAATCTGACGTCTGTGGACGTCAGGTTGTGACGTATAAAGACGGTCCCCGCACTGAAAGAATTAAAATATTTATATAGGTCGTAGACCCATAACATAGGTATTCAAATGAACCAGAAAGAGCTGAGTAAGACATTTATGATGATTTCAAATTGAAAAAACCCTTGGTCTCGATGGTTTATACAAAAATAATTCAGCGTGGTAAGGGTTAATCAAATAATGTAATTGTGCAGATGTTTATTTTTCACAAGTAACAATGTTTTTAGTCATTTAACCCTTACACTGCTGCATACAATTTTCAGCATCTGTGGTTTCCCACCAAGTAATATCTGGCATGTTTTTCTTAAAAAAACATCTGATGAACAACTGATATTAAAAGCCATTATATTACAAAATCAGTCAGTTAGCTATATTTAAAGCGCAAATAGAAATACATCACAAAACGAAAGTGAAAAAAAAAATTAAGAATTATCTCGGCACAGCAGGCTGCGCTTGGTTTATTTTGAGCGATTATAGTCGCCCATAGCAGTGTAAGGGTTAAAGCTGGGAATTGCGTTAAAATAGAAACAAATAATTCAGCAGCACAAGACAATGGTTGCAAATGAAACGGAAAGAGCTAACTAAGACATTTATGATGATTTCTAATAACCCTTTGGTCTCCATGAATCATAAAAATATTCCAGCGTTATAAGGGTTAATACTAACGATTGATGGTATAGGTGTGTCTCGTTCTAAATATTGTCAAGAATTTGAACTGAATAATTGTAAAAAGACATTCTAGACATCAATGCCTAGCTTTGGAAAATAACAGATTTACATAGATATATGGTACGTCCCTTTTCCGAAAACCAGCAATCAACGACAGAAATTACCATGTAGCGCTGATGGCCATGGGTTACACACCACCTGGACCAGGGATCACATGTTCTCATTCTCACGTGAAGGCTCAGTCACACATACAATCACGCACGTCAAGCGCGCTAAAAAATGAACAATTTTGATCAGTGCATTGTGATTCGCTAGGCTTGCGTCAGAATTTGTTGATGATTTGACGAGAACGCCGAATAACTGTTATTACTCAGCCTTCTGTTGTACTGGACATTTAAAAAACAAAAGAAGCAGTGACAATTTAGTTACTTATCTAGTACAAAATGAAACAATTCATGTCATTTAAAGGGACTGATGTCTAAAAACTACACATATCATCACAATTTATATTATAAATAAATCTTTTATAATATCTTAGACATTTTTTGTTGGCAATTATATCTTGATTTTTTTTTGTTTATAGACCGGATTGATTGTGCTGTAATTTTTCATGTTTTTTAATTGTGATTGTTGTGATTTATTGTGTGACTTATTCTGTGACTTATGCGCTGCTGCTTCTTGTGTGGTTTATTCTGGAAGGGATCGTCTTGACAGTCCGGAGGCTCGCCTGCCAGATCTCTGCTTCCTCTGTATTCTGGTGAAGGCTGTATTTTCTCATCTGCATTGTGATATCACGGAACAGTATACTGATAATTTATCTGTGCTAAAAAAACGCTCTACATATGAATAACGTACTAACGTTCCGATCAGTGACATTGGAAGATACTTTTGTCCGAAAAAATTCTTCATTCCATTTATATGTAGCATTATTACTGGGAGTGATGCAGAAGAACTTTCCTGGAAAATTAAACCCAGCTCTCCAAGGAGCGATACGAAAAAATAATGTATTGATTAAGCCTCGATCAAAATGACCGGTGCGAACGCCGTACCAACGATTTTAGGAATGTAGGCTTCTCAAGACAGCTATAAGAAAACATTCGTATTCCGTTCTTATGTTCGTAGATATGTCTAACAACTGCACGAACGCCTCAGGAATGGTAAAAACTCTATGTTTCTGGAATTAGTGCAATGGGGAACATAGAGCTGGGAGATTTTTGGGGGTTATTTTGGGGAGGGTAAACAGACCTTGAGAACATAATTACTAGCAATCCATGGCAATAGGGATCTTCTGTGGTCACTCTTTTTTATAAATCGGTCATATCAATAAAAGGCGGAAATATATAATAATGGCCATCTCTACCAATCCAAAGCCTACAATATATCGTAACTTGTACGAGAATACGGCCTCTGAGCTGCTTACGATGTGATGTATTATTTTTAGTGTAGACTTTACTGTCGCCTCACTACCCCCTTACCCACACCTGCGCCGTACAAATTTCTCCTATTGTACGGCGCTCGTATGAGCGCTGTAAAACCTCCGCAAGAACAATTTGATAAATCATTGCGACATGCTTACGACCACTGAAGGAATAATGCTGCTATCTTTGCGCTATGTAATGCCATTGTGGCGTAGAAAAAATCTGCCTAATTGACAGGGTGACCCTGTAAACAGTGCACCAGACTATAATGACAGGATGAATAACAAACAATCAGGAGCTTAGAAATGCAATCAATCAGAGCCTGTCTTACATCGGTTTTACCCTGTCAGCAGTGGCCGTGATTGTGTCATCGACAGGGTGACCCTGTCAGCAAGTGGGTGTTGATGTCTTATTGACAGGGTCACCCTTTCAGCAGTGGGTGTTGATGTCTTATTGACAGGGTGACCCTGCCAGCAGTGGGTGGTGATGTATTATTGACAGGGTCACCCTGTTAGTAGTGGAAGTTGATATCTTATTGACAGAGTCACCCTATCAGCAGCAGGTGTTCATGTCATAGAATACTTAGTATGTGGGTGATAATAGACCTTTTGAATAGCCCTAATTTCGGTTAATTGGGGCGCTGTCCTGAACTGCAGCTCCTCGGCTTGCCCGAATAAATGCAGCCGTATTGAGCGTGAGCGTATTTGTGATCATATGGGTGATGCACAACCCTCGGCGATGGCCTTCTATTTGCAGCAGCAACATTCTTGCTGCAGAATACACTAAATTCTACATCATGGCTAGATTAGAAGTTTCCAACGTCTTATTCCACTTTTCGCACTTTGAGAAGGAGGCACCAGCCTCTATTCTCGCAGCTATTTTAAAAACACGTGTGCCTTTTGTTGGGAAGATGGAGGCGAGATGAGTGGGAAGCACTGATTGGCTAATCATCTCCCTGTCAATACTGCTTATAAATGCACTATTGACAGAGGTGTCCCTGTCAATAGCCAAACATTAAGCGAAGAAAATTGTAAAACATAGCATTTAGTTCACCTTCCAGCGTCATTTAATTTTTACAAATATTTTACTGTGTCTTTTGAATTTTTTTGCAACGTTAGGGTAGGCTTGGGAGAGTTGGGTCACAGGGGGCGTTGGGCCACCCCCGATATCACAGTAACGTGAAGCATTATGACCAGGTGCTGTCGTCTAGCGACTCAACGATACGTTACCTATTGTTTGGTGTGACCAGCTTATGGCCATGTTCAATAACGATTTCGTGTCGTAATCGATTTTATTGAAATTTTTTTTAAAATTGACTCAAAGGTAAGCAATTTGTTAGCATATGAATAGTACATAATAAACTACTCTTTTGTGGTATGTAATATACCTATAATACACCTCTTTCATCAAGGCAGTTAAGGAATCAATACACAACCATTTTGTGACTTTGATTTTAACAAAATGGAAGATATTTGGAGAGTTGGGACAGTCAAATGTGCGAGAGTTGGGATACTTTGGGAGAGTTGGGTCATGATCATGGGGAATGGGTTAAGGCCCAACTCTCCCACATAGGGAGAGTTGGGCCACTATGTGGGAGAGTTGGGACATTCAACGTTTTATCCATGCCTATAGTGATTAGGATGTTCATAAATAAATGGTTCCTTTTTATTCGTGTGTTGTGTCTAGTGTGACGTATCTGCACCATCATACTCTACGTGAGACAACTCTCCCAGGCATGGCCCAAGTCTCCCCGAACATGTCCCAAGTCTCCCCACTCCTTGGGAGAGTTGGATCGCATTTTTTCTTCGCAACATAATGCATATAACTCAAAATAAAATTCAGATTGTTTGGCAAGGTCTATACTTCGCAAAACCACAGGAAACAGTAGGGGAGACCGGGACTAGTTCGAACAAAATTTAAAAAAAAAGATTAAATTTTTTATATGATGAAGTTAGGAGACTGATATTTTTGTTCAGAAATATTCAACTATGGATGCTATTTTTAACATACATTATGCTTGAATTGAACACAAGTAGAGTCAGAAAAGCATGTTAAAGTTAGATTTTTCTCTGTTCGAACAAACCACACCCTTGGGGTTAGTTCGAACATGGAATGGGGTGTATCTGAACAGTGTTGGATGTACCAGATATTTTGTGGGTTAATCTGAACAGTCGAACTAGCCCCATGTGATTTGTTCTTTGTTCGAACAAACCCCACATGGACGTATTTAGAAAAAATCTATATTTAGAACTAACATCATAGAAGGCAACCTAACATGTATGTATAAAGGATTAATAACTTTAGTTAGGTCACCACAACTATAGGAGTTGAAACTGCCAGGTTCAATGGCAAACATTGAGCAAAATAACATTTTTTGCAAGAGCCAAAAAATCCTTTTGACTCCTCAAAATGAAAAAGTCTTTTTTACTTTTTTACAATTTGTTTTGAAAAAAAACCTTTGCACATTAAGTCAAGGATAATGATACAGTCATTAGGAGGCAGCACAGAACAAAAATACATTTACTCTCAAAATTATGGGCACTATACTTATTAACCTCTGTACGAACTAGCTTCGGTCTCCCCTATAATATGTCAAATGGGAAAAGCAAACGGTGTCGAAATTTAAAAAGTGGCCCAACCCTTCCAAGCCTCCCCTACCTTTACGTATTAGTTAATACTGTTATTACGTGTTGCGCATTATGTAATGTCAATATGTCACATCTATATCAATATCAATCTGTCATGTTTATCACTTCTAAAATTGGCCAATGCGTGACCTAAATTGATGAAATCTATGGCCGCCATTGCATTTTAGCAGCACATAATATTGTCTGGACTGTACAATAAATGTGATAAATGAGTTAGCCCACTCAAAACCCCCCTACTGGACGTATTACACACCTATGTATGCCACACAAGTCAAAAGTCACTAATGACCCTATGTCTAAGATAGCCACGGTCGCCATCTTGGATTCCTGAAAATGCTCAACGTTGCAGGTTTAGCAACTGTACCTAGCTAGTTAATCACCCTATATCCAAGATGGCTGCGGCCGCCATCTTGGATTCCTGAAAATGCTCAATGTTGCATGTTTAGCAACCGAGTTAATTTTGGTTTCAAGGGCACATAGAAGCCATTTCTACAAAAACAAAAAAGTTTACAGGAATGAGTCATTGCAGGGTCTTCATTTTGGCAACTAGAGTAAGTGTGTGCTTGCTTGTTATAATAGTCTCCTGGCCACTTTTCCTACTTGGCTTAGTTTTTGTTTTTGCTTGCACTATTTTGTTCATGGACACAAGTAATTGCACTTTGTCCAGCATACCTCTGGGCACAATTCAAGACCAGTGTAACAGTTTCAGATTACCCCCCTGTTCAGGTCACCCCCGGGGGTAATCTGAAAATAGTTTCAAGGTACCCCCTCTAGTTTCAAATTACCCCTATAATTTTACCGGTTAACTTTCAATAATACAAATAAATTATATTTTATATTTTCATCACATGGCATTGGGACATTTCAAAATCTTAGATACACTTTATTCTCCATAAATATATTCCTTTGATCTGTAGGGCAACTAACGGAAAAAATATGTTGACAAGACGTTTAAAAAAACTTTAATCTTCATATAACGCTTTAATCTCTATGTCAACGAGCGAGAAAAATTGTTAATAAATTTGACAAAGCGCGAAATCTTGAAACACTTCAATCTTCATATAACCCTTTGACCCCTACGGAAACTATCGTAAACAACTAAACACTTTAATCTTCATATAACCCTTTGACCCCTACGGAAACTAACGTAAACAACTGTTTGTGCGAGGTGTTGAAACACTTGAATCTCCATGTAACAATTTGATTTCTATGGCAACTAGCGAAAAAAAATGTTATAAGCACGATGTCTGAAAACACTTTTATCTCCATAATGACCTTATGATTCCTGTGATCAACTGACGAAATAAAATAGTCTCGCGCTGTCGTTATTATCTATCGAGTTATCTAGATTGCATATGTAACGTTTGTCAATTTTTCGCCTGTTTTAGAGACTGAAGCCACCGTTTATTTCGTAGGACTATGATTATTTCTAGTTATAAAATAACAACAAATTGAGCTTAAGGGGTTAATGCAGATAACGAGGGTGTTTATGGGTTAATGCAGATGACCAGGGATAGTAATAGGTTAATGTAAGAAATAAGGGAGCTTAAGTGGTTAATGCAGACGATATACGCATAGGGGCCTATCTTGCCCGCATGGTTACGCGATGCAAGTCATCACAACCACATTTCCGGCGCATGAAAAAAAATCGAACGGTAGCGTTAGACCCCGAGCTAGACCCATAATCGGACGAATTTATACAATATTCATAAACTTTATTTATATGCCTAGACTATAATAAATGATAAATATGCTGCAGTCTGCTAGATGTTGATTACGTTATTGAACAGATACATTTTACTGAACTATTTTATAATTTACAGCAGTTTGTTCGTTTTGCTTCACTGAACCATAATATATACATGGCGGCGCCCCACTCTTGTGAACGTTGACCATGTTGCGCATGTGGTTCGGTCCACCATGTGTATTCAGCGAATCATGTACTTTAATCTAGGTGTAACGGTACTTAAAAAGTCGGTAAATATTTGTATTTGGTGTGTAGGCCCTAGAAATGGGGAGGGAATAAAAATTGATTTTTCTAGTTTCAAAATACTGGGGGGGGGGGGGGGGACTTTGAAACTAGTTTCAACGTACCCGTCGGTACTCTGAAACTATAGTTTCAACGTATCCCCGGGGTAATCTGAAACTAGGGGGGGGGGGGTAACTTGAAACTGTTTTTTTCTAGTTTCAACATACCCCCCGGTATGCTGAAAGGGGGGTACGCTGAAACGGCTACTGTGGGTGTGTGCTGGTAAAAATATGATGTCTTTATGCAAAAAAACTATAAACAAAACAGATAAAAATAATGAAATGACAATAAATGTAGAACAGATATGTGATGATGTTCTTTAAATAAGAAAACGAATGGAAAATAATCCATTTTGTGATCATAAAGTGACAAAAGGTATAAAACTTAAAAAATTTTGGGGGAATGGATATTTAAAAAAATTGGCCATAAATTTGAAATTTACCATTTAGCAATTTAATTTTTAGATAAATAATATTCACATTTCCCCTCTTAATTTCGTAATTCAGAATATTATACTATTTATCTATAAAAAAACTAATTAAACAAGAGGAACATTTGTGATAAATAACATATTGCACACATATGTGAAAATATGCTGTAGAGAGAACAAATAATCAAAATATGTTTTTTAAATGTGATCATAAAGTGATAAAATGTATACAAGTTACATAAAAACTTCATTTTTTAGATAATGAACAATTTGATATATAGCCCATAAATTTGATATTTAATATTTTTTCATTTTAGTGTTTGGATACAAATATCTACAGTAATAAAATGACATAATTTATCCACAAATATGAGAAATGTTCCCATTGCCAATACGTTTTTAGTTTCCACTTCAACGCTCGAGAGTACACTTCTCATATGTCAATAATTTATTCATAAGCATCTAGTCAAGGACTGCATGTTTTGTTACTACTGAATTTTGAGTGTTTTTTGTCACTTTAAAGCGTCGTGTTTGCATTTGTCGTCATGTCGGATCATAGAACCGTTGAACCAGCTTTTTGAATACTCGTGATATAGTTTATATTTGGTTGTAGTTGAAGTTAAAAATATATGTTTTTTGTAGGTTTCACTTCAGCAACCCCTATTTCCATGCCCGATGTGTTCGTTGAGATTTCAGCTACGCCTCTGGAACCGTTGCTCTAAGTTATACTAGCTCTTGAAAAATATAATTATGTGATTGTTAAGATGTACGAGAAAATCAATACTTGGCCTCATTAACTGTAGTATTATAAGGATAACATCGTCCGATGTTTCAAGGAATAGTATCATTTTGTGCTAATTTCGAAAATTAGGTGGTGGTGTCACTATTTTGGCAATAGATCGCGAAGCTTGAATGACAATTTTTTTTTTTACTATTTTCGAATGTGTTGCCTGGTAATTGCTATTGTTTTTTTTCTCGATGACATTTTTTTCATGATAAATATTATACGGACAAATAGTATAAAAGTGTGTGAATTCCAAGATTAGACGGGGGTAGTATCAATAGTTTTGCAATAGAAAAGCCCAAGGGAGTCAAATACTTAAGTTGCTGCTTGGAAGAGCTTCCTGGATAATTTGAAAATATTTTTAGACAAAAACTACTTGGAAAAATATTAAATTGCAACTGAATGAAAATTTTAGCATCATTCATCTTCAAAAAACATCATTTTTATGGGGATGTTTACATATTGCCACTTTATAATCACCAAATGTCACTTTGTTTCATAGTTTTCCCTCTCAGTGGCGTCATAGCACATCTCTGCGTAATATTGTTATTGTCAGGATAGCTTTTCATATTTAATTCGTTTATTAGAGATGAATAGTATAATATTATAGGAATTACGAGATAAAAGGGGTGGCGTCATTATTTCGACAATAGACAAGCTCTATATTGTCAAATGAAAACATTGCTGTTTGCAAAATAGTAAATGTCAAAGTTATGAGCTATTTTTCCAATTGCTCATTTCTAAAAACCGATTTTTTATGTATTTTCATACATTTTAATCACCACATGTCAATTTTTCAATTCTTTATCTTCTCTAGGATAACGAAGCCCCACGTCAAATAAAAATATTGCTGCCTGAAATATGTTCCGAGGTAAATTGTTGATAACTGTATCTAAAAGCTATTTTGAAAAAAATAATTGTCAAATATTTGGGTTATTTTTCCAATTGTCCCCGAGATAAAAGGGGTGGCGTCATTATTTCGACAATAGACAAGCTCTATATTGTCAAATGAAAACATTGCTGTTTGCAAAATAGTAAATGTCAAAGTTATGAGCTATTTTTCCAATTGCTCATTTCTAAAAACCGATTTTTTATGTATTTTCATACATTTTAATCACCACATGTCAGTTTTTCAATTCTTTATCTTCTCTAGGATAGCGAAGCCCCACGTCAAATAAAAATATTGCTGCCTGAAATATGTTCCGAGGTAACTTGTTGATAACTGTATCTAAAAGCTATTTTGAAAAAAATAATTGTCAAATATTTGGGTTATTTTTCCAATTGTCCATCTTTAAAAAAATACATTTTATGTAATTTTTATCCATTTTGACACTTCATAATCACTAAATGTCAGTTTGCCATTTTTTCTCCAGGGCTTAGTATCACATCTCTGCGCTACATTTATTTATGATAATAAGTTTTCCATAATAATTTATTTTTCAATGATTTGTTTTTCATATTTATGGGTTTTTTTGTGTTTTTCCCATTAAAACGTCATATTTGCTTCCAACACACACCTGCAAGATTACAACCGGTCCCAAAATGTGCCCATAGGTATGCTGGACATAGTAGGCCTCCAGTCGGTTCATTAGCAAAGTGGTAGGTGGTCACCAGACTATAATTAGGCGATCTCACTATTATTTTTTCGCTCAGAGCTTTGGAACATATAGTTTGGCCTTTATATTGTAGAAGGTTCTGGCCTTTTACCTGCAGCTTTTTTTTTGTGTGTTTTGTGGTTTTTTTGATTAGGAAAGCAGGGTTCTGGTATGCAGATTGGTTATTAGTCTACTTAGTGTCATTTAATTTTTTGTTTTGTTTTGTTTCTTTACTGCCTTCGAGACTATGCGTACTACTACTGTAGTCTAGATTAACCTTTCTGTACCTTCATTTATTTTTTTTCCCATCACTGCAAGGTCCTACTTTGTGTTGGATCATTTGGTACTCTGTTCCCTGTTGCAGACTGGTTTTATCTTTCGGCTGTTTGTCCCAGCTGGTGCTAGTAGTAGGCCAATATTTTTTAGATTTTTCTTTTTTTAATATGTGTAGTGTACTAGGCCCTTGTTGCTGGCTATCCCGTTACTTACTAAATGACGGGTATTTATATCATATACTGGTATTATATATATAATTTTTTTTTTTTTTTATAATTAGTTAAGGAACCATTGCATGGGTTCTACCAACTTGTCCATTACTAACATTAGACTGAAATATGTGACCATTGATTTGTGGTTATGGGTGTATGTGGAGTTGTTTTCTCCATAAATAAAAACTATTTTTGAGGTAGGGATGATCATATGCTCTGGTTCCTTTGGAACGGAGGATTGACCTGTTACATGCAGAAGGGTTTAGCCTTTTGTATGCTTCGTGGTCGTGTGTCTGTGGTACCTTTGGAACATATAGTTTGGCCTTTATATTGTAGAAGGTTCTGGCCTTTTACCTGCAGCTTTTTTTTGTGTGTTTTGTGGTTTTTTTGATTAGGAAAGCAGGGTTCTGGTATGCAGATTGGTTATTAGTCTACTTAGTGTCATTTAATTTTTTGTTTTGTTTTGTTTCTTTACTGCCTTCGAGACTATGCGTACTACTACTGTAGTCTAGATTAACCTTTCTGTACCTTCATTTATTTTTTTCCCATCACTGCAAGGTCCTACTTTGTGTTGGATCATTTGGTACTCTGTTCCCTGTTGCAGACTGGTTTTATCTTTCGGCTGTTTGTCCCAGCTGGTGCTAGTAGTAGGCCAATATTTTTTAGATTTTTCTTTTTTTAATATGTGTAGTGTACTAGGCCCTTGTTGCTGGCTATTCCGTTACTTACTAAATGACGGGTATTTATATCATATACTGGTATTATATATATATAATTTTTTTTTTTTTTATAATTAGTTAAGGAACCATTGCATGGGTTCTACCAACTTGTCCATTACTAACATTAGACTGAAATATGTGACCATTGATTTGTGGTTAGGGTATGGCTATATCTCGAAAACCACGGCTTATCTCATACCCCTGATGAAGGAAGATAGGCATTTCAGGACTTGAAATTTAGGTTCAACCTATTTGCGTGTTTTGTTATAATTTAATACTTATTTTTCATGGTACTTCCAATTTATAAACTTTGGGAGAACTCTGCTGAATAATTTTCTTTTTATGGCTTCAAATTGTTCAGTGTTCATATATCGTCCAACATGAGACCGACTGCCTGGAGTTTTTTGTGGAATTTGGGAACTTCAAAAATATAGAGTGCAGACTATTCCCATATATCGAATTTATTTCCAATAACTTTAGTATTCTTTTAAATCCATCTCTATAATCCCCCATATCCCTTAATTTGTATCCACCAATTACACTAACCTTATATGTCATTTCTATATTTACATATTGATATTTTATTTAGTACATTCCTCGAGTGATGTTTCTGATGACTGTTAAACTTTTTAACAAAATGACTTTATAATATATACGTAACGTTGGTGGTCTTACCTACTTCGTTAGTGTCGGCATCTTGATGTCTGTAGTCGGGCCTTTGCTACTGAATCTAGACCTTATACACGGGAAACTTTATGTTTTCAATATAATACTATGATATTTTCAAAGCTGGTGAGCTGAGGGCTAGATAATGTATGCATACAGTGCAGGGCGACAACCCACTGTCAAACGTTAGACCGATATATCCTTTTAATAGTTTTTTAGAATAACATTTATGTTGTTCTTTCAAATTCCTGGTTTATAAGCCGTCATTCGGGATATAATCTTGAGTATATAAGTTGCTAAATTAAATATTTTTTGTCTAGTTGCAAACTGCAGTATGTTCATATTAATTAAATTATTTACAGTTGTAGAACCACTACCTACTTATACTTTTGAAAGATCTATAATTTCTCTAATTTATTTAATTATATTTTTTTAACTCTGGTTTTTATGACTACCACTTGGGTAGGCCTACTACAATCTTTAATTGCAAAGTCTAAATTTAATTATGGGTGTATGTGGAGTTGTTTTCTCCATAAATAAAAACTATTTTTGAGGTAGGGATGATCATATGCTCTGGTTCCTTTGGAACGGAGGATTGACCTGTTACATGCAGAAGGGTCTAGCCTTTTGTATGCTTCGTGGTCGTGTGTCTGTGGTACCTTTGGAACATATAGTTTGGCCTTTATATTGTAGAAGGTTCTGGCCTTTTACCTGCAGCTTTTTTTTGTGTGTTTTGTGGTTTTTTTGATTAGGAAAGCAGGGTTCTGGTATGCAGATTGGTTATTAGTCTACTTAGTGTCATTTAATTTTTTGTTTTGTTTTGTTTCTTTACTGCCTTCGAGACTATGCGTACTACTACTGTAGTCTAGATTAACCTTTCTGTACCTTCATTTATTTTTTTCCCATCACTGCAAGGTCCTACTTTGTGTTGGATCATTTGGTACTCTGTTCCCTGTTGCAGACTGGTTTTATCTTTCGGCTGTTTGTCCCAGCTGGTGCTAGTAGTAGGCCAATATTTTTTAGATTTTTCTTTTTTTAATATGTGTAGTGTACTAGGCCCTTGTTGCTGGCTATTCCGTTACTTACTAAATGACGGGTATTTATATCATATACTGGTATTATATATATATATAATTTTTTTTTTTTTTTTTTTTATAATTAGTTAAGGAACCATTGCATGGGTTCTACCAACTTGTCCATTACTAACATTAGACTGAAATATGTGACCATTGATTTGTGGTTAGGGTATGGCTATATCTCGAAAACCACGGCTTATCTCATACCCCTGATGAAGGAAGATAGGCATTTCAGGACTTGAAATTTAGGTTCAACCTATTTGCGTGTTTTGTTATAATTTAATAATTATTTTTCATGTTTACTTCCAATTTATAAACTTTGGGAGAACTCTGCTGAATAATTTTCTTTTTATGGCTTCAAATTGTTCAGTGTTCATATATCGTCCAACATGAGACCGACTGCCTGGAGTTTTTTGTGGAATTTGGGAACTTCAAAAATATAGAGTGCAGACTATTCCCATATATCGAATTTATTTCCAATAACTTTAGTATTCTTTTAAATCCATCTCTATAATCCCCCATATCCCTTAATTTGTATCCACCAATTACACTAACCTTATATGTCATTTCTATATTTACATATTGATATTTTATTTAGTACATTCCTCGAGTGATGTTTCTGATGACTGTTGTTAAACTTTTTAACAAAATGACTTTATAATATCTACGTAACGTTGGTGGTCTTACCTACTTCGTTAGTGTCGGCATCTTGATGTCTGTAGTCGGGCCTTTGCTACTGAATCTAGACCTTATACACGGGAAACTTTATGTTTTCAATATAATACTATGATATTTTCAAAGCTGGTGAGCTGAGGGCTAGATAATGTATGCATACAGTGCAGGGCGACAACCCACTGTCAAACGTTAGACCGATATATCCTTTTAATAGTATTTTAGAATAACATTTATGTTGTTCTTTCAAATTCCTGGTTTATTAGCCGTCATTCGGGATATAATCTTGAGTATATAAGTTGCTAAATTAAATATTTTTTGTCTAGTTGCAAACTGCAGTATGTTCATATTATTTAAATTATTTACTGTTGTAGAACCACTACCTACTTATACTTTTGAAAGATCTATAATTTCTCTAATTTATTTAATTATGTTTTTTTAACTCTGGTTTTTATGACTACCACTTGGGTAGGCCTACTACCATCTTTAATTGCAAAGTCTAAATTTAATTATGGGTGTATGTGGAGTTGTTTTCTCCATAAATAAAAACTATTTTTGAGGTAGGGATGATCATATGCTCTGGTTCCTTTGGAACGGAGGATTGACCTGTTACATGCAGAAGGGTTTAGCCTTTTGTATGCTTCGTGGTCGTGTGTCTGTGGTACCTTTGGAACATATAGTTTGGCCTTTATATTGTAGAAGGTTCTGGCCTTTTACCTGCAGCTTTTTTTTGTGTGTTTTGTGGTTTTTTTGATTAGGAAAGCAGGGTTCTGGTATGCAGATTGGTTATTAGTCTACTTAGTGTCATTTAATTTTTTGTTTTGTTTTGTTTCTTTACTGCCTTCGAGACTATGCGTACTACTACTGTAGTCTAGATTAACCTTTCTGTACCTTCATTTATTTTTTTCCCATCACTGCAAAGTCCTACTTTGTGTTGGATCATTTGGTACTCTGTTCCCTGTTGCAGACTGGTTTCATCTTTCGGCTGTTTGTCCCAGCTGGTGCTAGTAGTAGGCCAATATTTTTTAGATTTTTCTTTTTTTAATATGTGTAGTGTACTAGGCCCTTGTTGCTGGCTATTCCGTTACTTACTAAATGACGGGTATTTATATCATATACTGGTATTATATATATATAATTTTTTTTTTTTTTTTTTATAATTAGTTAAGGAGCCATTGCATGGGTTCTACCAACTTGTCCATTACTAACATTAGACTGAAATATGTGACCATTGATTTGTGGTTAGGGTATGGCTATATCTCGAAAACCACGGCTTATCTCATACCCCTGATGAAGGAAGATAGGCATTTCAGGACTTGAAATTTAGGTTCAACCTATTTGCGTGTTTTGTTATAATTTAATAATTATTTTTCATGGTACTTTCAATTTATAAACTTTGGGAGAACTCTGCTGAATAATTTTCTTTTTATGGCTTCAAATTGTTCAGTGTTCATATAGCGTCCAACATGAGACCGACTGCCTGGAGTTTTTTGTGGAATTTGGGAACTTCAAAAATATAGAGTGCAGACTATTCCCATATATCGAATTTATTTCCAATAACTTTAGTATTCTTTTAAATCCATCTCTATAATCCCCCATATCCCTTAATTTGTATCCACCAATTACACTAACCTTATATGTCATTTCTATATTTACATATTGATATTTTATTTAGTACATTCCTCGAGTGATGTTTCTGATGACTGTTGTTAAACTTTTTAACAAAATGACTTTATAATATCCACGTAACGTTGGTGGTCTTACCTACTTCGTTAGTGTCGGCATCTTGATGTCTGTAGTCGGGCCTTTGCTACTGAATCTAGACCTTATACACGGGAAACTTTATGTTTTCAATATAATAGTTAATACTATGATATTTTCAAAGCTGGTGAGCTGAGGGCTAGATAATGTATGCATACAGTGCAGGGCGACAACCCACTGTCAAACGTTAGACCGAAATATCCTTTTAATAGTATTTTAGAATAACATTTATGTTGTTCTTTCAAATTCCTGGTTTATTAGCCGTCATTCGGGATATAATCTTGAGTATATAAGTTGCTAAATTAAATATTTTTTGTCTAGTTGCAAACTGCAGTATGTTCATATTAATTAAATTATTTACTGTTGTAGAACCACTACCTACTTATACTTTTGAAAGATCTATAATTTCTCTAATTTATTTAATTATATTTTTTTAACTCTGGTTTTTATGACTACCACTTGGGTAGGCCTACTACCATCTTTAATTGCAAAGTCTAAATTTAATTATGGGTGTATGTGGAGTTGTTTTCTCCATAAATAAAAACTATTTTTGAGGTAGGGATGATCATATGCTCTGGTTCCTTTAGAACGGAGGATTGACCTGTTACATGCAGAAGGGTTTAGCCTTTTGTATGCTTCGTGGTCGTGTGTCTGTGGTACCTTTGGAACATATAGTTTGGCCTTTATATTGTAGAAGGTTCTGGCCTTTTACCTGCAGCTTTTTTTTGTGTGTTTTGTGGTTTTTTTGATTAGGAAAGCAGGGTTCTAGTATGCAGATTGGTTATTAGTCTACTTAGTGTCATTTAATTTTTTGTTTTGTTTTGTTTCTTTACTGCCTTCGAGACTATGCGTACTACTACTGTAGTCTAGATTAACCTTTCTGTACCTTCATTTATTTTTTTCCCATCACTGCAAGGTCCTACTTTGTGTTGGATCATTTGGTACTCTGTTCCCTGTTGCAGACTGGTTTTATCTTTCGGCTGTTTGTCCCAGCTGGTGCTAGTAGTAGGCCAATATTTTTTAGATTTTTCTTTTTTTAATATGTGTAGTGTACTAGGCCCTTGTTGCTGGCTATTCCGTTACTTACTAAATGACGGGTATTTATATCATATACTGGTATTATATATATATATAATTTTTTTTTTTTTTTTTTATAATTAGTTAAGGAACCATTGCATGGGTTCTACCAACTTGTCCATTACTAACATTAGACTGAAATATGTGACCATTGATTTGTGGTTAGGGTATGGCTATATCTCGAAAACCACGGCTTATCTCATACCCCTGATGAAGGAAGATAGGCATTTCAGGACTTGAAATTTAGGTTCAACCTATTTGCGTGTTTTGTTATAATTTAATAATTATTTTTCATGTTTACTTCCAATTTATAAACTTTGGGAGAACTCTGCTGAATAATTTTCTTTTTATGGCTTCAAATTGTTCAGTGTTCATATATCGTCCAACATGAGACCGACTGCCTGGAGTTTTTTGTGGAATTTGGGAACTTCAAAAATATAGAGTGCAGACTATTCCCATATATCGAATTTATTTCCAATAACTTTAGTATTCTTTTAAATCCATCTCTATAATCCCCCATATCCCTTAATTTGTATCCACCAATTACACTAACCTTATATGTCATTTCTATATTTACATATTGATATTTTATTTAGTACATTCCTCGAGTGATGTTTCTGATGACTGTTGTTAAACTTTTTAACAAAATGACTTTATAATATCTACGTAACGTTGGTGGTCTTACCTACTTCGTTAGTGTCGGCATCTTGATGTCTGTAGTCGGGCCTTTGCTACTGAATCTAGACCTTATACACGGGAAACTTTATGTTTTCAATATAATACTATGCTATTTTCAAAGCTGGTGAGCTGAGGGCTAGATAATGTATGCATACAGTGCAGGGCGACAACCCACTGTCAAACGTTAGACCGATATATCCTTTTAATAGTATTTTAGAATAACATTTATGTTGTTCTTTCAAATTCCTGATTTATTAGCCGTCATTCGGGATATAATCTTGAGTATATAAGTTGCTAAATTAAATATTTTTTGTCTAGTTGCAAACTGCAGTATGTTCATATTATTTAAATTATTTACTGTTGTAGAACCACTACCTACTTATACTTTTGAAAGATCTATAATTTCTCTAATTTATTTAATTATATTTTTTTAACTCTGGTTTTTATGACTACCACTTGGGTAGGCCTACTACCATCTTTAATTGCAAAGTCTAAATTTAATTATGGGTGTATGTGGAGTTGTTTTCTCCATAAATAAAAACTATTTTTGAGGTAGGGATGATCATATGCTCTGGTTCCTTTGGAACGGAGGATTGACCTGTTACATGCAGAAGGGTTTAGCCTTTTGTATGCTTCGTGGTCGTGTGTCTGTGGTACCTTTGGAACATATAGTTTGGCCTTTATATTGTAGAAGGTTCTGGCCTTTTACCTGCAGCTTTTTTTTGTGTGTTTTGTGGTTTTTTTGATTAGGAAAGCAGGGTTCTGGTATGCAGATTGGTTATTAGTCTACTTAGTGTCATTTAATTTTTTGTTTTGTTTTGTTTCTTTACTGCCTTCGAGACTATGCGTACTACTACTGTAGTCTAGATTAACCTTTCTGTCCCTTCATTTATTTTTTTCCCATCACTGCAAGGTCCTACTTTGTGTTGGATCATTTGGTACTCTGTTCCCTGTTGCAGACTGGTTTTATCTTTCGGCTGTTTGTCCCAGCTGGTGCTAGTAGTAGGCCAATATTTTTTAGATTTTTCTTTTTTTAATATGTGTAGTGTACTAGGCCCTTGTTGCTGGCTATTCCGTTACTTACTAAATGACGGGTATTTATATCATATACTGGTATTATATATATATAATTTTTTTTTTTTTTTTTTTTATAATTAGTTAAGGAACCATTGCATGGGTTCTACCAACTTGTCCATTACTAACATTAGACTGAAATATGTGACCATTGATTTGTGGTTAGGGTATGGCTATATCTCGAAAACCACGGCTTATCTCATACCCCTGATGAAGGAAGATAGGCATTTCAGGACTTGAAATTTAGGTTCAACCTATTTGCGTGTTTTGTTATAATTTAATAATTATTTTTCATGGTACTTCCAATTTATAAACTTTGGGAGAACTCTGCTGAATAATTTTCTTTTTATGGCTTCAAATTGTTCAGTGTTCATATAGCGTCCAACATGAGACCGACTGCCTGGAGTTTTTTGTGGAATTTGGGAACTTCAAAAATATAGAGTGCAGACTATTCCCATATATCGAATTTATTTCCAATAACTTTAGTATTCTTTTAAATCCATCTCTATAATCCCCCATATCCCTTAATTTGTATCCACCAATTACACTAACCTTATATGTCATTTCTATATTTACATATTGATATTTTATTTAGTACATTCCTCGAGTGATGTTTCTGATGACTGTTGTTAAACTTTTTAACAAAATGACTTTATAATATCTACGTAACGTTGGTGGTCTTACCTACTTCGTTAGTGTCGGCATCTTGATGTCTGTAGTCGGGCCTTTGCTACTGAATCTAGACCTTATACACGGGAAACTTTATGTTTTCAATATAATACTATGATATTTTCAAAGCTGGTGAGCTGAGGGCTAGATAATGTATGCATACAGTGCAGGGCGACAACCCACTGTCAAACGTTAGACCGATATATCCTTTTAATAGTATTTTAGAATAACATTTATGTTGTTCTTTCAAATTCCTGATTTATTAGCCGTCATTCGGGATATAATCTTGAGTATATAAGTTGCTAAATTAAATATTTTTTGTCTAGTTGCAAACTGCAGTATGTTCATATTATTTAAATTATTTACTGTTGTAGAACCACTACCTACTTATACTTTTGAAAGATCTATAATTTCTCTAATTTATTTAATTATATTTTTTTAACTCTGGTTTTTATGACTACCACTTGGGTAGGCCTACTACCATCTTTAATTGCAAAGTCTAAATTTAATTATGGGTGTATGTGGAGTTGTTTTCTCCATAAATAAAAACTATTTTTGAGGTAGGGATGATCATATGCTCTGGTTCCTTTGGAACGGAGGATTGACCTGTTACATGCAGAATGGTTTAGCCTTTTGTATGCTTCGTGGTCGTGTGTCTGTGGTACCTTTGGAACATATAGTTTGGCCTTTATATTGTAGAAGGTTCTGGCCTTTTACCTGCAGCTTTTTTTTGTGTGTTTTGTGGTTTTTTTGATTAGGAAAGCAGGGTTCTGGTATGCAGATTGGTTATTAGTCTACTTAGTGTCATTTAATTTTTTGTTTTGTTTTGTTTCTTTACTGCCTTCGAGACTATGCGTACTACTACTGTAGTCTAGATTAACCTTTCTGTACCTTCATTTATTTTTTTCCCATCACTGCAAGGTCCTACTTTGTGTTGGATCATTTGGTACTCTGTTCCCTGTTGCAGACTGGTTTTATCTTTCGGCTGTTTGTCCCAGCTGGTGCTAGTAGTAGGCCAATATTTTTTAGATTTTTCTTTTTTTAATATGTGTAGTGTACTAGGCCCTTGTTGCTGGCTATTCCGTTACTTACTAAATGACGGGTATTTATATCATATACTGGTATTATATATATATAATTTTTTTTTTTTTTTTTTTTATAATTAGTTAAGGAACCATTGCATGGGTTCTACCAACTTGTCCATTACTAACATTAGACTGAAATATGTGACCATTGATTTGTGGTTAGGGTATGGCTATATCTCGAAAACCACGGCTTATCTCATACCCCTGATGAAGGAAGATAGGCATTTCAGGACTTGAAATTTAGGTTCAACCTATTTGCGTGTTTTGTTATAATTTAATAATTATTTTTCATGGTACTTCCAATTTATAAACTTTGGGAGAACTCTGCTGAATAATTTTCTTTTTATGGCTTCAAATTGTTCAGTGTTCATATAGCCTCCAACATGAGACCGACTGCCTGGAGTTTTTTGTGGAATTTGGGAACTTCAAAAATATAGAGTGCAGACTATTCCCATATATCGAATTTATTTCCAATAACTTTAGTATTCTTTTAAATCCATCTCTATAATCCCCCATATCCCTTAATTTGTATCCACCAATTACACTAACCTTATATGTCATTTCTATATTTACATATTGATATTTTATTTAGTACATTCCTCGAGTGATGTTTCTGATGACTGTTGTTAAACTTTTTAACAAAATGACTTTATAATATCTACGTAACGTTGGTGGTCTTACCTACTTCGTTAGTGTCGGCATCTTGATGTCTGTAGTCGGGCCTTTGCTACTGAATCTAGACCTTATACACGGGAAACTTTATGTTTTCAATATAATACTATGATATTTTCAAAGCTGGTGAGCTGAGGGCTAGATAATGTATGCATACAGTGCAGGGCGACAACCCACTGTCAAACGTTAGACCGATATATCCTTTTAATAGTATTTTAGAATAACATTTATGTTGTTCTTTCAAATTCCTGATTTATTAGCCGTCATTCGGGATATAATCTTGAGTATATAAGTTGCTAAATTAAATATTTTTTGTCTAGTTGCAAACTGCAGTATGTTCATATTATTTAAATTATTTACTGTTGTAGAACCACTACCTACTTATACTTTTGAAAGATCTATAATTTCTCTAATTTATTTAATTATATTTTTTTAACTCTGGTTTTTATGACTACCACTTGGGTAGGCCTACTACCATCTTTAATTGCAAAGTCTAAATTTAATTATGGGTGTATGTGGAGTTGTTTTCTCCATTAATAAAAACTATTTTTGAGGTAGGGATGATCATATGCTCTGGTTCCTTTGGAACGGAGGATTGACCTGTTACATGCAGAATGGTTTAGCCTTTTGTATGCTTCGTGGTCGTGTGTCTGTGGTACCTTTGGAACATATAGTTTGGCCTTTATATTGTAGAAGGTTCTGGCCTTTTACCTGCAGCTTTTTTTTGTGTGTTTTGTGGTTTTTTTGATTAGGAAAGCAGGGTTCTGGTATGCAGATTGGTTATTAGTCTACTTAGTGTCATTTAATTTTTTGTTTTGTTTTGTTTCTTTACTGCCTTCGAGACTATGCGTACTACTACTGTAGTCTAGATTAACCTTTCTGTACCTTCATTTATTTTTTTCCCATCACTGCAAGGTCCTACTTTGTGTTGGATCATTTGGTACTCTGTTCCCTGTTGCAGACTGGTTTTATCTTTCGGCTGTTTGTCCCAGCTGGTGCTAGTAGTAGGCCAATATTTTTTAGATTTTTCTTTTTTTAATATGTGTAGTGTACTAGGCCCTTGTTGCTGGCTATTCCGTTACTTACTAAATGACGGGTATTTATATCATATACTGGTATTATATATATATAATTTTTTTTTTTTTTTTTTTTTATAATTAGTTAAGGAACCATTGCATGGGTTCTACCAACTTGTCCATTACTAACATTAGACTGAAATATGTGACCATTGATTTGTGGTTAGGGTATGGCTATATCTCGAAAACCACGGCTTATCTCATACCCCTGATGAAGGAAGATAGGCATTTCAGGACTTGAAATTTAGGTTCAACCTATTTGCGTGTTTTGTTATAATTTAATAATTATTTTTCATGGTACTTCCAATTTATAAACTTTGGGAGAACTCTGCTGAATAATTTTCTTTTTATGGCTTCAAATTGTTCAGTGTTCATATAGCCTCCAACATGAGACCGACTGCCTGGAGTTTTTTGTGGAATTTGGGAACTTCAAAAATATAGAGTGCAGACTATTCCCATATATCGAATTTATTTCCAATAACTTTAGTATTCTTTTAAATCCATCTCTATAATCCCCCATATCCCTTAATTTGTATCCACCAATTACACTAACCTTATATGTCATTTCTATATTTACATATTGATATTTTATTTAGTACATTCCTCGAGTGATGTTTCTGATGACTGTTGTTAAACTTTTTAACAAAATGACTTTATAATATCTACGTAACGTTGGTGGTCTTACCTACTTCGTTAGTGTCGGCATCTTGATGTCTGTAGTCGGGCCTTTGCTACTGAATCTAGACCTTATACACGGGAAACTTATGTTTTCAATATAATACTATGATATTTTCAAAGCTGGTGAGCTGAGGGCTAGATAATGTATGCATACAGTGCAGGGCGACAACCCACTGTCAAACGTTAGACCGAAATATCCTTTTAATAGTATTTTAGAATAACATTTATGTTGTTCTTTCAAATTCCTGGTTTATTAGCCGTCATTCGGGATATAATCTTGAGTATATAAGTTGCTAAATTAAATATTTTTTGTCTAGTTGCAAACTGCAGTATGTTCATATTAATTAAATTATTTACTGTTGTAGAACCACTACCTACTTATACTTTTGAAATATCTATAATTTCTCTAATTTATTTAATTATATTTTTTTAACTCTGGTTTTTATGACTACCACTTGGGTAGGCCTACTACCATCTTTAATTGCAAAGTCTAAATTTAATTATGGGTGTATGTGGAGTTGTTTTCTCCATAAATAAAAACTATTTTTGAGGTAGGGATGATCATATGCTCTGGTTCCTTTGGAACGGAGGATTGACCTGTTACATGCAGAATGGTTTAGCCTTTTGTATGCTTCGTGGTCGTGTGTCTGTGGTACCTTTGGAACATATAGTTTGGCCTTTATATTGTAGAAGGTTCTGGCCTTTTACCTGCAGCTTTTTTTTGTGTGTTTTGTGGTTTTTTTGATTAGGAAAGCAGGGTTCTGGTATGCAGATTGGTTATTAGTCTACTTAGTGTCATTTAATTTTTTGTTTTGTTTTGTTTCTTTACTGCCTTCGAGACTATGCGTACTACTACTGTAGTCTAGATTAACCTTTCTGTACCTTCATTTATTTTTTTCCCATCACTGCAAGGTCCTACTTTGTGTTGGATCATTTGGTACTCTGTTCCCTGTTGCAGACTGGTTTTATCTTTCGGCTGTTTGTCCCAGCTGGTGCTAGTAGTAGGCCAATATTTTTTAGATTTTTCTTTTTTTAATATGTGTAGTGTACTAGGCCCTTGTTGCTGGCTATTCCGTTACTTACTAAATGACGGGTATTTATATCATATACTGGTATTATATATATATAATTTTTTTTTTTTTTTTTTTTATAATTAGTTAAGGAACCATTGCATGGGTTCTACCAACTTGTCCATTACTAACATTAGACTGAAATATGTGACCATTGATTTGTGGTTAGGGTATGGCTATATCTCGAAAACCACGGCTTATCTCATACCCCTGATGAAGGAAGATAGGCATTTCAGGACTTGAAATTTAGGTTCAACCTATTTGCGTGTTTTGTTATAATTTAATAATTATTTTTCATGGTACTTCCAATTTATAAACTTTGGGAGAACTCTGCTGAATAATTTTCTTTTTATGGCTTCAAATTGTTCAGTGTTCATATAGCGTCCAACATGAGACCGACTGCCTGGAGTTTTTTGTGGAATTTGGGAACTTCAAAAATATAGAGTGCAGACTATTCCCATATATCGAATTTATTTCCAATAACTTTAGTATTCTTTTAAATCCATCTCTATAATCCCCCATATCCCTTAATTTGTATCCACCAATTACACTAACCTTATATGTCATTTCTATATTTACATATTGATATTTTATTTAGTACATTCCTCGAGTGATGTTTCTGATGACTGTTGTTAAACTTTTTAACAAAATGACTTTATAATATCTACGTAACGTTGGTGGTCTTACCTACTTCGTTAGT
Source organism: Flabesymbios commensalis (assembly GCA_964017125.1). Lineage (NCBI taxonomy): Eukaryota > Metazoa > Annelida > Polychaeta > Terebellida > Flabelligeridae > Flabesymbios > Flabesymbios commensalis. Next base: position 8,998,992 of record OZ024904.1, read on the forward strand.
GTCGGCATCTTGATGTCTGTAGTCGGGCCTTTGCTACTGAATCTAGACCTTATACACGGGAAACTTATGTTTTCAATATAATACTATGATATTTTCAAAGCTGGTGAGCTGAGGGCTAGATAATGTATGCATACAGTGCAGGGCGACAACCCACTGTCAAACGTTAGACCGAAATATCCTTTTAATAGTATTTTAGAATAACATTTATGTTGTTCTTTCAAATTCCTGGTTTATTAGCCGTCATTCGGGATATAATCTTGAGTATATAAGTTGCTAAATTAAATATTTTTTGTCTAGTTGCAAACTGCAGTATGTTCATATTAATTAAATTATTTACTGTTGTAGAACCACTACCTACTTATACTTTTGAAATATCTATAATTTCTCTAATTTATTTAATTATATTTTTTTAACTCTGGTTTTTATGACTACCACTTGGGTAGGCCTACTACCATCTTTAATTGCAAAGTCTAAATTTAATTATGGGTGTATGTGGAGTTGTTTTCTCCATAAATAAAAACTATTTTTGAGGTAGGGATGATCATATGCTCTGGTTCCTTTGGAACGGAGGATTGACCTGTTACATGCAGAAGGGTTTAGCCTTTTGTATGCTTCGTGGTCGTGTGTCTGTGGTACCTTTGGAACATATAGTTTGGCCTTTATATTGTAGAAGGTTCTGGCCTTTTACCTGCAGCTTTTTTTTGTGTGTTTTGTGGTTTTTTTGATTAGGAAAGCAGGGTTCTGGTATGCAGATTGGTTATTAGTCTACTTAGTGTCATTTAATTTTTTGTTTTGTTTTGTTTCTTTACTGCCTTCGAGACTATGCGTACTACTACTGTAGTCTAGATCAACCTTTCTGTACCTTCATTTATTTTTTTCCCATCACTGCAAGGTCCTACTTTGTGTTGGATCATTTGGTACTCTGTTCCCTGTTGCAGACTGGTTTTATCTTTCGGCTGTTTGTCCCAGCTGGTGCTAGTAGTAGGCCAATATTTTTTAGATTTTTCTTTTTTTAATATGTGTAGTGTACTAGGCCCTTGTTGCTGGCTATTCCGTTACTTACTAAATGACGGGTATTTATATCATATACTGGTATTATATATATATATTTTTTTTTTTTTTTTTTTTATAATTAGTTAAGGAACCATTGCATGGGTTCTACCAACTTGTCCATTACTAACATTAGACTGAAATATGTGACCATTGATTTGTGGTTAGGGTATGGCTATATCTCGAAAACCACGGCTTATCTCATACCCCTGATGAAGGAAGATAGGCATTTCAGGACTTGAAATTTAGGTTCAACCTATTTGCGTGTTTTGTTATAATTTTAATTGCAAAGTCTATATTATCATAAATAAATGTAGCGCAGAGATGTGATACTAAGCCCTGGAGAAAAAATGGCAAACTGACATTTAGTGATTATAAAGTGTCAAAATGGATAAAAATTACATAAAATGTATTTTTTTAAAGATGGACAATTGGAAAAATAACTCGTAACTTTGACATTTACTATTTTGCAAACAGCAATGTTTTCATTTGACAATACAGAGCTTGTCTATTGTCGAAATAATGACGCCACCCCTTTTATCTCGTAATTCCTATAATATTATACTATTCATCTCTAATAAACGAATTAAATATGAAAAGCTATTCTGACAATAACAATATTACGCAGAGATGTGCTATGACGCCACTGAGAGGGAAAACTCTGAAACAAAGTGACATTTGGTGATTATAAAGTGGCAATATGTAAACATCCCCATAAAAATGATGTTTTTTGAAGATGAATGATGCTAAAATTTAATATTTTTCAAAGTAGTTTTTGTCTAAAAATATTTTCAAATTATCCAGGAAGCTCTTCCAAGCAGCAACTTAAGTATTTGACTCCCTTGGGCTTTTCTATTGCAAAACTATTGATACTACCCCCGTTTAATCTTGGAATTCACACACTTTTATACTATTTGTCCGTATAATATTTATCATGAAAAAAATGTCATCGAGAAAAAAAACAATAGCAATTACCAGGCAACACATTCGAAAATAGTAAAAAAAAAATTGTCATTCAAGCTTCGCGATCTATTGCCAAAATAGTGACACCACCACCTAATTTTCGAAATTAGCACAAAATGATACTATTCCTTGAAACATCGGACGATGTTATCCTTATAATACTACAGTTAATGAGGCCAAGTATTGATTTTCTCGTACATCTTAACAATCACATAATTATATTTTTCAAGAGCTAGTATAACTTAGAGCAACGGTTCCAGAGGCGTAGCTGAAATCTCAACGAACACATCGGGCATGGAAATGGGGGTTGCTGAAGTGAAACCTACAAAAAACATATATTTTTAACTTCAACTACAACCAAATATAAACTATATCACGAGTATTCAAAAAGCTGGTTCAACGGTTCTATGATCCGACATGACGACAAATGCAAACAAGACGCTTTAAAGTGACAAAAAACACTCAAAATTCAGTAGTAACAAAACATGCAGTCCTTGACTAGATGCTTATGAATAAATTATTGACATATGAGAAGTGTACTCTCGAGCGTTGAAGTGGAAACTAAAAACGTATTGGCAATGGGAACATTTCTCATATTTGTGGATAAATTATGTCATTTTATTACTGTAGATATTTGTATCCAAACACTAAAATGAAAAAATATTAAATATCAAATTTATGGGCTATATATCAAATTGTTCATTATCTAAAAAATGAAGTTTTTATTTAACTTGTATACATTTTATCACTTTATGATCACATTTAAAAAACATATTTTGATTATTTGTTCTCTCTACAGCATATTATCACATATGTGTGCAATATGTTATTTATCACAAATGCTCCTCTTGTTTAATTAGTTTTTTTATAGATAAATAGTATAATATTCTGAATTACGAAATTAAGAGGGGAAATGTGAATATTATTTATCTAAAAATTAAATTGCTAAATGGTAAATTTCAAATTTATGGCCAATTTTTTTAAATATCCATTCCCCCAAAATTTTTTAATTTTTATACCTTTTGTCACTTTATGATCACAAAATGGATTATTTTCCATTCGTTTTCTTATTTAAAGAACATCATCACATATCTGTTCTACATTTATTGTCATTTTATTATTTTTATCTGTTTTGTTTATAGTTTTTTTGCATAAAGACATCATATTTTTACCAGCACACACCCACAGTAGCCGTTTCAGCGTACCCCCCTTTCAGCATACCGGGAGGGTACGTTAAAACTAGAAAAAAAAACAGTTTCAAGTTACCCCCCCCCCCCCCCTAGTTTCAGATTACCCCGGGGATACGTTGAAACTATAGTTTCAGCGTACCGACGGGTACGTTGAAACTAGTTTCAAAGTACCCCCCCCCCAGTATTTTGAAACTAGAAAAATCAATTTTTATTCCCTCCCCATTTCTAGGGCCTACACACCAAATACAAATATTTACCGACTTTTTAAGTACCGTTACACCTAGATTAAAGTACATGATTCGCTGAATACACATGGTGGACCGAACCACATGCGCAACATGGTCAACGTTCACAAGAGTGGGGCGCCGCCATGTATATATTATGGTTCAGTGAAGCAAAACGAACAAACTGCTGTAAATTATAAAATAGTTCAGTAAAATGTATCTGTTCAATAACGTAATCAACATCTAGCAGACTGCAGCATATTTATCATTTATTATAGTCTAGGCATATAAATAAAGTTTATGAATATTGTATAAATTCGTCCGATTATGGGTCTAGCTCGGGGTCTAACGCTACCGTTCGATTTTTTTTCATGCGCCGGAAATGTGGTTGTGATGACTTGCATCGCGTAACCATGCGTATATCGTCTGCATTAACCACTTAAGCTCCCTTATTTCTTACATTAACCTATTACTATCCCTGGTCATCTGCATTAACCCATAAACACCCTCGTTATCTGCATTAACCCCTTAAGCTCAATTTGTTGTTATTTTATAACTAGAAATAATCATAGTCCTACGAAATAAACGGTGGCTTCAGTCTCTAAAACAGGCGAAAAATTGACAAACGTTACATATGCAATCTAGATAACTCGATAGATAATAACGACAGCGCGAGACTATTTTATTTCGTCAGTTGATCACAGGAATCATAAGGTCATTATGAAGATTAAAGTGTTTTCAGACATCGTGCTTATAACATTTTTTTTCGCTAGTTGCCATAGAAATCAAATTGTTAAATGGAGATTCAAGTGTTTCAACACCTCGCACAAACAGTTGTTTACGTTAGTTTCCGTAGGGGTCAAAGGGTTATATGAAGATTAAAGTGTTTAGTTGTTTACGATAGTTTCCGTAGGGGTCAAAGGGTTATATGAAGATTAAAGTGTTTCAAGATTTCGCGCTTTGTCAAATTTATTAACAATTTTTCTCGCTCGTTGACATAGAGATTAAAGCGTTATATGAAGATTAAAGTTTTTTTAAACGTCTTGTCAACATATTTTTTCCGCTAGTTGCCCTACAGATCAAAGGGTTATATTTATGGAGAATAAAGTGTATCTAAGATTTTGAAATGTCCCAATGCCATGTGATGAAAATATAAAATATAATTTATTTGTATTATTGAAAGTTAACCGGTAAGAATATAGGGGTAATTTGAAACTAGAGGGGGTACCTTGAAACTATTTTCAGATTACCCCCGGGGGTGACCTGAACAGGGGGGTAATCTGAAACTGTTACACTGGTCTTGAATTGTGCCCAGAGGTATGCTGGACAAAGTGCAATTACTTGTGTCCATGAACAAAATAGTGCAAGCAAAAACAAAAACTAAGCCAAGTAGGAAAAGTGGCCAGGAGACTATTATAACAAGCAAGCACACACTTACTCTAGTTGCCAAAATGAAGACCCTGCAATGACTCATTCCTGTAAACTTTTTTGTTTTGTTTTTCATATTTATGGTTTTTTTTTGTGTTTTTCCCCTTAAAACGTCATATTTGCTTCCAACACACACCTGCAAGATTACAACCGGTCCCAAAATGTGCCCAAAGGTATGCTGGACATAGTAGGCCTCCAGTCGGTTCATTAGCAAAATGGTAGGTGGTCACCAGACTATAATTAGGCGATCTCACTATTATTTTTTCGCTCAGAGCTTTATCTATGTTATGTCGATGCGAATTGACGAACCATATGTTCGACTAAACAACTAAACATATTATTCTAGTTATAGAGAAGACTGAGAGCACACATGTTAGTAAATACAATTAAATTAAATTGAAGACATGTATTTATACTGTTTAATCAGTTTCTTTATCTCTTTTGTTTTGACAAAAATATATATAGGAAGTTAAGTCACTTTTCAGTGCAAATTCATGTTTCGTTGGTTTAATACATCTCTGTTGTGAAGCCCCACCTGTTGAATGAATTAGTGTTATTGTTTGAAAGTGGATTCACACTACGGCGTCTGGGGTTCGTTTAGGATTCGTTTGCTTCGCTGTTGAATATATATGAATATTGCTTAACGTCGCTTTCTGCACAATCATGGCAATATCGCGACAGAAGAAAGGCCGGAGTCGGGACTATGCCCTACTTTTATTTGACTTCGCTGTTGAAGATCCAGGAGCGTCGAAACCGGTCCTGCTGGTAGGGCTCAAGCCAGATCAATATATTTAATATAATAAAATTTAATATTAAATATAATAAAAATTAACTAAGACCCCGGCAGTCCCCACTCAATTTACAATTATAGACTCGGACCAATCAAATAGCTTACTAATGTTGGTTCAATGTTGGGCCACCGTCTACGACGCTGGCCCAACATTGAACCAGCATTGGATTCCGACGCTCATGAAATTCGCAACTGTCCGAGATTGTCGGTCAACGCTAGGCTGAGCTTGACGTGAACAGCATGGTTCAACGTCAGAGATGGACATCATATTAAAATCTGTCGTTTTCTATGGTGGTGGTCAGTGTACGCTGAGACTAAAAATTTCAAAAAAATAAGAGCGTATCATTTTTTAGATGATAAATTCACCTATAAAGGCAGGGGTTTAAGTTCTCACGTTAAGGCATTATTCTAACGAGATGTAAATCTGTCATTACAGAATGATATAACAAATATTGATCAAACAATGACGCAGTAATTCATTGCGCAATCGATCGTGCGCGCACCAGATTTTTGGGTCACAACTTTACGAATAGCAATGCTATAGCAATAGCTTAATATATCTGAGGGGACACCATTCAATCTCCGGAGGGGGGGGGGGGGCTGGTGTTTTTGTCGCGGACAAATATTTATTTCAACCCAACTAGGCGGCGCCCTGAGCATGTCTATAATAGTTTTTAATTTGTTTTGTTAACCAATCAAGTTACTGTTATATGGAATGAGTGTTTAAACAGCAACAATTGCAAATGTTTGGGCTCGAATTAAGCACATATGAGTAGTTTTTACACACTTGAAGATGTGGGTCGCGGCAGCGAGACACATCTTGAAGTAGGTGAAAAATTTCAATAAGCTTACTATAGCGGAACGGTGCTGAGTTACTCACTAATAGATAACCCTTTCTAACCAGAAAACTAAAGGCATGGACCCAATGCTGGATTATTGTTGGTCCATCGTCTTCAATGCTGGGCCATCATTACCTGAAATATGCAGATGTGAACCAACATTATCACGTCTTCAACGCGAAATTTACCAAAGTTTGGAGAATTGTTTGGTATAATTTACTTCCCCGCCAAAATGTTTAGCTTTGTAGCTTAGCTTCGACTCTATATCCAGGTTTCGACGGGACGTATAGCTTTTTCTTAACCGTTGCTCCGTTCATTTGAATCTGGAATTATTAACGAAATGTTCAGCTGCAAATGACGAGACATAATTATTATAATGTATTTGCATAATAATAATAATGACAGGATATATTGTTGATGTCGACGACCATTTTGATCTCTGTTTTTTCGGTAAGCTCACAGGGTTTCATAAATGTTTCATAAACAATAAGTTGCTAGTCAATGACGCTTATGATGAAAAACCTATCCAAGAAGTTGCCAATTTTAATTTGATCTGCACCATTTAAAAAAATGTCCAGCAAGCATGTACAGTGAGTACACTGGTCCAGTTTCAAAAGGTTCAAATAAAGTCGGCGGGCCAATCGCGTTTAGAAGTACTACAGCTTTTAAGTGAAATAATCGTTCAAAATTTGACAAAATCATGAAATAGTGTGGCGAGTGGGACAATTAGGTCCAGTAGTTTTGTTGTTGTGCAATGATTCTTCATATTCACTTATTTATAGAAGCTATTTAATTGAAAAATCCTTACACAACAACAAAACTACTGGTGTCAGTTGGTGACTGGTAAAAAAACTATGAATCTGTCAATTCAATCTAATTATAACTGTTCTTTTGTTTTCATAGACATCGTGACGTTAGCAGAGATATATTGTACAATCTTCTTTCGTCACACTCCACAGACTCTGAATCACCTTCTCTTCTCAGAAACGTGATTTTCAAGTATATGGTGATACTTTATTTGAGCATGTAGTATTAACCCTTACAGCGCGGGGATCGACTTTAGTCGTCATAATCTGACGTCTGTATAAAGTCGATCCCCTCGCATATTTCTGATGGCCGTAGACCCATAACATAGGTATTCAAATGAATCGGAAAGAGCTATCTAAGACATTTATGATGATTGCAAATTGAAAAAAACACTTTGGTTACAATGTTTTTTACAAATTATTTCTGCGCTTTAAGGGTTTAACCTTTTTGCTGCTGAATTGTTTCTTCCTGTTTTTCATTTATTCAAAGCCTGAATTATTAACCCTTTAAGCCCTCACGATGCATTAACGCATCATTTTACATCCCTGGAAACAGACTTAATTTTCCTATAACTAGTGGTTTTAAAACAAAAATTTTCATGGAACTGTTTTAAAAATAACAGTATATTTTTTTCATTTACCACTCACTTCAAATCATCTTCATCCACTACAAGTCAAGAATTGAGACAGCAATTAACGGCTTGCAGTGGATGAACATGAAAATGGTAAATCCAGGCTTGAAATATTGTAATTGTACGATTTTCAGCTTCAAGAGACAAAAAATACTTTTATTTATGGAAAATAGACACCCTCAAAAGTGAAGGGCTCCGTGCAATAACCTGTTGAGCGCCATTAACAGGTTCTTGCTGATAACACCGGATTTGGGATGCTGAAATACTGAAGATTATGGTGTCAAAAATCTTAGCACTACGACCATTTAGAAAACACTTTTCAAAACAGCAAGTGCATGTTTGTGGCTGTTACTGGATACACTTAATTCGATGCAAAAATTATTAAACGAACTGGGTCTTCTTATTCAGTGAGCTGAAATATTGTCGAATACCAATACCGTTATCCTGCTGTTGGGTACAACAAACACAAATATGTCAGTGGCGCTTAACATGTTTAGTTTACATATGTAAATATGCTTACAGGAAATAATTATTATTCTGATTAATTATCAATGGCTAATTGCACTTTTTCAAATGAGAAATTTAGCTGTCTATTTTTTCTGTGCACATTTAGGGTTATTACAAAGATTTGTTGTGATCACTACAAAAAACTTACACATTTTTGCTTAAAAATGTATTTGTTAAACCATTTAAACACTGAGATTGTCCTAAATGAATCGCGTAATATGCATGGATCTAATGACTATAATAGACTCCCCTATAAAGAGATTATATCAATCATTACGGGATATTCTACAAGTCTTGATGAATGGAAATATTGTTTCTATTTTTTAAACATTTGCAATATAGAAGTTAAATTATTATAACCTGGGGCTGATTTCGGATTATGGTGATTGGAAAAAGCGTATACCCGTATTCTGTAGGGGGTGAGAATGTTTACCATGGTACAACAGCATAGGATACATTATTCTAAATAGTTTCCAACTGATTTGTCTTTCATGTGCTATAAACCATAAAAAACACGGGGGTTTCTTCACATTTTGGCAGCCATTTTGTGTTTTACTAATTTGTAGGTGAAGGTCACTAAATATAGGATGTTTTCCGACAGATTCAAATTCATCCCACACAAATTATGTAAAAATAAATGGATAAAAAATAATACACAAAAATTCCGATAACAAGCCATGTTTCAGATTTCAGCTCATGCTAAATACACGTATTTTCATGAAAGGCTTCAATTTTCTTTCATAAAAAAGAAATATTATGACTTTTATAAATATAAAAAAACACTTTTTTTTAAGCATACACACATCTGGGCTCAGAAAATACAGGCCAGATATATAAATGTCCAATAATTACTTTTTTTTAACTCGTTCCCATTTACCATGTTGAATCGTTTGGTTTGTAGATTTTGATTATTTTATAATAAAAAATCTTGCTTGAGCGTATGTGGAGAAATGACTATTTATTCTACTGCAATGCGTGATATATCATTAGAACGATAATTTAATTATGTTACTATGGTATATCGCAAGTGCAGACTGGTTTATCAGCAACTAGAGACGTTTGCGTGACCCTACCCCCTAATTTTAGGCAGGCTCGGGGTCACTCCCATATAAGCAGTCAAAAAAAATGTTGCCCAAAGTTGCCGTCTGGGCAACAAAGTTGAATGTGTTCATCGACCAATTGGGAGCATTAATCAATAAAAAAATTACACTTCCCACAATTTCTTAGGTTCTATGGACGACAACTGGACTAAAATGGCAAGTCAATTGGGATCACGGAGAAGTTATTGATATCTATATTCAAGTCCAATCAAAGAAAAACATGTCAAGCTCCATTTTTATATGTTTCAGCCATTGTTTTTCAGCAAAATGATGCTAATGACACTTAACATATTTTAATCTGAAACATTGTGTTACGGACCACCAGGGCTCAAATTTCGAATCCTGTGTCTCGAGGGCAGTGTCATTGCATTCATCTCGCCATGCTTAAGAGGTCTAGCCTATATGTTCACAAAGGTGGCCTAAAACCTCATTCATTCATTCGTCAAACCTATCTGAAATAAGAGTCCATGCAGTGGTACCATTTTATATGATAAACTATAAAAATGAAGAAAACACGGTAACTATAAAAACCACTACATAATTGGCATATGCCGATATTTTATGAATATTTCACTGAAGTATCAGATGTCATATAGATGTGTTTATCCAAAAATGTGTTGATCGAATATAATTCGTATATATAAAAAAGAAAGAAATATAGATTATAGATATAGATAGATTATGTAGAAAGGCATACGCAAAACGAAAAAGTGGCTGGATGTAAAAAATATGATGTGATGCCATCACAATGAAGGATGAGAGCCAGCCCACACACGGGGAAGTATCGGGAGTCGATGACCACCCTCCTTGCACCCTTTGGTTACCTGTCTACTACTGTAGGATGACCTCCTGACGTACCCAGATGAAATGTATCTCAGTATCGGACTGTAAGCGGGTGAGTTGCGTTGCGTACGTCGCAACTAACGCGCCACCCAACGATGTTGATGGGTGTAGCAATGATGTCGCCGCCTCAGAGCTCAAGGATCCTATCTGCCACTCTAACGAGTGTCAGATAGGATCCTTTAGCTCTGAGGCGACAATGTATCCTCAGATGAATATGCATCAGAACTCGCCCACATAAGTACATTTCGTTTGTGATCGGTGTCTAGTGACCACCATATCGCCAGTGGTATGAGGGTATCACAGATCCACATAACTATTATTTTACATAGCCAAGCAAATTGTTGTGCCTGAGTCGTCACGCTTCGCGATTCGCATCAGATCCGGCGAAAAGAGGATGTGGCTCATAAGAATATATCGCAGGGCGGTTAAAAAGGACCCTTGTTGTTTGAATGCAATGCCAAACTTTGATGGAAGGGATGGGAGAAATAAGTGTACCTTCCACGCTCGCATGCAATTGAGATGGTGTTTGTGTTTATAGCGACCGGGCATGCTGGGAGCTCAGCCAGAAGTTTCATGCTGTCATGAAAATAATATTTTTTTAAGACTCTGGGTCTCAGATCCGGTTCAATCTCCGGTCACTAAGTGTCCCCATCTATATCTCAATTGCAGGCGAGCGTGGTACCTTCCTCTTTGTTCTATTGTCCTTGATATATCTCAAGGCTCAAACTTAACATTATATTCGCGTCCCATTTAATTTCGCGACTTTCGCGATTGGGCATTTTGCCTCCAATATTTATCGTCGCTAATTACTTAGTAGGCTACATACTAGTAGGCCCTATACCACACTGCAGAATCAAAAAGACGCCTATTGGCGCAAAGTTAACGCTTCTTGGCGAAAGATGAACGCTTCTCGGCGCAAAATGTCAATTTAGAGCACTGACGGCTCACAAAGAGTGTAAAAAAAAACATAAAGTTCAATTACCTGGTGTAATGACCCCATCCACGGAACACTAGATTGTATAAGGACAACGCTGGTGTTTATTTTACTCGTATAGCGACTGTAGTTTGTTCAGACGAATGAAAACAGTTGGCTACCCATCCTGATATTCCGAACTTATTGTCCTTTTCAAACCCATTTCTGATGGTAGTGGGCTATATGAACGTCATAATATAATCGAATGGTAGAGATAAGAGTCAAGACTGTACAACTAAACAACTGGAGAGCGAACTGGTAGCTTTATTTTGTAATTATTCGCCAAAACTAAAGTTCTTGTCTGGTTGAACGCCTATTGGAGCAATGTGCACACGCCTATCGGTGCAAATAAAATTTACCGAAATAGAAAGCATGTTATTGTCAGTGGCGGATCCATGTTCTGGATAAGGAGGGGGCTCAGGGGTTTTCCCCCTCCCCCTAAGATGTTTTTGTTATATTGCCTACACTGTTTTTATCACGTATTATCGTGTAGTAGGCCTATTCAACGTTATATTGCTAAGACTAGTCATATACGTCTATCAACACATTTAGATGATTAGGCCTATGTTTATTATCAAATCCCCACAGCCCACACTTTCTATTAGAAATATTTACTTCAAAAAATAAGATGGAGGAAGTCTAGTATATACATTTATTTGTAATATAAATAATATTTATCACTATACCCATGGTAATAAGGTACGATGGGGATTATCAGATGTCAGCTATATAAAATAAAATCAGGCCTAAATAAAGCTATTTTGGCCAAGGGAAGTTCATGTAGCGTCACGTCCGGAGTGATGCATAAGGAGGGGGGAGGCCCAACGTCTGCCCCCAACCAAGCTTGTTGGGCAGGGATATAATATTCAAAAGCGCAGAAGAATACTAACGTAAGTTTATTTTCCAATGTCTAGACCTATATTGCCATATAAAAAAGATCTGAGGTAATTTTAAAATGATTATAAAAATTCAAATAAGTAAGCAGGGGCGGATCCAAGGGGGTGGTTTGGTCGAAAAAATATAATCTTATTTAGGTGTTTCCTTATGAACCGGTTCCACACTCACTGAGGGACAAGCAGTGCCCAATATGCCTTAGATTGCCAGGATTGTCGTACCCAGCAAACATTAGGTTTACTGTTGCGCCAACGTCGTAGACGATAGGCTAACGGTAAACCAACGTTGGGCCAATGTCTCAAGTTTGCTGGGTGGTAAAAGTTTTTAGGTCATAATGCCTATGCGATAATGCATTATTTAGACCAAATGTATATCATTGTGTGGGCTACATATTAACCTCATCCTCGTCTCCCCATCTCCCGATCATGAGCACTTGTGTGACCTGTAGACCCTATACACTTGGGTGACACAATAAGCAGGGGGTAAGTATAGTCCAATCGTGGTAGTAAGATTAATAACTGTCTTTAACTAGAAAGAGTGTTGTTCGGAAATAGACACGAAAGCAGCCCTCTGTTATCGCGAGTCGGCCATTTTAAATTTGATATAGATCAGCAAACTTTCTCAAGTTTTATTTTATATCACCGCTTTAGCTATTATGCAAGATTTCCGAGATAGTGAGAAAGAAATAATTAAAAATGACCGCCAGTTGGCTATTTTGGATTTTATTTCAACGAAATTTGTCATGGGTTATCCTTGTGTGAGTCCTCACATTTTGTTCTATATGCATGGTCCAGCTTTTTGGCTTTGTTTTTGAGTTACGAAAATATCACAAAGTTTCTCAAATTCAAAATGGCCGCTAAACGGCCATTTTAAAATCGTCGGCTCCTAAAAATGAATCAGGTCATTGGCTGACATTGCTGTGCATATTAGCCAAATAAAAAGAAGATCTGCTGGAAACTTTTTCCTGAAACGCACTAAAGAGTATTTCTTTGTTAGTGGCCCTAGTAATTAAAGGGTTGATAACCAAAAATTATTCGGCGGTATGTGATGGATATGTGAAGTATGAGAAAGCAGAAGTTCTTAGATCAGCTATCATGCAAGATTTCAGAGATAATGATGAAAAAAATTGAAATGTCCGAATCGCGTCCATTCTGGATTTTATTAGTGCGAAAGTTGTCATGGTTTATCATTGCGTGAGACTTTGTATTTTGTTTTATATTAATGATCCAGCTATTTTGCATTTTCTGGGTCACTTAAATATTACAAAATTAATCAAATTCAAAATAACCGCTAAACGGCCATTTTTAACTTTTGCTCCCAAAAGGGAATCAGGTCATTAGCTGACAGAGCTCAGCATATTGCCAAATTAAAAGAAGATCTGATGGAAACTGTTTCCTGAAACGCGCCACGAGCATTTTTTCGTTAGTGGCCATAGTAATTAAAGGGTTGATGATATGGGGATCAAAATGTCACCAAAACAATTTGCCAGTGGTCTGGGGTAGCTATGTGAAGTATAGATAGATAATATTGATAGATTAGTAGCTATCTTGAAAACAAATAACTGCGCTGGCGCTGGCGGCGGAAGCTGCTTAATTATTAACTCATATTTTGTTAGGCTATAGTCTAGACTATCAGGTTATATTATAGATATCATTTAAATGTATTTATTCCAGCCGTAGGCTACACAGCACAATGATCTCAAGGCCTATCCCGTTAAAAAGAGCCGTAGATTATAAAACAAATTCTTACCTAATATAGCCATATAGGCCTACCAATACTAACAAAATATACACAGTTGCACCAATAGGCGTCTTCACATTGCACCAAGTGGCATGCAACATTGATTTTACAACGTTTCAGTGGTTTATTGTCTACGCAGGTCATTAGACAAATAAATGAGATATCAGTGGTGTAGAACAGACTTAATGTACCATAATCTATAACCTTAGAGAAGATTTATATGCAAATAGATTTAAAAAAATAACATTTGAATGGAATCGTGTCCAGTTTGAGGTGGGGTACCCAAACTGTTTTCACTAGTCTGAGAAATGTATTAAACTTTTCCATGTAAATTCCATGTGTTGAGGTTTGTAAGATGTACTATTGTTCCGTGCACACCTTTATTTGACATAAATTGAACATTTTTGGCCTTCTTTCAGACGATATTTTGAAAGATTTCTGCAAAAATTGACAATTTGGCGCCGAGAAGCGTTGCTCTTCGCCAATAGGCGTCTTTTTGATTCTGCAGTGTGGTAACTGTGCAACAGTCCTCTCATGGCTTTTCACTGACAGCCAGCGCTAGAGACGGATTTTCTGTCTACAGTGACAGTCACATGAATTTTTTTTTTAATCTGCAGCTCAAGGGGGGGGGGGGGGTGTCAGGACCCCTCTGACACCCCCACATTCAGCCAGAGGCAGAGTGAATGAATTTCACAGATTTCTCAGTAAATTTACAAACAATTGTCTTTGAACTTTTACGCAAAATATTTTAAAGTTAAGTCGGGTGTGGATTTTTTTGTATAATACCAAATGTTCTTTATGGTTTATAATATGCTTCACTGTATTAAATAGAATATTTGATAGGCCTCCATAAAAAGCTATCAGCATAGGCTAATTCAAGTGTAACAGCTCCTAAAATATTTAAGATGATGATCTAGCCTGGACTTACTTACAAACTAGAAGAAGAACTTTCTGTAGGCCTACCAAGTTTGGAATGGATATTGATCATTCGCTATACCTGTCAATCACCTCTTAACCTTGGCAGCAGACGAAATAACTCATATGGTGACATAAATAATAATTCAAATACATTAACAGATAACATCCCGCTGGCACAAAATTCCTTTTTGTACAAAACCAAACCTGATTGGACTCATTATCCACCAGATGATAATGAATCAAGACCGATAGCAGCTTCCAAGAGCCAGCTGATCAATTAATCTGGTCGGCCGGTCAGCATGATCATTACATTGCTTGAAACAATGTTTAAATCAGGTTGAAATCAAGTCGAAATCGCGTTTAAATCATGTTGAAATTATGACGTTGAAACAATTTTGATATCAAACCTTTTTTCAACGTCGTTTAAACGTAATTTTACCATTTTTCAACGTCGTTTCAACGTTGAAACAACGTTGTTATGCCTGCTGGGAAGGAGGACTGTGATGTTAAATATAAATATTAAAGACAAGTTGTCAGTTGATAACAGTTGTGTTAATAAATAATTTATATATGTGTGAGCTCATCTGTTCTTATTTATCATTGCCACTGTGTGTTAAAACTATAGAACCTGACACTATGGAAGATATTTTTCTGCTCCCACAACCATCTCAACCAGCTTTAAATCTGTACATCACATGTGTCAGCGATGAACACCGGATTTGGCCAATTTCTGGGTATCCGTCACTGGGTGTTAAAGTACATGAAGCGCATATGTCCTATGTCGACTCCCGGATGATATGTCTTGTCACTTCATCTGCAACTAAGTTGCTGGATGGATGTTTTTCACCAGTATGGGTGCGAGTTTCGGATAAGTCTAATTTTGTGGTAAGCATTAAACATGGTAAAAGATAGAGCAAAGAAAAACAACTTCCTAAATATATTTTTTTAATAATGCAATTTATTTATTTCATACAGAAATAATCTGACATTCAACAGTGCTTCAGGAAAATGTTAATAAAATTTACAATGTAGGTTACGTTATACATGTATTTTATCAGGATCTGTCTGGTTGTACATAATATTACCTAAATGCGCAATATAATACGTAGGCATCTATTTTTTGCCTGGATTGACTCAAAAAAATAACTTTAAAAGTGTAATTATATTTCTGACATCCCTTAATTATGGCTGCATTTTATCACACACAAAAATTTTCCAGACCAAGAGAGAAGATGATGATTCGGATTATGTTTTGATATAGGGGATGGATTTACTGCCAGGTTTGTTTTCAACGCAATTATCACTGTCGAGTTCTCTGAACATATAGGCCTAATCAGTAAAACAAAAATTTACCAGCAGCGCAACTGTAAATGTAGATTAGAAATTTCAAATCCTATATATGATTTTAAAACTCTTAAAGGGACTGGCCCAGGCTAAAATCATCAAAAAATCGGTGATTTTATTTCGGGTTCTTAATATGTATGAGAGAAATTGTTTTGGGGGAGCATTAAAAAAAGGAAATTTTATCATTTTAATTAAAAAAAAGCTCGGAAAAACGAAAAAAACAGGTTACATAGTTGACAGCTGAATCTTGCACAGGATAGTACATATTTACAGCAACTAAATACAGATAACAGGTCTTTTAAATACCTTATACTAATGCCTTGTGCCAAAGTTTGTAATTCTTCTTGTGACCAAGGTATTTTTCTTTTTATTAGTGACATCTTGGACTCCACAGCAGATTACTCGAGGGTTGAGGGCACATCACCACACATCTGACCTACAGTTAGAGATATTGTAAGTAGGCAGTGGCTAATGATACATGATTTTTTACAATGTAACTCCATCGGCAGCCTCGTTTACGAAATGATGGGCTCCCATAGACTCCCATTATCACTTTGCCGCATAAATAGCCACTCTTTGTAAATACATGGCTGGGTTCATATATATACCTGTTATAAATACATTTGTTATGTAGTCCAGGTATGGGTGTAATTAGGGAAGAGTTAAGACAATTATAGAATATGATAGGCAGTCTATGGCCCAAGCGTAGTAAATGTTCACATAACGATCAGAAATTTCAGCATGGCCTCTGGACCTGTTTTTTCTCCGAGAGGGGGTCACGAGAAGATATTTTTAGGCTTTTGTATTTATTATAGAAAAAAATTACACTTGAAAATTACAATATACTCTAAATAAGTGTAATAGTAATATTTCAGATCTTTATGCAATAGGCACCTATAATAGTAATAATATTCTAATTATATAGATCTTCTGGTCTATAGACTAGACAGTTTATGGCTCAAGTCACAATGTAGTAAATGTTCACATAGTAATAGGCCTCATAATCAGAAATTTAGGCATGGCCTTCGGTCCGGTTTTTTTTTCACCGCAACGGGGTCACAAAAATATTGATTTTAGGATTTTAATTTATTCTAACAAAATACTTACACTAGACTATAATTATAGCCTATGTCTAGGCCTAATGGTAATATATCTTGACGTAGCCGTAGAGTAGGGGATAGAATTATAAGACTATCCTTAATCTTAAGTTTGAACTTCGCAGTCCTCTTCACGGAGTAGAAGGCTATTGTCTGTATGACGGTGGAGGATGGTCTAAAATGAAAGTTAGCTTTTTGGTATTCAGTTATTCAATTCTGCAGTGATTGTCACAACATTTTGTAACCATTATCCTCTAGGAAAAGAATTTCTGAGAATTGACTGACTCAGTGACTCACTGACTGACTGGATTATGTGGATACCGAAAAGCTAACTTTCATTTTGGACCATCCCCCACCATGGTTAGGTAGATTCAATAAATTTTAAAATTGTTCAATAAAATTATGCTGAGCCTTTTTCTGTTACTGCCGACATGCTAAAAGAAATATTTGACCACATTCCACAGTTTTCACTGAGCAAGAAAAATGCTGTGCTAGATCAAAATCTGAGCTAAATTATAAAAACATCCAAAAGATGGCACCTCAATGTGGCAAACGGTTATGGGGGTAACAGAATCCAAAACATCACCCAGACACTTGAACTTTTTGAACAAGTTGAAGAAAACTACCAAGATGATGCCGCTGTTGAGAGTTTTGTTTTTAGATACACCAGGGCATTCAACGAGTGCCCCGCAATACAGAAACAGTAGCAAATACATCATATATGCACATAACAATCAGAAATTTGGGCATAGCCTCCGGGGTTTTTTCAAGTCAAGAGGAACATAACTTTTGATGGATTCTCACCCTTATAGCTACGAGGGACTGTTGCGCATGGGCAGTGGGCATGAAAGTGACAGGAACTAAATTCTGACAGACTAATTTTCTCAGGGAACACTGTGGTCTCACCACCCTAAATAGGCCGAAATCCAGGGAGGTGTCTACTAATGATGGAATCATCACACAAAATATTTTTAATGCGGCTGTTCCAACCTCTAGTGTAACAAACTAAAATATATAGAAGTCATAATTTTGTGAATATTTATTAAGCACACGTTATCGTCTTTGTCAAGGATATCAGATATAACTGTTTGATAATCTCACAGGGATACAGTGGGTTAAAATGATGTGTGTCTGTTCTGTGAAAGAGAGTACGGATAATAGCCCACTTTGAAAAGTAGTGATCTTTTTACACGCTAGGGGGCGTAGCTCAAAATCTGTCTGGTAAGCATACCCATAGCGGGCCTGTTTTCGAACAAGGACATCTCAAGCTTTATCCTGATATGTCACACTAAATATCTAATAGATTTAAAAGTGGTGAAATCGGCCTGCGGAATTGAGGCAGTTTACGTGTGTTTCAATGGGACTGGCATTTGGGGTGGTGATACCCTGTGTGGGAAACTTGACCTTTGACTTAATAGCCCACGGCCCCTGGGCGCTTTGCGCCCGGGGCCGTGGACTATTAAATAACTGTCATTCGAACTGATTATACTAAACGTAGTTACATAATATCAATAGGCATGCCTAGAAAGCGAGCGGAATAATTATTATGAGCTAAAGTAGGTGCTCATGTAATGACATCTAGGCTATAGGCCTAAGTATAAGTCAATGTAACGTGAGGATAACGTGTAGGCTAGACTACACAACAAATGGCAGGCCCTGCCGCAGGGTGTTGAGCGATCCATACATTGTCGGAAGGCCCGGGCCGCCCACTTGCTAGCTAGCTAAAGTCTAAACCAAACAAAGAACAAACTTTACATTGGGCCCTGCAACACTGAGTTAGATTACACTACTATTTACAGAAATGTAGTGTTATCTACATCGTCTGTGTCTAAAAAAAACAAAAACGGAAGCAAATTTTTTAGATGTCTTCCAAGTATGTTGTTGAACTAGACTAAATGAACTGTCAGTGAGTTTGGTCTTAAATACCTTTGTAAGGGAAATGTTCTCGCAGGGAATTTTTCTACTCGCTAGGTGGTGTATACATTCACATCGGGGATAATTATTTTTTCCTGTAAGGTCTCACCACCCCAAATGCCAGTCCCATTGAAATACATGTAAAATGCCTCAATTCCACGGGCCGATTTTACTTCTTTTTGCCCTCCCCCCTATCTAGTGCCGCATATCATAATGAAGCCTGAACTGTGCATTTTCAAAAACAGCTCCGATAAGGGGTTGCTACCCAGACAGATTTTGAGCTAGGCCCCCTAGTGTGCAAAAAGGCCACTATAGTTCAAATTACGCTTAAATTCATACCCTCTTTCACAGACCAGACATACATCCCTTTAACCCACTGTATCCCTGTCAGATTATCACGAAACAGTTATATCTGATATCCGGGATGAAGGAGACATCATTTACTTATTAAATATTCACAGAAATATAAATTTTGTATTTGTTTTTAATTCAACAAAGTGTAAACTTATGCATGCCTAACGCAGTAGGCAAACGCAGAGATGATAACTACTGTTGATCTGACCAGAACAGAACACGACAATCCATGATTGGATTGGGGCAGTAATGGATTGGTCAGGACAGGCGAAGGCCGGCCGAGCCATCAAGACTAATGGACTGGCAACCGTCGCCAGGAAATGTATGTTAACTCAATGTGCCGATTATGATTATGTGTGATTAGATGTTAAATCAATGTGGTGATTATAATGATGTAAAGTTTATATAAGAGACGGACGTCGGTGAGGAGAGTAATGCGGGGAGTGATGCGGGCTTGGTACGAGGTTGAGGCGGGCCAGAGTGCTGTCACAGGCACGATGGTGCGCGCTCTGGTTTAGAACCAAGTGGTTTTATGTTCTCTGCCACGTTGGGTAGAGTCAACTGACTATGTAATTGTATCTGTATATTATATGTGGTCCACACAGTGAGGAGAAATAAACACGACGTTTTCCTAGAGAAGGACTTTGTTAAATGAGCCTGGAGTCTGAGATTGAAAACCAACCCTTCGCCGTCCGCCGTGTCGTGTTGGCGTCGAGATGGCGTCAAAGGGTTGATGTCTCTTTTCAAAAGGTTGAAACAGCCGCATTGAAAATATTTTGTGTGATAATTCCATCATTAGTATACACCTGCCGTGATTTCGGCTCATTTAGGGTGGTTAAACCATATGTATGTGGGGGATGGCTGAACTTTGACCTCAACAATACTAATCAGGAAACAAGATGTCAGCGCCCATGAACACAGTGACGAAATATTTAATCTAACACTGTAAACATTAGATTTTTGGCCTTTCCTTGCTGACACCCGTTGCTGTAAGAGCTCACTCCCACGCCCCAGCTCGCGAGTCCGCTCGCTATAATTTGATTTATATTTTTGTTTTGATGCGTCTCACGTGACGCCAAATGTCAGTACATTGCCCTAATATCATGAATATGAGCAATTAACTTTAGACACGAATTAATCTATTGCTCAACATGTGACTCCAAATCCTCCAAGAAGCCTGTTGTAGCTGCTTTTAACTATAGTCACCGTCATATAATTAACTGTAGGCCTAGCACATGTTTTTCACCTATTTCTTTGACAATTCTAAACCGATTTTCACGAAATTTGACAAGTGCTATTGTCTAACTTGTTAGTCCACCGCCAGCTACATTGCAAATTTGACATGTAATGCAATTTAGGGCTTAAAACGGACTTTAATTTTAACCAATTTAATTTAACTATACTATGTTTTTAAATTAAATTTTCGCGTTTACCCAATGGTGATGACATGTAAAATGCAGCTAAACCAGTTGGTTTAAATGGAATATGAATATCATTATAAGTAAATAAATAAATAAGTAAATAAATAAAAAATGAATAAAAAAATAAACAAGTAATTAAAAAAAATATATATAAAAAAATAAAAAAATGAATGAATGAATGCATGAATGAATGAATGAATGAATGAATGAATGAATGAATGAATGAATGAATGAATGAATAAAGGAATGAATGAATGAACGAACTAATGAGCAAATGAATGAATGAATAAATTAATGACTAAATGAATGAGCAAATAAATGCATGAATGAATATATGAATAAATGAATGAATGAATGAATGAATGAATGAATGAATGAATGAATTGTGCTTTAAGCCACCTTTGTACACAGAGTACGTCCTAATCTGGACCAAGAGCACCTCCTGAGAATGGTGAGGCGAATCAGGTGACGCTGCCCTTCATATACAGGATTCAAAATTCAAATTTTAGGGGTTTGAAACCTGAATGCCATAGCGGGGGCGAATCCACGAGCTCCGACTTTACAGGCAGGCAGCTTTAACCACTGCTGCCCCTCCAGCTGTTACGGCATAATAGGTATTTACGTGTGGCCAATATAACAAGCTCGGCGTACATGAATGGTAATGTCGTGATCTTATAAAATAAACTTATAAGTTACCGCAATTTAATCATGTAATAACATCGCGAATTGTGAAATAAACAAAGCTGCAGAGTTTTCAAGTGTTGTGACCCGTTCTTCTTTGTTGACCCTCTCACGGTTAATCGTGACTATTGTCGTTATTAATCCATTTTATTATTCGATTAAATCACTGCTATTGAGAATTGAATGCGGGTTTCAACATCAAATCTTGCAAATGTTTGATCTCAAAATAAACAGTTGACTTGTCAGCCAAGTTACCTCTACAATTTGCTCAATCTTGTAAACAT
Organism: Flabesymbios commensalis; assembly: GCA_964017125.1. Taxonomy (NCBI): domain Eukaryota; kingdom Metazoa; phylum Annelida; class Polychaeta; order Terebellida; family Flabelligeridae; genus Flabesymbios; species Flabesymbios commensalis. The sequence continues at coordinate 9,020,984 of OZ024904.1, forward strand.
GACTCTTAGGCTACGGCCTTCTGATGGCGATCAGCTTCGTATAGTCCCAGTAAGCACCAGGCTTGGGGCCAAAGTACTTGGTACTTCGGTACTTTGGTACTCGAGTACCGATTTTGCAGTATTCGTCGGTACTCAGTACTCGTACTTTTAAAAAGTACTTGTACTCGTACTTGTACTCAAGTACTTTTTAAAATAAAAGTACTTTTAACGAGTACTTATGAGTACTTCACGAGTACTAGTCATCTTAAATTGATTCAAAATAGCTCACAGACAAATCATTATAGAGGGATATGAAACATTCAGTTAATGATTATTTTACCATCTGTTTAACTATTATATTGAAAAATGATTTAATAAATACTTTGAAATTATTTCAGAACTAGTCCAATTACTTACATCATCTTATAACAAAAGTGCACCTCTTTTACAATATCATGCTGCTAATTGCTTGTTCTGCCTTGTATATACTAGTATCCTCGTGTAGGTAATAAGATGATTAAATAGCTATTCTTAAAAAAAAGACAAGAGACGTTTCTTTCGAAAACAGGAAAATATGTTGATATAGAACATTTACAAGTGACTGTACTATACGGAAGGACTAGTAATCATTGAAGGGGAGGCGTGATTTCAACAATAATGTCGCGCTATTTAAGAATCACACTTATAACACCTCGTTCTTCGCAGCTAAGCTCCAGAAAACACGAGGCATTGAACCAATGGTGGTATAATGTTGGGCCAACGTTGACGACTGTGTATCAAGATTACAATAGGCTAAATTTATAGTGTTTGCTGGGACGATCGATCGGTATTTGCATAATATTTGCACAATATTGGCCTAATTGCGTAGACACTTAGCCGACATTTCCCCAGCACCGGACAAATAATGTCACTTGAGTGAACAAGTAGTTTATAACTGTTATATTTATAAAGCAGTTGAGACACGGTGTGAACTAAGATATATTAAAACTGCCATAGCTCATACAACTCAGTACCAATGTTGTGTAAGTACCAAAAAACACGACCGCGACAATGCGACGTCTTATCTACATTGCTCTTACAATGCCGGGCCAATGTCCAAGACATTGGGCCAAGAATTAACCAGCAAGTACGTAGGATTAACACATGATATAACAGTACTGTTCAAACAAAGATGACCAAAGTAATTAGACGACAGACATCACCCTTTAACTGCGGTACACAACTATTTTTTATATATCATTATTACAAATCATTCATAAAGCGGTTCATACAAAAAAAATTGGATCGCTGTACATACTAAAAACAAGAAAAAGTAGACGAAATTCTACACAAGTTTACAAGGCGTCAGGTTATAAAACGTCAGCCCTTGACGTCGTCCTGACGCCAATACGACAAGGCGGACGGCGAAGAGCTGGTTATAAACTCTATAGATTCCAGATTCGTATTAACACAGACACCATGATTCTGGGTCAAAAGTCGTATTTATTTCATTCATTTCCCTGTGTAGAACACATAAGATCACATACAGTCCAATCGTCGGTTTACCCTGTCTAACATGACAGGGAAACACAATACGTAGCCTTCTAGCTTACTTCACCAGTTAGGCGCGCACCACTCTTTGGTCGCCATCGCTCGACCTTTTATATGCGACCCCATCATCATATCTAATAATAATTACAACATGGATTTAACATCTAATCATATATAAACATAATCCCAACATTGCGTTAACATACATTTCGTGGCGAGGCTGCCAGTGACTCACTCTGTGAGTCGGCCTATCTTGATGGATCTTCTGACCTTTGGCAGACCATCCCGGACAGTCCGGTAACGACTGAATCCAATCATACTCCAATTCATAATGGATTGTTGTTTGACGGTGTCCGATTCTGGCCAGGTCAACAGCAGTTATCATCTCTGCGTTTGCCTACTGCGTTAGGCATGCATAAGTTTACATAGGCCTATCCCTCAAAGTTAAAAAACGGATTATGTTCTTTTAACTCCAACTAACGCTGATAAAATTATGCATGGACCTCCAACAGTGGTACACGGAATGTGAGTAAGATGAACATTTCTTAAGTAACAACAAGTACGCTCACCCCTGGATGGTGAGTCCCACAATGATAGTACTTTTACGTAAGTCAAATACGACCAACTTGTGTACTTGTGAGGGGTTCTTCTATACTAGTGTACAACAGTGATACAATCATATACAATATAGATACACAACAATGATACATTACGGAGATGCGCATCACACAACGTTACAGGATTATAGGCATTACACTTGATCACCTGCCCTCTCTGGTCGCGTGATTGCGATCCAATGGGCTCCAGCTGTTGTAGGAGTTGGAGGTTTGACTGCCTCCGTCAGGAGACCACGGCGAAGTTTCCACAACTGGGCTGCCGGACACTTCCACCATAGCAAGAGCGCACAACCAATGACTAGAGCAACCGGCGACAACAAAGACAGCGGCAATGCCCAGCGGAACGAGGACCGCCGGCCGGACGTGTCCAATGTCCAACTGGGCACCCGAGCATTTAATTTTTCAAGGGTTATGTCCTCAATTTGTGGTAATGCTTGCCAGTCCGGGTGCTCGAGGCGTGTTTGTAAGAGCTCTTGCGGTACAAGGGTGGATATATTCAATGGCAGATGAGTAAGAATAGCTGGTGTTATCGCTAACTGAGCCTGCAGATGGGCCACCCCTGGGAGTGTCCAATCTCGACCCTGCACTCGACAGTCAGCAGCCACTCTTAATATAAATATGCCTATTTCCATATTTTGTCGTATTTCCGGTTTTCCACGACAATGTATGGAATATCCCTCTCCGTAGGTACTAGTAGCATACATGGCAGGCGCCACCTCCTCTGCATACCCCTCAGGGCTTGTCTCTCGAGCAGCGGTAAACAGACAGCTGCCTCGTTGAGTGACGTCACCATTCAGAATACCTCTGGTGCAGAGAAGACGACCCCTGCCGTAAATGGGACCCGAACGACAGATGGCCGGCTCGTTGCCTACGCAGTCGTGGGGTTCAAATATTCCGCCACGTTGCGTATCAACGGCGACATCTTCGGGGGTTTGTACCTGGAGGGTGTGGCCCGATCCATTAACAGGAACCGGCCACGAACGGATACGGTAACGAGCGTACCGTATTTTGTCCATCAGAGGCAGTTGGGCTGTGAACACCAAACGTCGGGTCTCTTCCCACACTGGTACTAACGATATATGTTGATAATACCAAGCGAGACCCGGCGAAAACAGACCAACGCCCTGACTATTCTCTAGAATCAGCATCAGCTCGTTAGGAGGCAATATCTCCTCCGTTAGCTGTCCCAATTCTAGGGATGCGCGTTGGGGCTGATAGCGATCGGATTCGCGCAGCCAAAGATTATGTACACTCTCTAGGGCAGACACAATCCGATCGATCTGGGTGCTCTCTTCCAGAGCAATTAAACCGCCCACGAACCCATCTAATACACGGCGGTAAGTTACTAATTCAGCGTACAGCTCCTTGGCGAATTGTTCAACAGCAACGAGGTGTTGGCGATTGAGACTTACCTCAGCCCGTGTCTGATTGACCACCGATATCAGTTCGTTGGTGGCGTGGACAATACGTCTATTTGTTCTTTGGGCTTTGGTAATGTGATGTTTTAACTGAGCCACCTGGTTCTCTGTGGCTGTGCCGAACAATGTAGCTCCAATCTCACCCACAAAATTGAACAAACCTCGTTTAATTCGTGTGTTGGGAAGCATCTGCGAGGGAGGTGTCATCGTAGCCTCCATGTCGCGGATGCGCTGCTTCCAAACATTTCGAGTCGTACGCGAATAGTTCTGATGGGTTCCCAGTTTTTCTATGACCAGTCTTAATTCATTCAGACGCTCCTCCATGCGAGGCTCGCTTCTGGGAGCGTCTATGACCACTAAGACTGTGTATGTCCCGCGGCGCACGTGTATGTCCGAGGCACGAGTAATTAACAGTCCGTCACTCAACAGGTGTGGGACGTTGTCCGTCAACATGAAGGGCATCTGTGCCGCGTGACATACAGCTAGCCAGCAAACGCACACACGGAAGTTAGCAACTCGCATTTTGCACGTTTCTGGTGATCTGGTGACGGAGGTGAGCAAAATGGTAAGCGTCGTTTAGGTGTGCGACGTAACATGTATCGACCGCGCTGTCGTCGATGAGGAACATCGGGCGCAGGGCGTTTTATTGAAGCCCGGCCGTCAATTGCCCAGCGGCGATTTCGGCGACATAATTTCAGAGGGGGCACATTATCTGGCAAATTAGGGGGCGGAAAATTTGTAGGCTGTTTGACGGCCCATCCTTCCTCTCGGCGAGTTAATGTCAACCGACAGGGGGAGGGGTTGTCCTGTGGTGGGGAATCCATAATTACTGAGGAGGGTCCCGATCCCACGGAATGTCCCGAGTGGGTGGAAGGGGTGGGGGAACCTGGCGACAGAGGAATGTCGATGTCTGCCGCTGGGGGCGCGTGTGAGTCTCCCTGTGAAGGCTCGACCGTTGGCGGCGTCTGTGAAGGTTCGCACTCCTCCTGACCGGCGCGTGCCAGCCCGTTCGGGGGGGTTTGTGGCGGTCTAATTATGGGAGCGCCACCGATTACTGCACGGGGGCGACGCTGAGTACGGCGTGGGCGTGGCGTAATCTCATCCCAGTTGAGGTGGGGGTCCACTAACTTTACTTTTTCGCGATTAGCGACGCGAAGTTTACCGCTCTGTTGTTGGCGGAGCCACAGGACAGGACCGCGCACGCGCACGACCTCCCACTGCGGATCCCAGCGGCTAGTTAATGTTAATCGCTCCTCCGCTTTGAGTAAGACCGTGTCACCAACATGAATATCTTTTGCATCGGCGCGGTTCGCTAATCGTTGCCTATTGTACTTACGGCTGTCTGCTGTGGCATGGCGTGCCGTCTGAAGAGCTGATGATAAGTCATCCAGACGGTTACCGAAATGATTGGCGGTGCGTGGCTGTAATAGCCGTGTCAGCGGTGTTCGAACACGGCGCCCATAAAGTAAAAAGAAAGGGGTGTGTCCAGTGACGTCACTGACGCTCACGCGGTATGCCGCAAGACAATCTCCAAGCCGATCTTCCCAATCTGGTGTATAATTATTCACAGATTTGGCTAGCAACTCTTTTAACGTGCGATTAAAACGCTCGGTTCGGCCATTACTCTGAGGGTGAACGGGGGTGGTGGTGCGGTGTTCTACGCCCAGTTGCTTCAAATATGTACGCCAGGCGGTGGCTTTAAATTCCTGTCCGTTATCTGTAATTAGGACTTCCGGTGCGCCGTGACGTGGTACGACGTGGGTCGCCCACGCCTGCCAAACGCTGGCGTTTGTTTTGTCTTTTAGGGGAAACGCTTCTGCCCACCCTGTGCAATGATCGATCAATGTCAATACATATCTATTCCCATTATGAGAGGGGACAAACGGTCCTATCAAATCTGCCCCGACTATCTGCATTGGATATGCCGCTAACGGCATCTCACCCATTGGTACATGATCTGTACGACGTTGGTGAACACGGCAGACTGGGCACAGTTTTAACAGCTCGTTTATCTCACGTCGCATACCTGGCCAAACATACGCCTCGCGCAGACGCGCAAGCGTTTTGCCGGTAGCCATGTGTCCCACTTCCTTGTGGGCTCTTTTAATGACTCTTTCCCGGTAAGTCGCAGGTAATACTAGACGTGGATAACAGGCTGAATTTGGGGAGGGTAGTGCTATGCTGAATAATCGGCCTTTAATTAATGTATAGTCGTCACTGTCCTCGGTGAGCGACTGTAATATGTCAGGAAACTCTTTGTGCTGTGCTTTGCTGACCTCCTCGAGATCAAGGCCATCGTATAGTAATGGCAGCACATCAGAAGTGTCCTGCTCAGGGATGGCTGTGGGGTCCACCCAGTCATCGCAATCGATAGTATGTATGCCTGTCTCTGGGGGAATGCGGGATAACATGTCTGCGCGAATATTATTTTTACCCTTACGGTATTGTATTGTAGCGCCATATTCTGATAGTAATACAGCCCACCGCTGAATTTTCGTGTTCTGCATTTCTTTCGTGAATAAAGAAGTGAGGGGCTTGTGATCGGTATAAACTGTGAAGTCGGCACCATAAAGATAGGGGCGTAATTTTGATATGGCATAGACTACCGCATAGGCCTCTTTCTCAATTGTAGCCCAGCGTCGTTGAACGCTTGAAAGAGAGTGTGATACATACTGAATAACCCTTTCAGTCCCACTATCGTCCACTTGCACTAAAATTGCTCCCACGGCATAGTCACATGCATCGGTATACAGTTTATACGGCCTATCAGTGCGTGGGGCGGTCATGACATGGGAGGAAGTTAATAACTGTTTTAATTTTTCGAACGCTTCGCTTTGAGACGGTCCCCACACAAAATGTGCGTATTTTCGTTTCAATTCTTCGAGAGGCTCCGCTATTTGCGCATAATCTGGTAAACATTGCCGGTAAAACCCTGTCATCCCTAGGAATGACCGCACACCCTTTAAATCCCGGGGTGGGGTTAGCTTAGCAATAGCCTTGACTTTTTCTGGGTCAGTATGGATCCCATCCCGATTTACTATATAACCAAGCAGTTTGATCTCCTCTAGGCCAAAGAAACATTTTGTTGGTTTTAAACGTAACCCAGCCTCACGAAGGCGAGCAAATACGAGCTCTAAATGCTGTACGTGCTCCTCTTCGCTACGGCTATAAATGACTATGTCATCTAGATAGACCATGACGATGCGGCCAATGAGACCCGCTAGTACCTTGTCCATCATTCTTTGAAATACTGCGGGTGCATTCGTAAGTCCGAATGGCATTCGTAAAAATTCATAATGGCCTAAGTGACATCGAAATGCTGTTTTTTCAATCGAGTCTTCTGCTACGGCTAATTGCCAGTATCCGGCCTTAAGGTCCAAAGAGGAAAAAATAGTACTGCCTCCAACTTGGTCAAAAATATCTTGAATTTGGGGTAGGGGATACTGATCGCGAATGGTGACTGAATTCAACTTACGGTAATCCACACAAAACCGTGTAGAGCCGTCACGCTTTGGGACCAGCGTGATCGGGCTCGCCCAGGCCGACTCACTCGGCCTGATTACATTTTCAGTCAACATATCAGCGATCGCCTCCTCTACGAGTTTACGTTTTGACAGTGGAGTGCGATAAGCGGCCTGACTTATGGGAGGGTGGTTGGTTTTAATATGTATGGGAGAATTCGAACAAAAACCATTTGGCTCACCTTTTGCTGAAAATAGGTCTGCGTTTTTCTGAATTAACTGGTTGATCTGCTCATCCCCAGTCTCTGGCAATACCTGACCAAGGCTAGCCTCGAAGGCGTGCTCAATGCGTCGCATTGGCCACTCCCTTCGATGCCATCTCAACACATTTCGACCGAAATCGATTATGCCTTGGCCATCCTGTAGTGCATCTTCTCCCAGCACCATTTTGCACGGCAGGTCGCCCAAAACCGTAACCCGGATTGGCTTTGCCACCCCTTGGATTTTGATTTCGGTCGACCCTCTGACGTCCAAAGATGCGCCGGAGACGCCTCGCAACGCTGGGGCGTCTGCCAGGAGCCTGTGGCGATGAGCACGATCCGCCAGTGTGTGAAATATGTCTAGTCGTAGGAGCGTACAGGAGGCTCCCTTGTCCACCAATGCACCAATGGACAGGCCACCAACCTGTAAATCGACCACTGGTCGACCTGACACCGCACCTACGACTTCTGTCCGTTTCCCGCACGGCTTTGGCGGCACTCTCGGCGCATGTGGCCTACGCGGCCGCACCCGAAGCAACGAGGTTTTCCGTCGGGGGTCCAACCAGCCCCGGGCTCTTGCACAGTACGCGGGGGTTGTTCTGGTCCTCTTTCCCGGAATGCTGGCCGAGTCGCAGGAGCGGCAGTGGTCCGCGGTGGCCTTGCCTGGGCCTCCAACTTTGCCACCTTCGTCTGGAGCCGCTCCTGGCTCTGCAAGAGTTTCTTCAGTAGGGTGGCAGTAGTCTGGTCGTCCCGTGCGACTACTGGCCGCGGTGACGCGGGGTTCACCGGCGCGACCTCCATCGGCTCCTCATGCCGACTCAGCCGCGCGTATGCGTCCTTCCTGGCACTGTAGCCAGCCAGGGTGGAAAAGGCCTCTTCCAGCGTGGTAGGATTGCCCTCTTCCACCAGCTTTCTTGCGAGTTCGTCGCTGCGCAGCCCCCTGGCAAAAGCGCGGATCAGAATTCTATTCTGATCCTCGTTTCTACCTTCTCCCGGGTAGGCGGCGTCAGCGACTTCCCGGAACCGGCGGCTGAAACTTGCTTCTGGCTCGTAGGCACTTTGCCGGGTCTTTTCCACTTCGTCGCGGAGGGCACTACTTTCGTCCACATTCAGGAACGAGGTCCGCAGATGGGCCTTCACATCTGCCCACGGCACATTAAAACGAGCGTTAATTTGGTCATTGGTGGCCAGGACGCCAGCGATATAGCGCTCCAGCTCCCAGCGCAATGAGCCAGCCGCAGTCCTAGCAGCGACCTCTATCTGGTTCTCGGCGCCTACCTCGGCGCCAGCCAACTCAATGTCTTTGAACCAGGCCCTGACGCCCGCCGGGCTGGTTCCGTCACACGGCGTCGTTTGCCGTATCAACGCCTGCTTACATTGTTCGTGGTGACGTCTGAGGGTTCGGGTTGTCTCTAGGACGGCCATGCCGTCGGTATACTCTTTAAACTGGGCAGGATCCATACTTAAAAAAGGACAGCTTACCCTTTTAAAACAAAGTTTTTCTGGACCCTGTCACCAGTTTACTCACAGTTTTGGCAAGATCTGGCCGATGTTGTAGATCTCAGCACATCTCCATCCATGCCTCCATCTCCTCCTCAAACGCCTCCTCGTCGCTGGTGAGCTCTGGGAACTCAGCCAACGCCTCACAGATCCTCAAGACCCTCTTCTTCTCCTTGTGAGACATTGGCGCCCATTGCGTCCGCGGTAGCAGCTTAATAACCTTGGGCTTGTCCTGTGTAGTTTCACCCGCAGCAGCCTGTACTGTTTGTCCGCACGTATCGGATTTGGCCGTGGCGTATGGCTTGCCTGCCGGCACAGTGTTTTCCATGTGGCCTGCGTCTGCTGCCACAGTGCGTTTTGTAGTGTCTGGCTGAGACATTGTCAACTTTTCAAAATTTTAAATTGTCTACACAGATCCTGAAAGCAAACTCGCCATTTATAAAACGTCAGCCCTTGACGTCGTCCTGACGCCAATACGACAAGGCGGACGGCGAAGAGCTGGTTATAAACTCTATAGATTCCAGATTCGTATTAACACAGACACCATGATTCTGGGTCAAAAGTCGTATTTATTTCATTCATTTCCCTGTGTAGAACACATAAGATCACATACAGTCCAATCGTCGGTTTACCCTGTCTAACATGACAGGGAAACACAATACGTAGCCTTCTAGCTTACTTCACCAGTTAGGCGCGCACCACTCTTTGGTCGCCATCGCTCGACCTTTTATATGCGACCCCATCATCATATCTAATAATAATTACAACATGGATTTAACATCTAATCATATATAAACATAATCCCAACATTGCGTTAACATACATTTCGTGGCGAGGCTGCCAGTGACTCACTCTGTGAGTCGGCCTATCTTGATGGATCTTCTGACCTTTGGCAGACCATCCCGGACAGTCCGGTAAGGACTGAATCCAATCATACTCCAATCCATAATGGATTGTTGTTTGACGGTGTCCGATTCTGGCCAGGTCAACAGCAGTTATCATCTCTGCGTTTGCCTACTGCGTTAGGCATGCATAAGTTTACAAGGTGTCTAGTGAATTAAATTACCCTAAAATGTACAATATATATATATATACATTGCGTCAGGTCACCAGTAAGCAGGAGGTAAGTCAAAAAAATATTTTTTTGCTTTGTCTATTTTATAACATTGTGATTGTGTAGTTTGTCATTTGAAGCTAGAAATTGAGTCAGCAATTATAGCTGCAAATTAGAGAAAAATATAATTGAACACGTTAGTGTCGCGTAAGGGTTAAAGGTGTGAGGTTACATAATGAGTCAATTGGAGGCCTGCGGCGGCTTTCTATAACCCTTTCCGTCCCCGAAATGTGATGACGGACCGAGTATAAAAATACATAGCCTACAACAGTGAGGTGCTCCTCCTATAAATTGCATACAAATATATTTGTATAATATTAATAGGCTAATTTATCAGCGTATGCCCGGGCTGAATCTTGTACGGATATACATGCCTTATTGTAATACATTTGATTTGATATCACAGTCACCAGCAACTAAAGTGTGTCTGTTATCGCGAAACAATTCTGTCGTGCAAAGCCAAAAGGCAGTTCTGTTTACTTTATAAGTAAGCAGATACTGCCTTTTGGATTTTCAGGGCAGAATTGTGATCCGTATACCTTTAATAGCCTTGATCTTTTCCATGACACAATGTGCGTCTCATTTAAACGTGTATTACAGTGGCGGCCAGATGCTGGCGGCACTGGCCCACAATTTTACCATCATAGGACTACTGCAAGTTTTGAAGCTATTGCGTGTTATGCAAGGTAAAGCTTCAGACACAGACAATTTGCATACTGGCATGACGTACTTATTTATTTATTTTGATTCGCCAAATATTAGGCCGACATGTAGTATACAATACTTTGTATACTGATTGGACATTTATGCGATATTATACTATTCGCTGGGACATGGCATCATGCAATAGCAAAAATATCCCTGTCCCATAAAATATTATTTTCACCACTCATATATATCTGTATGTGACCCGACCTGACAAAATGAGTCATTTAAATATTGGAGTTAATAAGATATCCCGCACCAACACAAAATTACCTTTAAAATTGTATATCACACAACTCTGTAGCGTGTTTAACTCCCAAAATATGAGTCGACACTTAAAACACATTTTGTCAGATCGGGTCGCATATAGGCCTATCAACATGAAGTAACATACATGTATATTATAATCAATTATTTATTTAATAAATTTCATGTAATTAATTAGAGTTTACAACGAAAGTACTCGGTACTTGTACTCAAGTACTTTTTAAAGTACTTGTACTTGTACTCAAGTACTTTTGAAAATCCAGTACTTGTACTTGTACTTGTACTCGTCATTTTTTCAAGTACTTGTACTTGTACTCGAGTACTTTTGTCTAGTACTCGCCCCAAGCCTGGTAAGCACGAATAAGCATTTGCTAAACGTCCCGTGTCTGTGGGGGTTGTTCCCAGTTTCAAGATGAGTGACAGGGCTTTGTAGTTCCTACCCCTCGGATTTGGAATTGCCTCTTTCTCTCATTTTCATTAGAAAAGCTAAGATTGCCCTTACTGTTTTAATCTGAGAAAGTTAGGATTATCTAATTTGTCAGAATCTTAGTGGGATGGGCCCCAGATTCGAATTTGTCGAACCTCTGGGCTCCGGACGACGAAAATTCTGGCACGTTAGAAGTTTATTCATTCCGATTAAAATAGTTTCTGATTTCATCTCACTGTTTTGAACTTGACTCCTACCAATTACTAGGTGTCATTTATTCACGTTGTAACGGAATGACGGTATAATGTACAGTACTTGCTCCGTTCCACAGTGCAAACTAGATACATTATCATATACAAAATTAAATCATAACACTTCCGCCGGCACTAAAAAGCAACATAGATCACGCAATTGCTAGATTTAAGGTAATTAAATGCATCAGCGCGTTAAAAAACAAGACATGTTACGTCGTATAATTGGTGGTGCACCGAAGGAACAGGGTAATTACGGTATTAAAACGTAATTACATAATTTGATTTATAGTTTTGTTTTGATGCAAAACCAAATTTCAGTACATCACCCTAACCCTAATTATAAAAATAATTGTATAAAAACCATCGAGACGAAAGTTTTTTCACAGTTTGAAATCATCATAAATGTCTTAGCTCATTCTGCTTCATTTGAATATCTTATTAGTCATGCAGACTAACATTACGAACAAAACCTGGCATGCAGGGATTTGAGATTCATAGCTTAATCTATAATCATATCATATGTGACAGGGTGCTTAAGATGGAATTACACTAGGGGGGGGGGGTATTAATTACCGAAATATTTTATATCGAAATTTGAGACGTAACATCTTCCGATCCGAAAGACAGACGAGGTTGAACTGACGTGAATGACAAGAACCAAACATTTCACACGCATTGCCATTTTAATTCCATGAATCATACAAACATAATAATGCGATATTTAAAGGCTTCTTCCACAGCTTCAGTTGAAGTTGTGAATCGCGTCCTAATAATATTTTATCATATTTATTTATGAATAAATATACTATGGTATTTTGTCCAACCATGTCTCGACCCACACAAAGGGTAGGTTTAGCCTTGGCAAAACGTAGACGAGACAAGTAGACGAGAGAGGGGTGATGATAGGCTATAATTTTATGTAGCATAAATGGTAATCAGCGATTATGAATGACGTCAGCAGTCCCGTAGCTTCACACTCGGTCAGATGGCATTTTGTCGGTATGAGAGCGATCTCGTCTTCAACTCAAGATACAGTAGGCCTACATAACTTTTAATGTTGTTTATAACATATGTGCTGAGCATGGAATGTAGGGCCTAGCTGTAATGCTACTAACCAGTTCTATTATCGACCTGATTAATCAGTGTTAATCGTGGCCAATTTTAGTCTTTCATAAATATGAAGGAAAAATGGAAAGTCAATCTGTGGCTGAAATCTTCAATTTCAAGTTTTGTTTCAGCCACGATTGGACTATACTTACCCCCTGCTTATTGTGTCACCCAAGTTTATAGGGTCTACAGGGTCACACGAGTGCACATGATTGGGAGATTGGGAGACGAGGATGAGGTTAATATGTAGCCCACACAAGGATATACATTTGGTCTAAATAATGTATTATCTCATACCAAGGTGTGTATTGTACCATATACAATCTTTTTTCTACCCGGCTGATACAGCTATAAAGATTTAGAGGAAAAAAGTGTGCACTAGTTAGGATAGGCATACACCCATATCGCCCCGCGGGGATGTTGTGTCAGGATCAGTTATCTACCTCTAACTCTCAGATTCAATCTTGATTGGATCAGAATAAGTCTACGTCCATAACGCCACATGAGTAGGCCTAGCCTACACGACCCTTCTTAGCATCTAACCATTGCTACAATGTTGGGCCAGCCTCAAAGACGGTGGGCCAACATTAAAACAGGATTGGGTGAATGCCCCGTGTTTGCTGGGCACCAAAGATTGTTTCATCGTTGCCCCATTGTATAGGACGTCGTCCCAACCTTACAGCACTATTGGGTCGATGTTTCACGGGGGTACCAGCATATCTGGACCACACCCGCACCGTCCGTCCACTACCTGTAGACCCCCACCCTCCCCTCCTCTGTTACTGCGCCGCCCACCAGATGTCTCCATTGAGATGTTACAATTTGGAGAGTAATGTAGTAGGCCTAGGCTACATAATTGAAGCAGATCACAGGACATGAATTGGAAGATAATTATTTCGCTGTTGAAAAAGTGAATATAGTAGACTGTTGCTATGCTAATCTTAACTAGATTATTAATAATTTGAGAGTGAGTGGAATTAAAGCTGCATAACTGTTTTGCTTATTTTAATCAAAAGATCAATCCATGGAGAATGGTGTTTTATTTTTGTATTTTACTGCTCCGGTTACTGAGTTATTAAGGATATAAGTTTTTTGTTTTTTGATATTGTTGCCCCACCAAAACAAAGACCTGGCCCCGGTTTCATCAGCCTGACTTAAGTCAAAATTTTGTCTTAACTATGAACACGTGATCACGTCACAACCAATCATTTAACTTAAGACCGACTTAAGGCTAAGTCTACTGACTTAAGTCCATATAAAGTTGGCGAAACCGGCCCCTGATCACAGTGGAGTAAGACACACTGTCTGTATAACCAGGACATTAAAAGTACCAAGTGGCAGATAACGGTCTTCATTAAAAAAAGAGTGGAAGACTTTTAAAATTATACTTATTTTTTAAGTGATCATAGATACATTTCACAGTTCAGTTAGACATATCTAGAAGTTATTACTTTGTGTGATATAAGTGATATCTGCATATAATGTCATGTTTAATTTCCGTACCGATATAGAGAATGTCACTCAATTGAAAAAGAGGACCCTGTTTTAGTATGGTGTTTTTAAGTGTGGGCCAGTTTCTGAGCCTTTGGCTCGCCATTAAGACGCTCTCCCCGAGCGTGAGAAATTGCAGTCCGAATTAGGCCTACACCAAATTCAGTGATGTAAATCTTTTTTTTTGCGCAGTCTTTTATTTGATACCTCACAGGCATTTCAAAATATAGTGACAATGCTATGAGTGAATTTAAAGTGAATTTTAAATGACGAGAGAAATACGATCTATAGTGACTATGCTATTCGAAAATATCAGACTATTTTATTTCAGCGTTAGACATCACATACAGTTATATAAATAGCGAAATACGGTAAAATAAAATAATTGTAAAAAAAGCAGCCTTCACGGTACCAGTAGCTGAGTTGCTAGCAAACAAGAGGCATTCAACCATTAATGGGTCAATGTTGTCCCAGCGTCATGGAAGCTGGACCAACATTGAACCATCAATTGGTCAGTGACTCGAGCCTGCGGAGTTATCATAGGGGCTGACCTAGTCTTAGGACACCAACCGGTAGTTTGTTTGAGCTTGGCATCGCACCCAACAAACACCAGACATAGATCCAATTTTGTTTTACTGTTGTACCACCGTCTGCGACTCAACATTAATACAACATTGAGTCAATGCCTCGTGTTACCTGGGGAGGCATTGGTCCGATGTCAAACTAATTCGGGCCATCGTCTACGACTCTGACCCAGCGTTAGACCAATGCGGCTCAACGTCTCGTGTCTGTTATTAAGGGGTTTGATGTTGGTCTAATGTAACATTACATTGGCCCACAATTAAAGGGACTGGCCCAGGCTAATTTTTGTGCTGCGCATTCATCAGTTAGACTAGATATAGAGACGAAATTCCCGCATTTCCTATTTTTGACATGGTTGTCAATAATTAGAAATCAGGAATTTCGTCTCTATATCTAGCCTAACTGGTGAATGCGCAGCACAAAATTTTTAAAAATTTGCAGTTCTAGTCTATGTACATGTTTACATCATATGGTCATATTAAGAACCCGAAATAAAATCACCGATTTTTTGATGATTTTAGCGTGGGCCAGTCCCTTTAACCACTATTAGTATTACGTAGGCTACATATTGTACACAGACGGACCGATTTACCACACCATATAACTTGATGGTGTATCGCGTCGTGATCTAATCCAGCTACATTCACATCGATATTGTCCATTTATAAAGCCTTTAAAAATATATGAATGATTGTGTTGAACATTTTAGGTTATTTCGGTCGAAATAAACAAAACAGTAATGCAGCTTTAAGTTAGAAGCCAAGTTAGCGTTATGACCTAGGCCTATTATATGGCTATTTACGCTATTAGACAGTTCTGGATGTTGGTATGAGATAAAAAGACAATAACATGGCTAAAGTTGTATTGTCCCTTACATCAGCCCTCTCTAGTTGTATTCTCCCTCGGTTCTTGGATCTTGCATCTTGGACCTGCGGTTCGGAGACGATACAAGATCCATGACCCTCTGGAGAATACAACTAGGTCGGCTGATATGCAGGACAATACAACTTTAGCCATGATATAATCTATAATTATCGCATAGGCATTATGACCTAAATACTTTTACTACCCAGCAAACTTAAGACATCGACCCAACGTTGGTTTACCGTTAGCCTATCGTCTACGACGTTGGCACAACAGTAAACCTAATGTTTGCTGGGTACGACAGTCCTGACTATTTAGCACAAACCGTTATAGGCCTAGGCCTTGTTAGTCAGGGACGGATCTATCTTTTCACTGACGGGGGGGGGGGGTGAAACAAACGCGGGGTCTTTGATTTTCAAAGGCTTTCTCCTGCAATCTAAGGCATATTGGGCACTGCTTGTCCCTCAGTGAGTGTGGAACCGGTTCATATGGAAACCCCTAAAAAAGATTATATTTTTTCGACCAAACCACCCCCTTGGATCCGCCCCTGCTTACTTATTTTAAGTTTTATAATTATTTTAAAATTAACTCAGACCTTTTTTATATGGCAATATAGACCTAGACATTAGAAATTAAACTTACGTTAGTATTCTTCTGCGGTTTTGAATATTATATCCCTGCCCAACAAGCTAGGTTAGGGGCAGACGTTAGGCCCCCCCCCCCCTCCTTATGCATCACTCCGGACGTGAAGCTACATGAATTTCCCTTGGCCAAAATAGCTTTATTTAGGCCTGATTTTATTTTATATAGCTGACATCTGATAATCCCCATCGTACCTTATTACCATGGTTATAGTGATAAATATTATTTATATTACAAATAAAGGTATATACTAGACTTCCTCCATCTTATTTTTTTGAAGTAAATATTTCTAATAGAAAGTGTGGGCTGTGGGGATTTGATAATAAACATAGGCCTAATCATCTAAATGTGTTGATAGACGTATATGACTAGTCTTAGCAATATAACGTTGCATAGGCCTACTACATAAATCGATAATACGTGATAAAACAGTGTAGGCAATATAACAGAAACATCTTAGGGGGAGGGGGAAAACCTCTGAGCCCCCTCTTCATCCAGAACGTGGATCCGCCACTGAAAATAACATGCTTTCTATTTCGGTAAATTTTATTTGCACCGATAGGCGTGTGCACATTGCTCCAATAGGCGTTCAACCAGACAAGAACTTTAGTTTTGGCGAATAATTACATAATAAAGCCACCAGTTCGCTCTCCAGTTGTTTAGTTGTACAGTCTGTACTCTTATCTCTACTATTCGATTATATTATGACGTTCATATAGCTACTTACCATCAAAAATGGGTTTGAAAAGGACAATCAGTCCGGAATATCAGGATGGGTGGCCAACTGTTTTCATTCGTCTGAACAAACTACACTCGTTATACGAGTAAAATAAACACCAGCGTTGTCCTTATACAGTCTAGTGTTCCGTGGATGGGGTCATTACACCAGGTAGTTGAACTTTATGTATTTTTTAACATTTTTTGTGAGCCGTCAGTGCTCTAAATTGACATTTTGCGCCGAGAAGCGTTCATCTTTCGCCAAGAAGCGTTAACTTTGCGCCAATAGGCGTCTTTTTGATTCTGCAGTGTGATAACTTTTTTACGCCCTCATTATCCTGCAGTGCCGTAGCCAGGGTTGGAAAACAGACGAGACGAGCCCGCAACCGAGCAAAAATTTCAGTAAATCCAAAAAATTATAAACAATAGTTTAAAAATACTAAAATGCGAAAACACCTGTCCTGGACACACAACTGGTTATAAAGTTATAATAAATGTACTACAACATTAAATCTACTGCAATTTCATCCTTTACGCTTACGTACCCTACCACTCAAAGGGTGCGCTATGCGATCCTCTTGATAGCTGATAGCATCCCGCTGTTTCCATCCTGCCATTAGGGTTGTACACGGGTGATAAACAAATTAAACTTCCCTTTGTCACTATCAGCTAATCCAACTTTTATAATAAAATATCTGGTGTTGAACACATTTTACATTACTCCTTATTATCTTAAAATATTGTGTAAACTGATAAATATTGTACATTGTACTTTTTTGCTCAATATCCATTTAAATACGTGATCACTGCCTTATAATATATCGATCAAATGTTTATCAGTCGGGTACAAAACAAGAATAAATTATATGTATTATTAACCTCTTTTTAAAGCCAGGTGAATAAAGTGTATTTTCAGAGACGTGTGTTTAAAAACGCTTTATTGTCTAATTGGTCAAGATATGCTAGGCCTATATCGTCGCCTCGGAGCTAAAGGATCCTATCTGCCACTCTGACGAGTGTCAGATAGGATCCTTTAGCTCCGAGGCGACGATATGTAAATGCTCTTACAACATGTGCATGTGCAGGTTGACAATGTAAGCAATGGGGCGTGCATAGTGATATCGCTGTACAAGATACAGATTGCAATCAGTCCAAACAATTATTGTTGGTATTCACTGATTTATAGAATGAGTGTAAATAATTATGTTTTCTCCTTTATGACAAATGAAATGCAGCTCTCATAATAATAATTTTTTTCGACCATGCGTAATCTTGCAAGTATAATATGCAGGGGGGCTGTGTATGTATTTTAGTGTAAGCTCCTATAACTTGAACGGCCAAATATATACTATTTATTCCGTCTGTGTTCTATTTGAAAATGTAAAATAATTTTGTGTAAAAATAGTGAGTCAAAACGGCTCAGGTATTTTACGGAGAGAATAACTTAGATTACTTAGGCAGAATATATTATGTAGGAATTGATTTTTTTTTATCTAGAACCGATATTCGTGGATTACTTTTTTAAAAATCATTTACTATTATAAAATTAAAATCTGATGATTGAGCATGCGGACGTCTAACTATGACCAAGATTCCTTGCTATGACCGAGGATACAGTGTGTCCTTGCCTAACTTTTAGCCTTACTCTTGACGGGATGAATGGTACGAGTTGTCTTTTCCAGTGGTACGAGCCGTCTCGCCCACTCGAGACATCTCGTACCATGGTACGAGTTGTCTGCTTACTAGGCCGGGAGATCTAGCCCTCGTACTCGAAAAAGCTAAGAAATTTTCACTGCAATTTTTATTTAGCTTGACCCTTGGGACATATCAAGTTTTGGTTCTTTTTTGCCAAACAAGACGCTTCAAGCCCTAGGGCCTATTTTACCATTTTTTAGACGAACACTAAAATAAAATTCACAACAATTCGAAAAATTGTTCAGAATAGTAGTAGTTTTATTTATTTTCAGTATTGTTTAGTCATAGCCCTCGGCCATATACACATGTAAGTCACTGAAAAAAAATTCTGCCCAGATTTTAATTGAATATTTTTTCAACCCTTTTTTCAATACGGGCGCCTGAAAAAAGCAAACATTATAAAATATGTGTCAAATTTGAAAATCTGTCACTTTTGTTCAGTGCTATTTAGAAGCAAGCTAGTTCGCAGGAGGAGTCCCCATTATGTCCCCAGGGTACTGGAAGTTAGAGTTCAATATTATCTGTTGCCAATTTCTTTCTATAACTACATATTTAGGATACGCGCGTCTTTATTGCTAACTTTAATTTGCGGTAAAATGCAAATATGCTGATATTATTGCCTCCAATAGGCTATTATAATAAAGTTAACTCATGCTGTGGATATTTAGCATTAAATATATTATGAATATTTTAAATCAGTTTCATATTGATGTTCATGTTTACATGTTTAAGGAGAAAAAATACATAAAATGACACTTTAAATGCTAGGACCATTTTTTGCTTTAATATGTATAATGACACTTTGCATGGCAAGGCTGATTTTTTAAAAATAAATCCAAAATAATGTATAATAAAGCACAAAGCTTACGAATTGCATTTTGCCTAATATGGCGTTATCCAGATATCCATGGATATTGTAATAATAATCACATGATAAATATATTATATTTAATAACTGACTAGAAGAACAAGATGACGTTAATTGTTTTGTACAGTTTAAATGTTAGGGCAGATTTTTTGTTTGTAAAATGTTATAATTACTCAGGCTATTATTATTGTTAGTATACATATTTTATGCTAGTCGCATATTGATGTTTAATTCTTTATGGGGAACAACAGTAATACAATTATATAAATACACTTCAAATGTTAAGGCTTTTTACTTGTATTTTATTAAAGGGAACGATGTTTGAGATTGAATACTAGTATGTTGTACATTGAGAATTATGGGTGGGGGCCCTGGGCCGTGGTTAAAGCTACCTGCTTTGAAAGTCGGAGGTCGCGGGTTCGAACCCCACTCTGGCCACCAAGTTTCAATGAAACAAAATATTTCATCCCCATTCACTCATAATGATTCAATTTTATGGGGAGCCTCCGTGACAGAGAGGTAGCGTGCTCGACTTGAGACCGCCAGTGCTCGAATTTTGAATTATGTGTCTGGAGGGCAGTGCCATCTCATTCATCTCACTATCCCCAGGAGGTATTATTGGCCCAGTTAACCTATATGTGAGCAAAGGTGGCCTAAAACCCTGTTCATTTCGTTTCATATTGAGCAATTGCAAAGGAGGGAGTATTATGTCCACATAATTAATCTGTTCTCACATGTTATAAGTGTTTATGTACGTTATATATGTCCATATTGTCCACACATAATTCAGGCAAGATTTAAATAATATAATGTGCATCTGAAATATATTTCGCTTTGGTTTGATTATACAAACAGATGTGAGAACTATGTCACTAACAAGTTAATTAAATTAGCCTATTTGCTATCAGTGGTAGGGCGAACTTGTCCTCGCTTGCTATTTATATTTCTAAAATAAGCTTTATAAACATGTACACCTGAGGAGAGACATGTATGAAATGTTTTTTATTAGCACTTTTAAAAGATTTGTGAAGCTATTGCAAATGACCATGGTGATGAATGGTTATGATCGGAATCTCACTACGTTTCACCTGCGTTGGACGAAAGATGGCCTACCACCCATTTTATGAGCGGCCATCACATAATCAACTAGTTCATGAGTTGCTTCGACTGATCTGATAGACATGAAGATTTATTGTGATTATATTTAACCTCGCGGTCTGGACCTGGACCGGATGACGAATTTTTATGTTTCATTATTGTTTATTGTCCTGTCATGATTTCATAAAATCGAGAATCGCGCAGCACCAATTGCATAATTTCTGAGAAGTGTTTCAGCTCTATGGTGTTTGCTCCTAAAGCACTTGACATTAGCTACCAACATTTTTGGTGGGTTAATTTTATAATGCGAGGGCAAAGATAAATATTTTAGCGTTTTTATTTATGAACCCTAATTTATTATTAAGCCAGTATTTTTTTTGTATAGCGTTGGCGCGGCAGCTGGTTGTGATACATGTCAATTTAACGAAGCATTGCATGCTATACATCATGATGTTTGAAGTAAATATGTTGAATGAAACAACATGAACACAATTCCATTCTATTTTGGAGTTAAACAATATTCCAAATTTATGAATTAAGCGGTAATCTATATTTATTTGCTTGTTGTATGGTGGGCGGGGGGCCTAGGGTAGTGGTTAGCACCGCTGCCTTTTACGCTAGAGCTCGGGGTTCGGTTCCCGGTCTCGGCGGTTTGAAAGAAACACAAATGCTGCTTCCTCATCCACGTGTGAAACTCAGTATTGTGGGGGGCCTCTGTGACCGAGAGGTAGCGTGCTCGGCCTCAGACCGCCAGGGCTCGAATTTCGAATCCTGTGTCTGGAGGACAGTGTCATCTCATTCATCTCACCATCCTCAGGAGGTTCTCCTGGCCCAGTTTAGCCTATATGTGCACAAAGGTGGCCTAAAGCCCGATTCATTTCATCTCATTTCATTTGTTGTATGGTATATCTATATTTTCGCTAAAATTAATGTTGAATATATTTATTCTATATTAAGAAAAAAATATATAAGTGTCTGTGTGATGAGGTGAGTAAATTAAACTTATATTATCATTTGAATGAAATTATGTTACATTACTAATTTATTTAATTATCTGATCAGGAAATATCATTTCTATAAAACTTACGTCACAACAACATACCTTTCTAATCAGTTTAATAAATGCCTATCTATACATGTTACAGTGCATCCTTAACTAAGCATGATCAATCATAAAAACAGTTAAAACACTAAAACACACTAAAACACAAAGACCCCGTATACAGGTTGACCTACATGTCAACCTATATACAATTAGGTCAACTAGAGACGTAATGTACTCATAATCATTTATTAGAATAAATATAATATATGTATCTTTTGTTTATTGTTATTGTATTTATAGTGCAGTAAAAGTAGTGGTTCAACCTGGAATATATTGTTAACATTGTATTTTTGGTGTTTATGTCTCAGAGGGGCCTGCTGAACAAATTCTGAGCAGCAACCACCTGGCAACCATTTTGATCATATGCTAATTAGCATAATTAGCTTAATTTGCATAAATTATTAGGAAAAACTTGAAAACGCTATAACTTTTGAAATAATTTCCTTAGAAAAATAATTTTTGTGTCTACACCCATGTTTTTTACCCCGTAGAATTCGAATAAGTCGGTATTGAATACCCAGACCTTTCTAATTAGCATAAATTTGCATACATTTTTATAATTAATAACGAAATTGCTATTTTTTTTATAATTTAGCAAATATTTCTCTTCAAATGTTGATTTTATTATCTGGACTGACATTTCTCATCTGCTTGAATTCTGTAAAAATATTTTGAATACCCTGGAGCCGTCTGATTAGCATCAATTAGCATTTTCATCATATGCTAATTAGCATAATTACCCTAATTTGCACTATTAATTGGGAAAAACTTAAAAATACTATAACTTTTAAAATAATTTAAACTTAGAAAGCTATTTCTTTTGTGTCTACGTCCATGTTTTCCACCCCGTCGAATTCGAATAAGTCGGTATTGGAAACTCCAGACCTTCCTAATTAGCATAAATTTGCATAATCAATCATAAAATTGCTAAAAATACGATAATTTATCAAATAATTCACTTTAAATATTTATTTTTTGTCTGCATCTATATTTCTCAGCTGCTTGAATTCTGTAAAAAGTTTTATTTAAATACATTGGAACCACCTGATTAGCATTTTGATCATATGCTAATTAGCATAATCATCCTAATTTGCATAAATTATTAGGAAAAACTTGAAAATGTCATACCTTTGGAAATAATTAACTTAATTAACTTATTTAATTTTTATTTTTTGTACCTATACTCATGTTTTCTATCCCGTAGAATTCGAATAGATCGGCATTGAATACAACATACCTTTCTAATTGGCATAAATTAAACTAAATTCCCATAATCTATCATGAAATTGGAAAAAAAAAATTATTAAATATTTCACTTGAAATGTTGATTTTGTTGTCTGGAGCGATATTTCTCACCTGCTTGAATTCTGTAAAAACATTTTGTATACCCTGGAGCCGTCTGATTAGCATAAATTAGCATTTTCGTCATATTCTGATTAGCATAATTACCCTAAATTAATTGGGAAAAACTTGAAAATGCTATAACTTTTGAAATAATTTTAAACTTAGAAAACTAATTTGTGTGTCTACATCCATGTTTTCCACCCCGTAGAATTCGAATAAGCTATTGAATACTCCAGACCTTCCTTATTAACGTAAATTAGCATCAATTTGCATAATTAATCATGAAATTGCTAAAACTTCGATAATTTATGAAATAGTTCACTTCATTTGTTCCACGTAACCTGAACAGGGGGGGTGATCTGAACTGTTACACCGGCACAGCTCCCTGCTGGTGGACACACTGTGTGGCACAATTCTGGATCGGGGTTATACGGGCGTTACATACGGTGGGCCAACGTTAACCCAGCATTGGTTCGATGTTTGGTGCTGGGTGTTTCTATCACTGGAACGACTACGCACTGGACTGATGTTGGGCCATGTCTGCGACACTGGCACAGCATTGAGCTGACATTGCGTCAGTGTATCGTGTGTACATGGCGCATTGTAGTCACGCGGAGGCCCTAGGGTAGTGGTTAGCACCGCTGCCTTTCACGCCAGAGTTCGGGGTTCGGTTCCCGGTCTCGGCGGTTTGAAAGAAACAAAAATGTTTCTTCCCCATCCACGTGTGAAAGTTAGTATTGTGGGGAGCCTCCGTGACCGAGAAGTAGCGTGCTCGGCCTCAGACCGCCAGGACTCGAATTTCGAATCCTGTGTCTGGAGGAAAGTGTCATCTCAATCATCTCACCATCCTCAGGAGGTTCTCCTGGCCCAGTTTAGCCTATATGTGCACAAAGGTGGCCTAAAGCCCGATTCATTTCATTTTCATTTGTAGTCACGCTGCACCTATAGCCAGCAAAATGCACTGCCAAGTGGATGTTGGCCAGCGCTGCAGATTGTGGTCTGACATGGCATTAGGTTTGTATCGTGCTGACTTGTAGTGAACGGAAACAGTATCTGAAAATTGTGATGAAAATTGAATAAAAGCCATGTAGCGGTAGAAAATATAGTGGGTGCCGTGACGAAAATATATGTGTCCAGGGTGCACGTTCAACGAAGGACGAAACCTAAAAACTTGTGTTCTATCAAGTATAGATTAGCATAATTTATTAAAAAGACACATTTTAAGCACCTTATGAATTTGATACAAGTAAATTCATTTGGAAGCAAATTGATTGTTATTGCACGGTAGTTCAAAACATTACACTCGATCCTTATAAATTATTTAATTCACTGAGGACCTGAACCAGGAAATTTAATCAAATTCACTTTGAAGCCTTTAACAATGACATTTTAAATTCTGATTTACTAAATAAGCCATAGCATGATCTGAATTGCTTACGTAATTTGAATTCGGGGGTGTTTCTAGACATGCTCCTGTTCAAACAAAAAGAGTAAAAGCATGTCTATGATATAGGCTTCTACACTGGGAATTGAAATGGCTAAAAACTTAGACATGCTCTTGAAATAATCTGGCATAATCCCACAAAACGTGTAGCTCACGTTACAGGGCACAGCGTATTGAACTGTTTTCAGAGGATATATATGAGTACTTCCTTAAAACCATATAAATTACAGCTTGACACCCATATAAATTACAGCTTTACATCAATAGGCCCCTATTTCGGAAAAAATAGAAGACACATTTATTTGCCTCGTGTTTTCCAACCTAGTAGGCCTATTAGTAAATCAGACATTAGGCGCTTATCAAATGACGACTTTGACTGACAATGGAGAATATTTTGTTTGTGGAAAGGTTTTGAGGTGCCTATGAGAGATATTAGACCAGAATTTGGCTAGGAATTTGAATATGATCCATTGCCTTTAATTAAGTCATAAAAACTAAAATTTCTCACGTTTTTGTCACATCAGATGCCTTAGTTGACGAATATGGAGAGCCAATTTGGGGATATTTCATGCACACGAAAACCCCACCAGCCTATGGATCAGTTCTGGTATTGCTTTTAGTCCATGAGCTAAAGGCTGAAAATTTAGTGATTGGTACCATTTCATGGGGCAAATTTTCACACATATTTCCTAAAACTACATTATCTCCCCTTCACATTGATGTATGATAGCAATATGGAGGTGGCAGCTTTCCCTTTAAAAAATTGGTTTATATTGGACCACCCCATATCTAAATTTAACAAAATTACGGTGATAAAGTGACATAATAGGTCACCAGTCAATCAGCTTAAACTATGGACTTAACCAAGAACAAATTGCAACATAAAGTCTATTAACCGTTTTGAACTTGGTAAGTGCCACTAATTGTCATATTAAAAATCATCAGACATTAGCAGAGCGGAAAAGTGCAAAATCCAAGATGGCGTCCAAGATGACCTCTGTCAGATACAAGTTTCAAGGTCAAATTTGATTTTTTAACAAAGAAAGGTGGGAACAAGTGTAATACCTCATTTTTATGTGATTTAAACACGGGAATCCATTTGTGGTATTAATTTCATGTTTCAAGGTCATTTTCAAGGTCAAAAGGCCGATTCGAAGGTCAAAATGTAGAAATGTTTCTTAACAAACAAAAAAAGCAACAAGTGTATTATATGTTTCTGGTGTGATTTTGACTGGATATCAATTTAAGGGTCAAGTGATTGAAAATGTGATGTTAAATAAGTAAGCTCAAGGACAATTGCATGTAGTGTGATACCGCATTTTTGTATAAAATGGGGTAATCGGCCTGACCTAACCTACTAGGGGTAAGATGTATTGACGCGACGGCGAGAATTTTCCCATCATCTTAAGATCATCTGGAGGTCATTTTCTAAATAGCCGCCATTTCAATGAGCAATGCCTAAAATGGCCGTCTTGAATTGCAATCGACGGTATATAAGAACCTGATTGTCTCCTTTTTCAAATGTTTTTCTGTCTAGAAAATGTTTTTAAATTATCTGGAATAGCTTTCCACTTTTTTGGAATGAAATAATGACAAACACTTTTAAAAATAAACACATAACTTGGATGTCCTTGGCATATATTATTTCTATCCGACAAAATGTAACAACAAATCGTCTGTCGATTGTCGTCATCATCAATATCATGACTATGTAAAAATAACGGTCAGATTATTCTACACTTTACATTGTTCGTGGCAAAGAAAAATTGAATGCTAAATATTCAAACATATTATGAAATACAAACCACTATAAATTGATTGTAAGTAGCATACTATTTCCTCATCTTCAATAATGCTATGAGAAGATATACTAGTATCTTATTCATATTATTTTACACTGAACCATATTTATGGTAAAGATTGACAAAATGTTAAATATTCAATCACATTTAAAAGTAAACATGTAAAAAAAATTCAATTTTGCATAATTGAAATGATTATTATAATGAAGAAATCAGAGCCGTAGACTGGGGGATGCGGTGCTTTGGGTGCGTTCGCACCCCCCCCCCCCCCCGCTGAGACATAGGCCAGGCCAACATCAAGGCCCAAGACCGCACATGGATTGGTAAAATCAAGGATACTATACAATTAAGCCCTTGTGGGCGGCACTGTCCTAACATACTGAACACAGTGAGTCCAGGCCCGTCATTTGGGGCGGGTGATGGGGGTCGCACTACCACGAAGCTGAAAATTTACCGTAGCAACATCCTCCAAAATCCGCCATATTGCACCAATTTGCAGCTAAAAAATTTCTGGGGAACATGCCCCCGTCCCCCCCTGACGCACGTCTGGCTTTGTTCAACGCCCAAAATCAATTAAAGTAATATTTAATACGCGGCTTATTAACCTATTTCAAAAACACCCCACAAATCCCACATTGACTCCCCCCCCCCAAAAAAAAAAAAATCCTCAGACGGGCCTGGTGAGTTCCCAGGGATATTATATATGCCTCCTAATAGCCCTAATAGCATACACACTGAACCAGGCAGAAGAGAGGGCCCGGGTAGATTCTGTGAGAATCACATTGTAGAAAGGGGATATAAGCCTTTAAGGGGATATATTCTGGGAGGGAGGAGTAGATTCTGAGAGGCTCGAGATCGCGCATAGATTTTTAAATTGGGAGTATATTTTGGGAGGAAGGGGTGGATTCCGGGAGTGTCACATATAGATGTTTCAAGGAGCGTGTATTCTGGGAGGAAAGGGTAGATTATGGGAGTATTGCACATAGTGGTGGAAGAGGGGGCAGATTCTGGAGGGAGGGGTAGATTATAGGAGGGTCGCATATCGAAGGGAGGACGGGGTAGATTCTGGTAGGGTGGGATTGATTCTGGGAGCGTCACATATAGTTGTAGAAAAGTGGGTATATTCTGGAAGGAAGGGGTAGATTCTGGGAGCGCCACTGTATATTAAAGGGGGTATACTCTGGGAGGGAGGGGTGGATTATGGGAGTGTCGCATAGTTATCAAAGAAAAGGGGTATCCAAGGGGGGGGGGGGTAGATATTTTGGGCGAGAGGGTAGATTTTGGGAGTGTCGCATATAGTTGTTTAAAGTGAGGTAAATTTTGGGAGGGAGGGGTATATTCTGGGAGGGTCGCATATCTAAGGGGGTTAATTCTGGGAGGGCGGGGTAGATTCTGTAGATTCACTTTATTTAAAACTGGGGTATATTCTGGGAGAGAGGGGTAGATTATGGGAGTGTCTGATATAGTTGTCAAAAGAAGGTGGGTATCCTATTTTAGGAAGGAGGGGTAGATTCTGGGAGGGTTGCTTTATTAAAAAGGCGTGTATATTCTGTGAGGGAGGAGTAGATTCTAGGAGGGTCGCATATGATGTTTAAAAAGGGGGGGGGGTATATTCCGAGAGGGAGGGGTACATTCTTGGAGGGTCACAGTCATATATATGTTCAAAAGGGGGGTATATTCTAAGAGGGGGGAGTAGATTTTGATGTTTAAAAGAGAGGGTAGATTCTGGGATAAGAAGACACTTCACATAATCACGTAAAAGGGGGGGGGGGAGGCTAGATCCTGGGATGGCGGGGTAGATTTAGTTATGATACACAATTTGATTTGGACGAGATTGTTGATCTGTATTCAAAGCTCCATAGGGCCTACACGTCGTCTTGAGCTAGATTCACTTTTATAATAAACATTATCACGATGAGTCTTATTAATACGCTGATTTTGTTAGCCTACACATAGGCCTATATGTATTTTCTTCAGCAAACAATTGTTTCTATTTGTCTTCTGCCTTTTGGCCATATATCATATTTATCATAGTGAAAATGTGCATTTTTAATATACGATAGGCTTAGGCTAGTGATGGGTATTTTTTTAATGAAGTTCAAAGTATATATTATGAATGCAAGATATATATTATGTACTAAATGTACTTGTCAGTACAATTATGTTATCAGCTTATAGGTTTTCATCATCTGTACATCATACATCTCATCAATTGACTACAACGCTTTTATCGTATTACAATGTCACTTAAAAGGCCATTTGTGCCGAAAAGTGACGTAAAGTAATGATTTACTACGACTAAATATATTGGTTTTTGCCACAATAAAAATAATAATCAAATACCCTTGCAATGATTGTAATTATATTTTAAAAATAGATATAGGCCCCAATTGTTTTTGTTTGAATAGCCCTTTGTCGGCTTTGAGTAATATTTTGTTTACCTAGATACGAATTTTCAGAAGTATTTTTTTTGTCAGGCTAATAATATAATGTGCATGAGCAAAGCCATTATGTCTCCAGAATGTCAGGTGCTCTCAGAAGTCACAAAGAAAACAATTTTTCTAGGGGGGGGGGGGCTTACAGCGCCCCTATACCCCGAGCTGCTCTTATGGCTCGCTGCGCTCGCCAATAGGTCCACATCAGAAAATTTCGCACCACCCCGCAACGAGACCAGAGCGGCCCTGGAAATTGATATGATATATAATTAATACTGAATACTATAGCATGTGGTAATGTCTATGGTGTGACTTATAAGTGAACGTTAAATTAACAGAATATAGCGCAACGTGTTTGACTATGTTTGCAAATCTTGCATAAATTGTATTTAGTTTAATTATACGTTTCATAAAGACTATATCTTTTAATATAAAGTTTAATGTGCACGATCAAAATCCAACCTAAAATGTAATTTGTAAGTTTATAATTAGGCCTATGCTTTCCAGAGTGTCTTCTTCGTTTCCATGTAGATTGAAATAACATATATAGGCCTAGTAGATATTTCATCTCTGGTTTCGGTGCGAGAAACATATAGCAAACATATTTGGTCCCCCCCCCCCCATGAAGTAGGGGAGAGTGGGGCACCTTGACCATAGGGGCGCGTTGAACCACTTAATTTTTCTGTTTCTTTAAGTCACAATCGCCAGTTATCCCGTCAATATGACCACCTGGTAGTGTGTGAACGAACCAAAAATTAAAGGGCACATTTGATCACCTCATCAAATCTTTTGCTATTTTTAAAAATTATCAACAAGAAAGTAAATTTTACGGGGTGATTTTATTTTATTCTAATCCTTATAGAAACGTAGTATTAAATAACAATTTTTGTTTCACAGAAACCCTTTCAAGGCCAACTTTGAATAAGAACTACTATTTCACATTTGTTTCGGCAAGAAAAAAATGGCAGCCATTTTATCTTGAGGAATTCTGATGGGGCACGTTGAACCATGAAAAGTGGGGCACGTTGAGCCATAGTTCAATATAAAATTTAGGAGTGGACATAGGGGCACGTTGAGCCACTTGATTTTTCAAGGGGTGTACAAACACAAATCCTATATAACTAGTCCATCACAGATGGATATAGTGTTGCTTATGTGTCATTTCAAAACTGTTATTTCATTTTGTATCGTGGCTCAAGGTGCCCCGACTCATGGTTCAAGGTGCCCCGCAGGTGGGGCAGGTTGAACCGATGAAAAAAAATAATTGAAATGTGATTTTTATCATAAGTGAGACTTTAAGTTCAAGTTATTTTATGCCAGGATTTTACCTTTTTCTACAGCTGTCATTTGCCATCAAATAGAAAAAGTGGTTCAAGGTGCCCCACTCTCCCCTACGCCCAGGCTACATATATCATGATAATTCTGTTTGTGGTTTAACTTTATTTTAAGTAGTCATGGTGCATATTTAAAATACCCTATGTTTTTTTAAATATCTGAATGGCAAGCCTGATTTTAAGTATAGCCTACATATCATGTCGATTCACATGTGATTTTACAGAATTAACCATGCTAACCCTGTTGTAAATGTTTTATATACATGGGTAAAACCAAAAATTGGGGTAATTTTACATAAAATTAGTGTCCCCAGGACTTAAAAGGTCCGCATTTTGATTTAAATATAATAATATTAAAAATAAATGGTGCAACTTCACGTTTAGGCATTACTACTTAATAATGTTTGGATTATTTGTAAAAAAAATATATATATATGGTTTTATAAGAGCTCTATGTCATGGAAACGTGGAAAATGGCATGTCCCCAGAGAAAATTCCACTATTTAAAACTTCACTGTAGGATACAAAATCACAATATAATTCTAACAATTACATTTCATGGCTAGACATTGTTCACTCTAACTAATCAATGATCAAAATTCGACTTAAAATTGATATCGATATAAATAATTTTGATGAATATACATGTCCCCACATTTGCACTCTACTCCGTTACCATTATTGTAGCATGCCCCATCAAGTGAATAATCATGAACTAAAATTATAGCAAGTGTAGTTTGACACACTAAAGGGCCTTATACGAGTTTTTCACCTTGAAAGAATTAATATTGTTGAGTGACAAGTTATTCGAAACAGGTATTACCAAAAAGTTAGAAAATATACTTTTGTTTTTACTATTCCGTTCCTAGCCTTGTGGGTATAAAAACGAGTTGGGTTTTATGATTGTATGCCTACAACAGTTGCTATGGGGACTATTTGCACCCGTATGATATATTTTTGAATTATTGCCCAGATCTTTTCATTAATCCCTAGAATACTTTTAATTTTACTACTCCGTTCCACTCTACTCCGTTACCAAGAAAAGGGAACGGAGTGGTGAATTGTCAAATTTTATGGGTTTTACAGTCATACTGATTGATGATATAGTCTTTTAAAACATGGCTCGTTGTCCCCATATTAATAGAGCACCCATTTGTGATCGATGTTATGATAAGAAAATATACAGTTTATATTTATGTCGAGCCAAACATTTGGTAACGGAGTTGAGCATTTTTTGGCTTGGTAACGGAGTTGAAATAAAGATTTCTGTTCATCCCATCAATTTTTTTTAAAATTTTTAGCAGTTTTGATGTACGATTGTTTAGTATTATGCTCCAATAAGGATATCACGTTTAAAAGTGTGATGTCAAGCTAAACAAAGTAACATAATTTTTTTAAATGGTTTGGATTTGGTAACGGAGTAGTAAGTGGAATGCTGCAACTTTTTTAAAATGATTTTTTAAAGCAAAAAAAAAATTTCTAGCGCAGCCAGTGGCTTTTTCATGCTCTATTTGGATCAGTGCACCAAACCTATAAAGTAGTTTTCCTCCTCTTTGATGGTCACCTCACTGCCATTTTTGATGCTACAAAGTTACCCCAATTTTTGGTTTTACCCACATAAGCCTAGGCCTATATGGGCCTAGATTTTCTGACAATTTAAAACTATGTAGCGGAACATAGCTAAGAAGAAATAAGTGCCCATGGTTTGGCGCAGGGGATGGGCCGCTATCAATTGATCAACAATGGCAAACTATATTATTGTCTGAGCTATGTAAGGCGACAAATTTTATAACAAGTTTAATAGTTAGCCCCCTTCGACCTTTAGGTTCATGTGTTAATAATAAGCAACACCTACAGTAGCCTAGCCTGTAGTAGGCCTAGGTCTAATTCGTCTCCATCGCCCGTAACTAAATCGTTCTAATCGTAACATCCTTCAAAAATGTAGGAAATAATAATTATCAGGGTAAGCTAGGCTATAGAGGCTAGGCTAACGGTAGCCTATTGCATGGTGTAGGGGCATACCACAATTAGGCCTAAAACTAAAAGGCACTGCGTCTATAATTATGTGATTTAAAACAGATGTGGCATATTTAGTAATTTGAGTATAGGTCTACCATTAAGATAATATTAAATGTCAGAGTTTAGTGGAACATGTAAAGGTGTAAGGTATTGCATAAAACGTTATATAGGCCTAATATCATACAAAATTCGTTGGACTGTCAACATTTAATCAGATTACCTTGCACTAGAACAACGACGCGATATTTTGTAACGCTTATGACGGCAGTATAGTACTGAACTCCCTGCTACAGTTTTCTGATAATCACAACAATAAATGGACTGTTTATCGTGAGAATTGTATGATGGACACACATTTTTCCTTTGTCGGGCATAATATTATATATATATAAAACTTTGTGAGCCAGGGGATATTCTATGCATGCATGGGAGTGGGTTTATTGACATTTGTGGCCAAGTCTAGCCTATATAGTAAAAGTCACCTTAAATCTCTCACTTTCGCGTTGCATGTTTTTCGCTTATTGCTCAAGCAATTTTCATCCGATTTTCATGAAATTTGACAAGCTTTAGTTTCTAGTCTTACGGCACCTGCCCTGAAAATTTCGGGGAAAAATATTATATAGTTTAAAAGTTAGACCATTTGACATGTAGTTTTTGCGAATTATGACGCTCCTCTATAAACCCATTGCACGCTATCTGCTTCACTCACGAAATTCCACTACCTGTCAAATGGTCTAACTTTTGAAATACTCTTTCAAATTTCACGAAATTTTTAGAGTAGGCGCCGGAATAGTTTAAAAGAGTGCTTGCAAAATTTCATGAAAATTGATTCAGAATTGACTGAGAAATCAGCAAAAAACACCCAACGCTGATAAACCCGTGGGTCATGACCTCACGCAACTTGGGAAGTTGAACATCCTAAACCCACCGGCAGGGCCCCCAATTATGGAGTAAAATCCAACTCCAATGGCAGTTTCTCAAGGTTCGTAATATATTATTCCCTTACATATATAAAATATTATAAAATACACGATATAATTGTCAGTTTAAGCATTAGATCCACGTTAAAAGAGCGTGTTTGTGTCCCTTTGTCAGACGTCGTCTGCTATTTTTTTTGCTTGTAAACGCAGTAATAAACTGCAACGCGTGTTCATAGAAACGCGCCGAAGACTCCCTGAGCGCACATTTTTTTCAAAAAGTGTGGTTTACAAATCCATTTATAAAATCGTTAAGCTGTACAATCTAAACTGCTATCATGCAATAATAACACCCCACATTATTACTGAACATTGTGGCACTAAGCAAAATTTGCCCCTCAAAATGGTACCGGTCAACCCCTTGGCTCATGGACTATTTATAGATGTGAACACTTCCGAAAACATGGGTATAGACACAAAAACTAACATTCCAACTTAATTATTTTTGAAGTTTTAGCTATTTTACTTTTTCCTCATTAAATATGCAAATTTTGCTAAGTATGCTAATTGGTATATGATTAAAATGGTTGCCAGGTGGTTGCTGCTTTGAATTTGATAAATATATTACAGACGAATAAAGAGGCGTAGAAAATTGGGTTTACACGCAAAAATCAGCTTCTCAAGTGAGCTAATTTAAAAGCTATGGCAATTATTTTACATTTTTTTATGAATTATGCAAATTTTTGCTAATTAGGACGATTTGAGGTATCCAATATCAACTTAATCTGATTCTACGGGGTGGAAAACTTGGGTGTAGACACAAAAAATAACTATCTAGCTTAATTATTTTTGAAGGTCTAGCGATTTTACTTTCTTCTCATTAAGTATGCAAATTATGCTAATTAGCATATGACCAAAATGGTTGCCAGGTGGCTGCTGCTCAGAATTTGGTAAATATACTTCAAACGGATAAGGAGGGGTAGGAAATGCAGCTTCGGACGCAAAAATCAACTTCTCAAGTAAACTGATTCAAAAGCTATGTATTTTTTTCATTTTTTTGAATTAATTATGCAAATTTATGCTAATTGGCAGGCTGTGGGGGATTCAATATCAACTTAATCGAATTCTGCGGTGTGGAAAACATGGGTGTAGAGACAAAAATTAACTTTCTAAGTTAATTATTTAAAAAGTTATAGTGATTTTAGTCCATTTTACTTTTTCCTCATTAATTATGCAAATTATGCTAAGTATGCTGATTAGCATATGTTTAATATTGCTGCCAAGTGTTTGCTGCTCAGAATTTGCTAAAGATACTTCAATCAAATAAAGAGGGGTAGAAATAAGTTCAGACACAAAAATCAACTTCAAGTAAACTGATTCAAAAGCTATGTCATTTTTTTCAAATTTTTGCTATAATTATGCAAATTTATGCTAATTAGGTAGTTTTGATGAATTCAATATCAACTTAATCGAATTCTACGGGGTGAGAAACATAGGTGTAGACACAAAAATTAACTTTCTAGCTTGATTATTTATTGCGATTTTACGTTTTCCTCATTAATTATGCAAATTATGCTGATTAGCATATAATTAAAATGGTTGCCAGGTGGTTGCTGCTCAGAATTGATGCACCAGGGTCTTCTGAACCATAAAAACCCGAAATACCTCTGCTAACAATTTATTCCAGGTTGAGCTAGTTTTGAGGCTAGATTTCCTGGACTATTAGGGATATCTGGATTATTAAATAATGCTGAGATACGAGTCGACATTTAATGTCTCAAACATTGTTCCTTGACATTCAAAGTGTCATTATAAATTCATATTAGTGTGTTCTCCTTAAAAACATGTAGACAGAAATAGCTGTTTATTGTTATAATCTTCAGGGCTATTATAATAATGCCATGATGATCAAGATACAACCTACAATTATGATCCCGTATGTACGCAATCATGATTCCGTACGTACACAATCATGATCCTGTTTGTACACAATCATGATCCCGTATGTACGCATTCATGATTCCGTACGTACACAATCATGATCCCGTACGTACGCAATCATGATCACGTACGTACACAATCATGATCCTGTATGTACACAATCATGATTGCGTATGTACGGGATCATGATTCCGTACGTACACAATCATGATCCCATACGTACGCAATCATGATCACGTACGTACACAATCATGATCCCGTACATACGCAATCATTATCACATACGTACGCAATCATGATCTCGTACGTACACAATCATGATCCCGTACATACGCAATCATGATCACATACGTACACAATCATGATCCCGTACATACGCAATCATGATCACATACGTACGCAATCATGATCTCGTACATACACAATCATGATCCCGTACATACGCAATCATGATCACATACGTACGCAATCATGATCTCGTACATACACAATCATGATCTCGTGCGTACGCAATCATGATCCCGTACATACGCAATCATGGTCCCGTATATATCGAATCATGATCCCGTACATACGCAATCATGATCCCGTATATATCCAATCATGATCACGTACGTACGCAATCATGATCCCGTACGTACACGATCATGATCCCGTATGTATCCAATCATGATCCTGTTTGTACGCAATCATGAATACATACATACGTAATCATGATCCCGTACGTACGCAATCATGATTCCGTATGTACACAATCATGATCCCGTATGTACGCAATCATGATCCTGTACGTACGCAACCATGATCCCGTTTGTACGCAAGCATGATTCCGTACGTACACAATCATGATCCCGTACATACGTAATCATAATCCCGTATGTACGCAATCTTGATCACGTACGTACGTAATCATAATCCCGTTCGTACGCAATCATGATTCTGTATATTCGCAATCATGATCCCGTACGTACACAATCATGATCTCGTACGTACACAATCATGATCTTGTATGTACACAATCATGATCCTGTATGTACGCAATCATGATCCCGTACATACGCAATCATGATCCCGTACATAAACAATCATGATCCCGTACGTATGTAATCATGATCTCGCATGTACACAATCATGATCCCGTACGTATGTAATCATGATCTCGTACGTACACAATCATGATCCAGTATGTACACAATCATGATCCCGTACATACACAATCATGATCCCGTACATACGCAATCATGATCACATACGTACGCAATCATGATCTCGTACATACACAATCATGATCCCGTACATACGCAATCATGATCACATACGTACACAATCATGATCTCGTACGTACGCAATCATGATCCCGTTCGTATGTAATCATGATCCCGTATGTTTGCAATCATTATCCCGCACGTATGCCATCATGATCCCGTACGTACGCAATCATTATCCGGTATGCACACAATCATGATCCCGTATGTACGCAATCATTATATGGTACGTACACAATCATGATCCCGTACATAAGCAACATATCCCGTACATACACAATCATGATTCGTACATACGCAATCATTATCCCGTATGTTCGCAATCATGATCCTGTACATACGCAATTATGATCCCGTACATACGCAACATATCCCATACGTAAGCAATCATGATCCCGTACCTACACACTTTTGACCACGTACGTACACAATCATGATCCCGTATGTACGCAATCATGATCTCGTATGTACGCAATCATGATCCCGTATGTACGCAATCATGATCCCTTACATACACAATCATGATCTCATGCGTACGCAATCATGATCCCGTACATACGCAATCATGGTCCCGTATATATCGAATAATGATCCCGTACATACGCAATCATGATCCCGTATATATCCAATCATGATCACGTACGTACGCAATCATGATCCCGTACGTACACGATCATGATCCCGTATGTATCCAATCATGATCCTGTTTGTACGCAATCATGAATACATACATACGTAATCATGATCCCGTACGTACGCAATCATGATTCCGTATGTACACAATCATGATCCCGTATGTACGCAATCATGATCCTGTACGTACGCAACCATGATCCCGTTTGTACGCAAGCATGATTCCGTACGTACACAATCATGATCCCGTACATACGTAATCATAATCCCGTATGTACGCAATCCTGATCACGTACGTACGTAATCATAATCCCGTTCGTACGCAATCATGATTCTGTATATTCGCAATCATGATCCCGTACGTACACAATCATGATCTCGTACGTACACAATCATGATCTTGTATGTACACAATCATGATCCTGTATGTACGCAATCATGATCCCGTACATACGCAATCATGATCCCGTACATAAACAATCATGATCCCGTACGTATGTAATCATGATCTCGCATGTACACAATCATGATCCCGTACGTATGTAATCATGATCTCGTACGTACACAATCATGATCCCGTATGTACACAATCATGATCCCGTACATACACAATCATGATCCCGTACGTACACAATCATGATCCCGTATGTACGCAATCATGATCCTGTACGTACGCAATAATGATCACATACGTACGCAATCATGATCCCGTACGTATGTAATCATGATCTCGTATGTACACAATCATGATCTCGTACCTATGCAATCATGATCACGTACGTAAGCAATCATGATTGTGTACGTGCGCAATAAATGCCGTATGTACGTAATCATGATCGCGTACATACAAAATCATGATCCCATACGTACGCAATCATGATCATGATTATTTTATTGACTTAATATGCAATTATATATCAAGAGCTCTCATATGCCTATCATCTGGTCTTGAGTTTAGAGAAGCGAGCAAGGGGAGGGGGTGGGAGAGCTTTAACACTTCATATGTACATTTTGCGAAGTGACCATTTATGCCTCTTGTATTT
Organism: Flabesymbios commensalis; assembly: GCA_964017125.1. Lineage (NCBI taxonomy): Eukaryota > Metazoa > Annelida > Polychaeta > Terebellida > Flabelligeridae > Flabesymbios > Flabesymbios commensalis. The sequence goes on from OZ024904.1 coordinate 9,058,862, forward strand.
TCACATGGGTAGTTCATGTCTGTTATGTGGAAGTGTAAACTATGTTGGTCAGGTACAATCTTGTATTTTCATGTTGTTGTATAATATAAAATATTTATTTTCTTTGATAGGCCTACATGTACAGTTAAACCTAAACAACAAACAAGTCTAATAACACCACTATGCTTCGTCTTTTGCTTCTGTATTTTATTGCGACTGAGATTTTTCAGCTCTCAATTTGAATGGCGGCCATGCTTGAAAATGATACTAAATATATGTTCAACGCACTCCGCCCCCCCCCCCCAAACCGGTATGCTGGAACTATTTTCAACAAACACCCCGGTAACCTGACACTAGTTCGACCCTCACTCACATTTCACAAAAGGGGCCTTCCCGGGCAGTTCCCGGGCTGTTTTTGGCCGTTTTTTGGCCGTACAGCACGGACCTGGAGGGACCCCGGCCAGGTGCAGTCCATTTTTTTCACCCCGCGCGGGCCCTGGGTTACTTTTAATTCTAGCTTAAAAGTAATCCGGGCCCCTGCGACAAATATACCACGGTTCAAGCCCGTAAACTGCCCGGCATGGGGTCGGAGGGGACCCTGTCGGGATCCGCCAGGGACACGGGGACAATTTTTGAAGAAAAGCACGCAAGATACCCGCCCGAGCCCCCTACGGGACCCGGGCGGAAGCCTGTGGGGTCCTGATTTATCAATGTTCAATCAATCAATCAATCCATTTATAAATCAATCAATCAATTTAGGCTACTACTCATTTTACAGACTGTTTTTGTAACTTGAATCGCCTTGCATCGCAAAATGTATACAAATAGCCCGGTCTTTAAATTAGGCTTACATTTGCCTAATAACATCAGTTTATCTAATAGATAAGTCGAGTAAAAGAAGATATTACACAACCTGTTTTTCATTATTAATTTAAAACATTCTTCTATATAGGGGACTAATACTTTTCTCAATTGAAGGACCAACACGCTGGACCAGCCACTGATCTATCCTGATTAAAAGTTTGAAGTATTCGTGGTGTTAGACCCTGTAAAAGGGTCTTGCATTGCCTGCAACGGGCTTTCAGAGTCAACCAGGTCTATATTTCTTGCTCTAGGAGTAATGCCACAAGGCCGACGTTGTAACGGTCTCGGGCTGCTGTAAGCCTAATATAAGCCTGGGGCTAAATGAATAATGTCAGCATTGTGAATATTGCTTTGCATCGCTTTCTGCACAATAATGGCAATATCGCGATATAAAGAAGCCCAAAGTCGGGACTATACTCTACTCATATCGAATGACTTCAAGTGCTATTCAAAGTGCATAGTACCATAGACAGCACTACACACTCCAGGCCTTTGAACAGTTTGGAGCACTGTATATGCACAAACTCGATGACGAACATCCCACCTACCGGGATTCGAACCCAGTACCTCTGCGTTTCGTGAGGGATACCTGCGAGCACGGCCGGGCCCCGGTAAGGATTTCAGAGAAATGAGAACAAGTTTCTTCACGGGCGCCCGCCAGGACCCGCTAGGGCTCCGGCAGAGTATCACTAAAACTATATTTGATAATGACCACAGTGCCCGGGGCCTGCCAGGGATTTAGATCCCGGCCGTGCTCACAGCCCGGACGGGGCCCGGGCTAATTGTGACCTAAGCATAATCTGTAACATTAAAATCGCTTTTAATTTATGTTTCCACTAAATACACAAAAATAAAATATATATATATAATGATAGGCAAAGTTGTGGCCAACGTCTCAAACATTTGGCCACCATGATTAAAACGATTTGAAACAAACTATCGTATTTTCATGGTGAGCACCAAGGTTACGAGAATATGCGATATGTGTCAACCAATCACGTTAGTTAGCGGTGATTGATGATGGGTTGGGGGGGGGGGTAGTTAGGGAACTGTCAATCAAATACCTCCCACAACTGATTCTGACATCACATATGCATTATGCATTATGCATGGCACTCTCTCCACGGAGACATCCAGCCAACTATCACTTAATTAATACTGGGCCGATGTTCCGAGCATTTGTCTCACATTTATCCAGCCAGTTTTGTGCTAACATTTGCTGTTTTTGTTCCCTGCATCAAAAAAGACACACCAAATTATAATATCATCACTCAGCAAAAACTAGATAGTGATCCAATGCTGGTTTAATGTTGGGTCACCGTCTACGACACCAGTGCAACGTTAACCCAGCCTTGGCTCAATATTTCGTGTTTGCTGGGGCCAAAAAAAATATATGTTTGTTTCCGATTTGTTGTCATTTTAACCAGTGGGTAGGTAGGAAATTTATTTTATTTTGTTTTTTGTCACTTTAACCAAATCGGTAGGTAAGAATTATTTTTTAGTTTATTTGGGGCCAGGTTCACTTCCATGCATGTCTTATCTGTACATTACGTGACTATTTTTTGTTTTTTTTTATCCTCTCCTCTCCTTTTCGTAACGTTTTTTCAGTTACTTTGACTACATCCAGTAACTCATCATTCCTCATTTTATGGATTTTCTAAAAAAAAAAAAAAATTTTTTTTTTTTTTTTTAGAAAATCCATAAAATAAATTTGGGTCGCAGATGTTTTAATAGGGTCGGTCGGAAATCGGAAACAAACAATATTTTTTTTTAGGCCTGGGTATACGAAATACGGATTGGGCGTGGTTTGTGATACAAGACAAGGGCTTTTATATTAACAATGCAGTAGATATCCCGGCTCAAATCTGGTATTCTACCTGATTTAAAGGGACCCCTTGGGATGAGACATTTTCAATGTTGTCAATTTTGACAATTTAATTCATATGAAGCTATATAGCCTACTGATCTTAGCTGAAAATACGAAAAAGTCGAAAAACTATTTTAAAGTACCAAAAAAAAGTGAAATAGTTGTGTTTCCAGGTCGTATATTGCCATGTAAACAAAACAAGTCAGCAATATTCAGCACTTTACATCACATATTCCCACGTATCAGACGGTAAGATCAGAGCAGTCGCCGCTAATTGGTGTCTAATAGTCAGGACACGGGAGGACACACCTGCAGCTCTGATTGTCTACCCAACGCTGGGCCGATGCCATCAGCATGTGGCCCAATGCTGTGAAAACATTCAATCGTCCTTCAGGTATACAAATAGTTTGTTTGGGTTACTTCTGGTTTCATAGAAATGTTGAAAAATATTGGTAAAAATATGAAAATTCTTTAAAAAATAAAAACATGATTCGTGGGATACACTACTTCAGTACGGAATTAAAAACGAGAATTGATGTCATCCCAAGGGGCTGCTTTAAATACCAGTTAAATGACGGCGGGGATTGGCTGATCACGTCATGTGACAGGCTAAACCACTATTCGATTGGTCGGGGGTAGAATATGCCACGCAGTAGCTTCCTGGTGCATGGAGATTTTCATTAAGTAAATGCCTACAAAACCTCGGTAGAAACCATTCATACGAAATTGTTGCTTCAATGTAACTAATTTCACTGATCAAACTAATATAATTGAATGTGTTTTTCTCAACAAATAGAGAAATTAATCATTTTTTTAAATAATTATTCATTCATATCAGTTACGGATGTAGAATGTTAAAATAAATAACTGGCACAGATAGGTCCAACTGGAAACAGTTCTCTGTGAATATTGTAAACCTACAATGTATATTTTCTAGAGAGAGATGAACACACGTATATGTGTTCACCGATGTTTTGAGTTTCTGTGACTGATGCTCTACAGTTTAGGCCTAAAAAAAAATATTGTTTGTTTTCCGATTTCCGACCGACCCTATTAAAACATCTGCGACCCAAATTTATTTTATGGATTTTCTAAAAAAACAAAATTTTTTTTTTTTTTTTTTAGAAAATCCATAAAATGAGGAATGATGAGTTACTGGATGTAGTCAAAGTAACTGAAAAAACGTTACGAAAAGGAGAGGAGAGGATCAAAAAAACAAAAAATAGTTACGTAATGTACAGATAAGACATGCATGGAAGTGAATCTGGCCCCAAATAAACTAAAAAATAATTCTTACCTACCGATTTGGTTAAAGTGACAAAAAACAAAATAAAAAATAAAATAAATTTCCTACCTACCCACTGGTTAAAATGACAACAAATCGGAAACAAACATATATTTTTTTTTGGCCTTATTGTACCAGGTCGTGACTCCCCGTGAGCAAAGAATAATAATAATAGATCAGGGTGTGTTACCAACAAGATCAACTTAAATAGATCATTCTAAATTTATCCAGTCAATAAATAGATCCCTCTAAATTTATCCAGTCATTATTATTCAACTTTCTAGCTTTATGAACGTCTTAACCAACATATAATGTTCCTTTTATGGGGCCTATTGATCATATATATATGTATTGGAACCATTGCTTTTAGTACAGGAGGAATGGACCCATTTTTGGAGTTGAGTTGGCACTTAAATATATCACGGAAAAGGTTTAAGTCTGTAGTTTATGGTGGCGTATATCGTTTTTGCCGTAGGGCCTACGTGGTCGATATTTTTTTCAAACGTACGTTTGTGACGTCATGTCGCTATGGCAATGACGTCATTTTCTGAACCAAATTGGCCAGACAAACTACGAAATAGGGGTCATGTTTAAGCCACTGCTCAGTATTAGTATGGTACGGTGTCGATTCCTAATGTGTCGGCACATACTACGCACACCTGGTAATAGTTGAATATATTCATTATGTCGTAAATTCACATTTAATGACCATAAAATTACATAAGTCTTTGATACAAGTGAATATATTGTTTTAGAAAAATAGGCATGCGAAATATTGTAGAGAATAAAGTTGTGTGTTATATATTTAATTCTGATTACGGAAACACTTATAATATATCATTGGAAAGGAATTAATCTCTACATGTGCGTGAGCTAGCGGTAGTAACGTCAAAATAATCATATGGTGAATACAACGCTCTTTTATGACGTCATAGTTTTTCGTATTTATCAAGCTTACCTTTGATTTATCCACAATTTATCACGACTCGCTCAGCATACCCCAGCATACACAACACGTTGACCCAATGTTGCCCTTATGTTGGACCAGCGACAAAGACGGTGGGTCAACGTTAATGTAACATTGGCTCAACGTCTGCTGTTTAATGAGTCTGTCACCCAAGCCCTCTGTTCAATGTCCCCAATATAACAAAAAATGCCTTATTAGGGCGAAATATGCTCCAGAATGCATTATGTAAGTCTTAATTAAATTTAACAATTTCTCGGAGAGCATGCATCCGACCCCTCTAGACAGTAATAGAAGGAGGCTGACTGAGTCAGATATAGGATAGGCGCCTCCTGTCAGTCAAATCTTGGATCCGTCAATTAGTGCAAGAGCCTTAGTGTAATGTCTAATACGATTTGAAGGCAACAAAAACATACATTTATTTTCAATTGGCTTTCATACAATAAATTACCTCATTACTTGTGTATCTATAAGTAATAGAATCCTGTGGCTGGAGGACAGTGTCATCTCAATCATCTCACCATCCTCAGGAGGTTCTCCTGGCCCAGTTTAGCCTATATGTGAACAAAGGTGGCCTAAAGCCCGATTCATTTCATTTCATTTCCAATTGCAGGGTTTGACGAATTTAACCTGTTGTTAGCGCAGCCTGACCCGTCAGATTTTAGAGTGATGAGTCACATAATACCATGTCCTAACGATATACGCCATATTCTGAAAAAATAAAATGCCATATTCTGGCTTTATACTGCCGTAACCCGACATTGTTATACACATCCTGATCTTAACATAGTCATAGTGCCATGCATCTTAATATAATAATGACGATGAACTGTTAGTTATATCTTGATTTTATAGTGCATATTCGGACATTATTCTGCCATATCCAGACATTAAGATGACATTTAATGATGCCAAACATGCATATCCTAGCATATCCATGGATATTATAATGCAAACATCATGACATTATATTGTCATATCATGAAAAAAAATTACTTACTCTGATAAAAAATGTCGTCCCCTGACCATACACTGCCCTACATCCTGACATAAAAGTGTAATTTCTTTCAAAAAAATGCCACATGGTGACGCCATACTACCATGTCCTTATATTACAATGCTATATTGGCACATTAAAGGGATTAGCCCAGGCTAAAATCATCAAAAAAATCAGTGATTTTATTTTGGCTTCTTAATATGACCATATGATGTAAACATGTCCATAGACTAGAACTGCAAAAGTTTTTTATTTTGTGTGCTGTGCATTTACCAGTTAGGCTAGATATGGAGACGAAATTCTTGATTTCTAATTATTGACAACCATGTCAAAAATAAGAAATACGGGAATTTCGTCTCTATATCTAGCCTAACTGGTGAATGCGCAGCACGAAAATTAAAAAACGTTTGCAGTTCTAGTCTATGGACATGTTTACATCATATGGTCATATTAAGAAGCCAAAATAAAATCACCGATTTTTTGATGATTTTAGCCTGGGCTAGTCCCTTTAATATGCCAGATCTTGATATTATAATGCCACATCCATCTATTGTGAGGCCATATTGTGTCATTAAGCAGCCATATAGGCTACTGATATTATAATACTGTATACTGACATTAATATGCCACATAATGAAAATAGAATGTCATAGCTTGGTATTAACATGATATCAAAAAATGTATGATCTAATGATATAAGACTATATTGTGACATTAAAGTGGCATATCCTGATTATACAATGCCATATCCTATATAGTGCAATCTCCTGCAATATTATTGCCATATCGAGACGTTAAACGGCCATAACCTGATAATATAATTCCACATATTGACTTTATAATATCATAGCCTGACAGTCAAATGTGATATCCTGACATTAAAATTTCATTTACTTATTTTTGAATGTCGTCCCCCGATAATACACTCCCATAGAATGTTATATGATGATATTGTAATGCCACATCCTGACATAAAAGCTCCTCTAACCCTTGAATACATTTCAAGTCATAAATTTGCTTTAAAAACTTTGGAAAAAATCGTCGTTTGCGCAGTAAGGCTTATTTTTTATGTTTCAGTCCAGTTTAAAAAACTGATATATTTAGATCTAAATAGCAGTGGCGTAACTCCACTACATACTCGCTAGCTCGATAGCTCGAGATGATTGATCAGGTTGTTTTGCCAGTTAAAGTTATTATATGGTCCGCGGGCACGAGATTCCACCTGCGTAGAATGTCATCTATACAATTTGAAGGCGGCGGTAATATTTATTAGTAAGAGTAAATCACATTAGAAATAGGTCATGTATTTGAATCTGTAAGAAATAATAACCGGCTTGTTTCTCTTCTGTGAAAAATGCATTTAATATTGATATTAAATATTCATCTGTTTATTCAGCTCATATGAAAATTCTATTTTATCATATCATTAAAAATAATAATATTGAGTAAGATTTTCCTAGCACTCGGGCTTCAGTGGCTTCAGTGGTGAAAGGGTTAAACCAACATTAACCCAACAATAAACCAGTATAGTTATGTTTGCTGGAAGTCGTTCATTTCCACTTAACTCATACCTTTGCACACGTCACACACCTAACATGGCAGAGACAGAAGCAGATAAATTAATGGGTTTATTTTTCTAGAGGTTGGCAGCCCTACAGATATTCTTGGCTACCTCTACAGTTAAAACTAATAATTATGTCATTATACCAGAAGATGACGCAAAACTAAATGACCAGGCGTCATGCTTAAGAGGTTGGAATCCGGGTCTGAGAAATGATTGTATGTATGTGTAAAACAATAAATGATGGGAAAATGTCACATTATATAATGATGTAGCAGTTAATTGATAAGATAAAGGTTAGATGTAATACAGTAAAATACTGTGACGTTTATCAGAAATGTTTTTATTTCATTTCAGTGTTGATATATGTTTTAAGTATTGAAGTGCCAGAAGCGTTGTGTAGGCAACTGTTATTGTTGTATTTGGGGATTTGTTTGTTCGGCTCTCTGTGTTTGCTATTGTACATGCTCTCGCCTCACTCTGAGTGACTAAGAAATGAACTATGCGAGAATGGAAAAACAGATAAATTTAAAAAATACGTTCAGAATGACTATGATTTTCCCTTTTTTCATTTTTAAGTCATATTTGACAGTGAAAAGGACTTTTTTGGGTGACCTTGACCTTGTACAAAACAAATCCCTCCCGAACTGTTTCGTGACGCGAAAACACTACAAAACGAGGTATTATATGATTCTTTGTGTCTTTTATTTGTAAAGTTAAATGATTTGGCTCGCTCCAATTAATTACTTTCAGTTGAAATATATTTTTTAGAGAAGTCCCTTAAAAAGCTACGTAGAAACCAAACATCTGTGCCTACAATAATCATGGCAAACTAGACTAGTCAAGTGTTCACAGGACAGTCATATTAATTTGACTTCAGTTTCAAAATAACCACAAAACACGAATATATAGATTCTTCCTCTGTCACACCCTTTAAATCTCAGACGATCGGGGGCCGTTTTGTATAGTTATTTTGCTTAAAAATTGTTGCAACCTCACTTGACTCACCTTATCTGTTATTAAATGAGACAAAACAAATCTTTTTCTGTGATATACACTTAGCTAAATCATGAGGTAATGAACACGCGTGTGCACTGAGAATTGTATTATGTGTTGTTGTATCTTGCTTGCTGAATCCCTCTTAGACTTCTGATCTTTTTCTTCACTAGTAACACCCTATTCTGCATGATTTAACCGTACCAGCCTTACTTTAAATAACAACTGTAACAACTTCAACAGCTGTAGACTAACATCATCTTCGCTTGTCAATTTGAGCATTTTATTGCTTCAAAAATAGGGAAATTAATATAGGAAAAAAAACACTCAAAGGGGGGGGGGGGCAGAACCGCACAAAATCTGTACTATAATAAGATAAGGTTCTTCCTTCGTTGTACGCTCACTTTCACAAAATCGCTCTTTCCCGCCACTCAATACAGGCCTATACCTCCCACACAGCTTATACATTTAATCTAAGAACGTCCTCTGATTTATTTTTATAATTTGGCTTTTATATATTAGTAAATGAGTGAAGCAGTCCACATTATGCGAAATAAAGACCGAGAGCGCAGCCCCAGGTCTTTATTTGTCAAAATGTCGAACTGCTGAACTCATTATCGGATATAGTCACTCTCCCCACGGTTCAAACCGCCCCCCCCCCTACCAGCACCCCACCCATTTACGGCTGGTGTCTGGCGCCATTAGACAGTAGACAATAAACAATAGACACTTTTTTCATACTATTTTAGAAAACAAGTTAAATAAAAGATATCACGCTGTTTTAAACTTGGCAAATAACATAAACGTTGACCCATACTTGAAACAACATTGTTCCAAAGTAAAATTGATGTTTCATAATTATGACACACCACAATCAAAATCCGCAATACGGGGGTCATTTACAATGGACAGCGTCTCAGAGCTGGACGTGCTGCTCTCCCAAATAATTGTCGTTGCAGAAAATAAAGAAAATAAGAACGAAATGAAGAATATATTACCATTATTTATATACCCGGGTGACAGTGAATTTATTTATCAGGAGATTCTTAGGTTTCGAAAAAAACATAAGAAATACAGTTTTTTTTCCTTTTTTAAGAATTTAATTATTGTATAATGGATGAGCATAGGCTTTTATTTTAAATTGTTGTGTTTCTCTCAGTGCCACATTTCCACATGTAGACCCACAATAACAGCCACTGACACGAACAAATTAATTACAGTTGGGTGTCAGAAAATGGGTGGTGAAATTGCTCCAGAAATGTCTACTGAAATAATTTTTAAATGCATTTAAAGGAAGGATAACCAATATAAAAAGAAAGATGATATCTGGTATAAGTGATTAATATCTGCAAGCAAATATTTGCAACCAAAAATACTGCGCTATATATTAGGGTGCCCAGGGTACCGAAGAAATAGGCCTTAATGGTGAAAGCAACAAAACATAGCTTAATAATTGTATGTAGATCTAAGCGAAGATTATAAGAATTTGGAAATTATTTTTGAATGTCATATTATCAGTGGGTATTTGTAATTCTTCCTTCATAAATTATTGTCCTATTATTAAAAATATATATATTTACAATACTTTTAATAGGTGACATAAGTATTATCACGCATGATATTTTCTGTTTTTTTCCCAGCAAACAAGATACATTGACCCAATGTTGTTTGAATGTTGGTCCACTGTATACAACGCTGGCCCAACATTCAAACAACTTTGGGTCAGCAGCTCTTGTTTACTGGGTTTTGTTTTCTAAAATATTTGAAATTACTTACAATGTAGACTATAATTATATATTATAACTATTTGAAATGAGGTATAATTATATTTTATATGAAAGGCGTATAATTATAAGGGAAACTGTGTGAACGCTCGCCACGTTATTGTTGGTCTAATGTTTACACCGTTGGCCCATAATTTATACAACGTTGTGTGAAAGTCATTTTTACTATATGGAGAGGGGTATCCAACTTCTGTGGAGACAACGAGTAACGTCATAATCAAGGGCAGCGCCTGAATGTCTGCCAGTGTTTCTTAGTTGACCTCAGATGCACTCTACATTAGTGAAAAATAATCACTGGTAGACGTTTAATAATGCAGGATGAAATCTAGTCCACTCGTTTTTCGGCTAGATATTCCCGACTGGAAACAATAGAAAAAGGAGGGGGCAATGACTATTCAGGGCTCAACGCTATTTTTATGTAATGCTGTGCCCCTGTCTACAATCAGTACGATACTAATTGCCCTGTTCGATTCGCACCGATCTTAAAATAATTCAGTGCTTCGGAACGCCATGAATTGATCTGTTGATAGAGAGATAGCAGTAGAGTTGCATCGTTATGCCTAAACTCTATCAATGCATCAGTGTGCTTCCACATTATTTTATTCCCAGCTACGCCCCTGCCAGTGTTTAATTATACTCACGCAGTCGGCGACGTATTTGTTTCTTTTAAAAATATCTATATCGGATGGAACACATGTATAATTCGTTACCTTAGATTTAGTTCCTTATAGCCTACATGTTATTAAAAAATATTTTTCAACCAACATTAATTTTAAATTAAACAATAGTGATCTGATAAATAAAATACTTGCTCGGCAAAAAAACACATTGCAAAACTAAAAGCTAAGCAATAGGCTAATGTGGCTGCCGGGTGTTTTGGTTAACAGCATGTCATAAACAGCCCTCATGGATAGCCATCATCTCTAACATAGGAGGAAGCTAGACGCTTACATTCTAAGTGTTTATGATATTGACACTTATGTACACTGCTGTGTGTGGCATGAAGCAATTACACAGAGAGAATACAAAAGCAAGTTGATAACTGCTGCAATGCACCGATTTAAAATGAATAAGATTGTACACTGCGTTCAAGAGTGTGGACACACAAACAAAATGAAAACCGATTTGTCCACAGCACCTTTGGGAAGAGAAGCAGACACATATATATATTTGAGCAATGATATTCATGTGTGTGAATTGCCCCAGACCACACAGTCATGTTTATTCGTAATGAGTCAGATCCTTTGAAGGGACTGGCCGACACTAAAATCATCAAAAAATCGGTGATTTTATTTTGGCTTCTTAATATGACCATATGATGTAAACATGTCCATAGACAAGAGCTGTAAAAGTTTTTAATTTTTTGTGCTGCGCATTCACCAGTTAGGCTAGATATAGAGACAAAATTGCCGTATTTCCTATTTTTGACATGGTTGTCAATAATTGGAAATCAGGAATTTAGTCTCTATATCTAGCCTAACTGGTGAATGCGCAGCATAAAAATTAAAAAAAATACAGTTTTCTATGGACATGTTTACATCATATGGTAATATTAAGAAGCCAAAATAAAATCACCGATTTTTTTAAGATTTTAGCGTGGGCCAGTCCCTTTAAACTGGCTTTGAATGTGTCTTATGAAATAAATTACTCCAATAAGAAGTAATTTAAAACTTCTAAGCTGACTTCAGCCATTTAATTACAGTATCATGCATGCTAATTGTTAGTTGATCTGTGATGACCGAAGTAGTATTCATCATTATGCTGACTATAGAGTTAAACAGGGATTTTTGCTGAATCGCTGCGCAAACTGATTTTCACCCTAAAGAGACTACCATATTGTGTATTGTTATTTTTTACCCTTCAATGACCCTTGTTAGAAAATGTTTGTTGTTACATTATTGATTTAGATACTTATGTAAGTGCCTAAATGTTAATTTCAGTTAATAATTTGTTCAATGTTCTGTAAAACATGTAAAATGTCAAGTAACTTTAGTAATTGAATAAAAAAACCCCATAATATGAATTGCGAAATGACAATTATAAACCTATATAAAATCAGAATAAATTGGATGTTAACCTAACAAGTGAAATTTGTACCTGTTTACAATGTCACCTGCATAAGTATATTATTTTACTTACATTATTTCTCAAATAATGTAAATAAGAACAATCACATACTCGAGCAGATTTTGCTTAGGTTTCGAAAAACACATAAAATTGAAAACATTATTCATTATTGTATTTCTGTTGAGATACAACACAAACTTAATGCAAGTTATATATTACAAGGTCGTATGTGCAACGTACAGCAGTGTAATTTTGACTATCAAAACTTTTGTAATTTTCACCATATTTTTCTTAAATTTATTCTTATAGCGTTGTATCTGCCACATACAACTATCTAATTTTATGATTTTTTCTATGACGATTTAAGGCGAAAAACAATGTAAACTTATGAATTGTTTATAATAGTGTATTATGTAAAATATTATGAGTCATTTAACAATTTTTATTTTAGAAGTTGTATCTGCAGATAAAACTCTATAATACTGACATTTTCACACATTTGACATTTTTGTCAACATTATACAGTTGTATGTGGTACATACATCGTTTAACCACTTTTTGTACAATATACGATTTTAATGTCTGTTTTGCAGTTAAACATTACTGGAAAGTTATTAAAACGTGAAATCAATCAGTTCTGAAAAAAATCATACTTCTATATTACACTGTCGTATGTGCACATACAACACTGTAATATTGTGTATTATCATACACAGGCCTCATTTTATAATATTATAAAGTCGTATCTTTTCTAAATGCTTGTTGCTATGCAACGCTAAGGTCTGATGCATTTTCTTCACATTGAACAAACGTCTATTTCTTATGTCTACAAAGGTTTTTTCAAGACAATGCTGAAATATTACTACTTTTTTTATTATTAAGTTTTTTTCGATTATCTCGGAATAATGAAAACTGTAGATACGACAGTATCAGGGTGACGATAAAGTCAAATATAATCTATATTTATTATCTGGTCGGAAAAGCGTTATTTTTAATAATCCGACGCGGTCCTTTAAATATGTTTAAAACACGCCCAGTGCCATTTTTTTCTTGGGAACATGTCTAAATCTTCCCTCTGTGTTACACAGATGAGAAACAAATAGGTCTCGGTGAATCCTGAAGGGGGTACATGGGGGGCTATTCTGCCCCCCAGACTAGTTGTAATACTTCATATTTGTACAGTGGATTTTCTATTATAAATATTTTGTAAATTATTACTACGCTTTCTCTTCGCTGGTGATGTATTCAAGAGACGCCACCAACTGTTAGAAAAAATCGTTCAAAGCTCAAACGAATATTTCGTGAAATCTGATTAATTATTTTCCAAAAGCAAGAACGGATTTCGATAGATTTGTAGATCTGAATGTTACAGGCGCGCAGCACCGAATATATTCGGATCTACGAATCAATTGTAATTGAGCTCTTTCTTCGACGTAAAATACACCAAATAGATACATGTGTTCTAAGATTTGATAGAGAAAACCACTATTACGTTGTCGGCATGGTAAACAAGATTCATGGTTTAAACCCGTATATTGTCCCAGACGTGGCCAGTATCAAAACAGTGGATTCGTAGATCAGACTGTACAGGTTTAACAAAAGACTTACGTCACAGATGTATTTAAAAGCTTCAATATAATATAATTATTATAGTTGTGTGTGGCAACATCAGTATAACGACTGGGTGCAAGACGCCGGTGACAAAGCAGTCATGAACGGGCTGATAACATTTGATCTAAAACAATGAACAATCATTTTTTGTCGCTCTACTGTCATTTCTGACATGCCGTCTCATTTAATAGCACAGTGAAATGGACCTCAGTATGGCGCTGTGCAAGTTTTACATTTTAATTTCCAACGTTTAAAAAATAAGCGCTTTATTTCACACTGATATTCAAGATAAAATATAAATCAGTGCTTTATATATATATATATTGCCTTTTTTATTTTTGATGTTTTTTTAATGTGAAATATTTCTCTGTTCATACCACATTTAAAGGCCCAATCCTAATTCCCTCTGTCGCATTCACGGCATGTTCTCATTAAAATAATACAATTAGTTTTAGGCTTTGATTTGCTATTATTAATAACCCTTGTCCATGTAGGATTGTATATAGATCTATACGGTTTCAAGCAAACTTCAATCAAAAGCAAAAAAGGACACTAAAATTGAATAAAAAACTCTACCACGCCTATCGTTGTAAGCCAGATTGATTCTGCTTTCATCTGAGAAAACAAGCATCGCCGGCCACTGGTCATCTAGGGATGAGTGAGTGATGGTTGTGTAATAATTACCATACTTGGTGTATCATTTCGAAAACAGTACTGTATGCTAAGTGATGGATGCTTAAGCTATAAGGGATTTAACGGCGATACATAATATTTTATTTCTATTAAATATGAAAGGTACACCAAAGCGCTAAGTTTGTATTTTGTCCCTCCATTTGAACAATTTCAACAGGACCTCCCGCTCATGGTAACGTTATATAGTATAAATGTTTGTTATTACTTTTACCTTACAAGATCACTTTTGTAGTGGCTGAGATAACTTTTAAAGTGACTGTGATCACTTCTGCAGTGATCATGATAACTTTTGGAGTGGCTGTTATAACAATTAAAGTGGCTGTGATAACTTCTTCAGTGGCCAAGATCACTTTGTTATGGCCTACACCAGTTTTGTTTTTGCTAAGATCACCTATGTATAGGCTGAGATAAATTTTAAATTAGTTGTTATTACTTCTTCAGTGGTCAAGATCACTTTTGTAGTGGCTTAGATAATATTCAAAGTGGTTGTAATCACTTCTTCAGTGGTTAGGATCACTTTTGTAGTTGCTGAGATACCTTTTATAGTGGCGGTAATCACTTTTTCAGGGGTCAAGATCATTTTCGAGGAAATGGCTCCAGAGAATGTGAAAGTAATAACAAATATGTATACCATATAAAGTAAACATAAGTGAAAAGTCCTGCTGATATTCACTAAAAAAACGTTGGCAGTTGTTCAAATGGAGGGATAAAAACAAACTTAGCGCTTTGTTGTTCATTGCGTAAGTAACGGGAATAACATAGTATGTATCCACGTAAAAGACCTTGAAAGTGACTTTCAACTGAAATCAAAGATGTTGGTACATGTTTTAATTTGGGTAAGCCCTACTCATTGTGCAAAAATGTGAAATGCGGTCAAATTTCCAGAGTCTGAAGAAAAGTGCGCAAATTTTGGGTCCAATAAAAAAGTGTGTAATTTGTTCAAATAGCTCATTATTTTTTATTACAAATGGGTTTATTAGGTCAAATAAAAAAGTGTGTAATTTGTTCAAATAGCTCATTATTTTTTAACAAATGGGTTTACTAGAAGTCAACAATAGTTCTAGAACATGTTTTAATCAAAACTAAGCATTGCTTACATACAAATCAGATGACAGAAAAAGTATTTTGACTATTTACTAAAAAATATGAAAAATAGGTATCATTAATACCAGCTTAAAGCTCTCTTGTACATTTGTCAATGATCGGACATTAAATATTTTTGATCCATGTGAAAGCCTCATATATGTGAAAATAATGGTGGCCTAAATCCCCCTTCCGGGTGACACCTTACCCCCAGCCACGTCTGGTCTATATGGCCATTTTTCGGAACATTTATAACTCATGGGTCAGTTATTAGGCATTGTTTAGATGCCAACGTTGGGCCAACGTTTCGGACATTACCCCAACATTGAAACAATGCTGGGTCAGCGTGTTTTGTTGACTTGTTTGTACATGGATGGGAATTAGAATGATGCGTGTACAACTAATCATTGTGGTTGAATTTAATACATTGATGATAACCTACTTATATTTCATTTTTTTAGCAAAATTTTACATTAACGGTCACCATATAAAATGGGCAATTTTTAGTATTAAGCCACTACCTAGAAAGGGTCACCAGTCATTATCTAGGAATATGTAGCTAAACAAAAAGTAAAATTAGAATTAGTCGCTCTATTTGTAGGAATTTCCTTCGGAATAAAAGTAAAGATAAAACCAAACACAGCAACCCCAGCTGTTCTCACTCCTACATCACTTTCTTTGACGTTTAAGTAATTGGTAGGTATATGATATGTAGTAGGTAGGTCTATGTAGTGCAGGGTTAACTGTAAAGAAATAAAATAATGTCCTGACTTTTACTATAAAATACTAATTCCTTCAGAATTATTATCAATAGCTAAAGACGCACACATATAGTTCACTTCAAAATTATCAAGTTACAAAGCTAAACTTAATAGCAAGAAGATATAAATTACATTAATTATTATCTATTCTGATCGCACACAGCATGTTCGACTGTACCTGTCAAACCAGAACAAGTACAGTGGCACCTGCTGGTCGGTCAAACTGGTCGGTCAAAGTTCCAAGTCAAACAGATACCGACAATTCTACAAAAATACACTGTTTAAATTCGCACACATTTTACTGAAAAACGAGCAATATGAATAACAATAAAACACATCATTTTCTTACCACAATTATGGGCATTATCTATGATTATGGCAGTTCAAAGGACAAATATTTCGCTGTCAAAAACACAGCTGTCATGGCTGAAGGACAGGTTGAACAAAAAACGTATCACTGGCGCCAGGTTAGGTCATTTGTAGCGTGGTTAACTCAGAGCCCGGGGGTACCGGGCTCGAATCCCGCTGCGGCCGTTATTTTTCCTTGGTGCACACTTATATGCAGTGACTAAAACTGTTTGAATTCATGGGATATTGCCAACCGAACGTATAACCGATTCGCGTAGTCCGAGCTTGACGTGAACAGCATGGTTCAACGTCAGAGATTGACAGCATAGCAAAAGCTGTGGTTTTCTATGCTGGTGGTCAGTGTACGCCGAAACTAAAAATATAATGAAAAATGTGAGGGTAGCCCTATTTAAATGATGAATTCACCTATAAAGACAGGGCTTCAAGTCCCCATGTTAAGGCATTATTCTAATGAGATGTACATCTGTCATTACAGAATGATATAAAAATAATTGATCAAACGATGACGCAGTAATTCATTGCGCAATCGATCGGATGCGCACCGTATTTTTGTGGCACAACTTTACGAATGGCAATGATTACAGACTCTGTATCGCACACAGAGTCTGTTATTACGGACTAGATTCACGCCGCATAAAAAAATATAGAAAAATATAAAGAAATGAAGATGACCAATATGTAAAAATTGACATGTAAACGATCAATAAAAACTTTAAAGAAATGCACAAAATAATGAACAACAAGTAAAGTTGTGCTGCTCAATTTTTCACAGGCAAATAAATTATCATTTAAAACATACATGAAACATTATTTTTTATAGTCAAGTGACAAAAATGTCTTTTAGGAAAATTACACTATTTTTCATCAATAATATTATTTTTCATTCATTTGAAGCTGGATATTGCCTCAGCAATTCCAGCTGTAAATGAATGAAAAATATAAAAGTACAACGGGTAATATACTTAGATTTTATATTGTTATTTCTTCCCGCTAAAATTCAGCAATTAATTATAATGTTTGTTTAATTAGTACAATATAGGCAGCACTAAGGAATGGTCACAAATGACCAACTCGAATGACGGCTAATGTCACTGATTGAACAAAAACTGACATTACATCTAGCCACGTGCATATACAGGCTAAACTGGAACATGAGAACCTCCCGAGAATTAGATGACACTTCCCTACAGACACAGGATTCGAGATTTGAGCACGACACAAAGGACGACACGAAGGCCGAATCTTTCTGAGTGGACAGGGGAGAAACATTGTGTTTTTAAACCTGAATACCAGAAGACGAACCGGTCCTGAGCAGGCGTTCTTAATCATTACAGCAGGCCCCACCACCTTACTGGTGACTATAGTGACATATATGTGACAAAAATGAGCAAAAATAACTGACTTGGATAGGTCGGGTGCAACAAGCATGATGGATGTATCCGGTGTCTGCAGTGTTCAACTTATTCCGAATGACGTTGTTATTTATCATGTATATCAGCTGAGAGAGTAGTAACATAGACTGAGTGATGTGAAATAGGCCTGTGAACAGTCAATATTACTACAGTAAGGAAATGAAAAAATGGACTCCACCAAATGAAATGAAATGTTCATCCACATCAGCTCATGATTTTGTTGTATCCAGGTGTATTCTACCTCAATTTGAAAATTAACTCTTCTCTTGCTGAATTTGGCGTCAGTAATTGAAGCCGAAATTGCTGACACAATTTCCAGCTTCATTTTGACGAAAAATGTTCTCTAATTGAATTATTTTATTTACTGCATGAGCATCTACCGCGAGATATTTCATATGTAACCCTATTTTGTTTTAATGTTGGGCCACCGTCTGCGACGTTTGCCCAACACTGGGTCAGTGTTTCGTATCCACTTTTGAAGCTCCCCGCACACATTCACTGACCCGCTAGACAGCCAGCAATTAATAATAACTGCGAGCTGCTGCAATCAACCTGTACTGACTTGAAGAGAGAAGCAGCGCATACGTTTCGCTGATTTATAAAAGAATATATTTTATTGATATTTTGCGGAGGCTATTTTCTAGTAAAATCCCTAAGATATGTAATAAATTGGAAATTATCACGCCACTGTGTAGGCCCCCTAACCCATTAATTCAACACATTTTAAAATCTAGAATTACATTATATTACATATCCAATGGTCTATTGTTTGAAATACCTGACATAATGTACATACATTTTCAGGACTGTTGGGTCTGTACTATAAAATCACCACTGTAAAATTACATGGAGATCCGTTGATAATTGACTGAGAAATTAGCAGAAAGCAATCGCTACTGGTCATAAATGAAGTAGTAGTAGTAAATTATTGCTTTACGTCATTTTTCAGCACAAATGGTGGTCATAAGTGAAAGGTTGTGAGAGAGCAAAACTGCCGTGCAAAGCCAAAAGGCAGTATCTGCTTAATTGTAAAGTAAGCAGATAATGCCGTTTGGCTTTGCACGGCAGCAATAGTTGCATAGCAATTAAAACCTCTAAATGCCTATCGCCGTTTCCAGCCTTTTTATTTGACCTTAAAGGCCCATACCCAAGTGCCTTAACCCTGTAACCGCACGATTTGAAAGGAGTTTACCTCAATTTTGTCAAATCTGAATAATTTTCACTCACTTGAAGTTGTGGATCGCGTCAGCGAAACACAACTTTATAAGTATTTTATTGGACAATTCTGCTCTGCAAAGCCAGAAGGCAGTATCTGATTACTTGTAAAGTAAGCAGATACTACCTCTTGACTTTGCACGGCAGATTTACGTCATGTGTTTCATTAGAAGTGCACAGTATGCTTGTATTATGCATTTCTGGCATACAACTTCACTATTTTTCTTATAATTGTATTTTATTATGTGTCTGAAACGCTAGCGACATTTGGTCTTAGTGTGAGTCTCATGACACTACTTATTGATATAATTCTTCCAATAGTTCTTTACATTGTCATTGTTTTGTTAGGTAGATCAATCTGATTGACTGAATATTTGAAAGGCTATGCCATTTACAAGATAGTAGATACAACCTTGTAAATAAAAAAAAGAACGATATAGTATAAATGAATGATATACAAAATCACTAAAATTATGCCAGTTTTCAGGGATGCCGAATGATATTTTGGGAAATCAGGGGTGTTGAACACAGTTAAAGGGTTAAACTACTGCGATGTTTGTAGAGATATAAATGGTGCCAGACCTAGAAAAGAGGAGACGTTCAACCAATAGTGGTCCAATGCTGGGCCATCGTCGCAGACGGTGGCCCAACATTAAACCACCATTGGTCAGCCATATTGTATTTCCTGGGGGGGAGGGGGGGGGGGGGCTTGATGGCACGTGAATATCAAAAAATGCTTTCTCTTGAGTGTTATTAGTATTCCCACGTGTAAAGTTTTGGCGGGGGGGGGGGGGCCACTGTGCACCCCCCTCAGGATCCACCGAAACTACTTTATTCGGCATCTTAGGCATATAGTCAAATATGAAATATATTTATTATCTGGTCGGAAAAGCGGTATTTTTAAAAATCCGACGCGGTTCTTTTAAATATGTTTAAAACATGCTCAGTGCCATTTTTTTCTTGGGAACATGTCTAAATCTTCCCTCTGTGTTACACAGATGAGAAACAAATAGGTCTCGGTGAATCCTGAAGGGGGTGCATGGGGGGCTATTCTGCCCCCCAGACTTCATAATACTTCATATTTGTACAGTGGATTTTCTATTATAAATATTTTGTAAATTATTACTACGCTTCCTCTTCGCTGGTGATGTATTCAAGAGACACCACCAACTGTTAGAAAAATATCGTTTAAATCTCCAAAGAACATTTTGTGAGATCCGATTAATTATTTTCCCAAAGCAATTTTGAAACTCTGTTAAAAAGATTTTCGTTAGATTTGTATATATGTATTTGTATATATTCGGATCTACGAATCAATTGTAATTGAGCTCTTTCTTCGACTTAAAATACAGCAAATAGATACATGTGTATTAAGATTTTATAGAGAAAACCATAATTACGTTTTCAGGATGGTAAACAAGTTTCATGGTTTAAGCCCGTATATTGTCCCCGACGTGGCCAGTATCAAAACAGTGGATTCGTAGATCAGACTGTACAGGTTTAACAAAAGACTTACGTCACAGATGTATTTAAAAACTTAAATATAATATAATTATTATAGTTGCGTGTGGCAACATCAGTATAGCGATTATCATATACGTATATGTATATATATATGTCATTTATCACGTTGTAACGGAATGACGGTATAATGTACAGTACTTGCTCCGTTCCACAGTGCAAATTAGATACATTATCATATACAAAATTGAATCATAACACTTCTGCCGGCACTAAAAATCAACATAGATCACGCAATTGCTAGATTTGAGGTTTTTAAATGCATCCGCGAGTTAAAAAACAATCTTTGACATGTTACGTCGTATAATTGGTGGTGCACCGAAGGAACAGGGTAATTACGGTACTGAAACGTAATTACATACTTTGATTTATAGTTTTGTTTTGATGCAAAACCAAATTTCAGTACATCACCCTAACCCTAATTATAAAAATAACTGTATAAAAACCATCGAGACGAAAGTTTTTTTCACAGTTTGAAATCATCATAAATGTCTTAGCTCATTCTGCTTCATTTGAATATCTTATTAGTCATGCATACTAACATTACGAACAAAACCTGGCATGCAGGGATTTGAGATACATAGCTTAATCTATACTCATATCATATGTGACGGGGTGTTTAAGGGGGGGGGGATTAATTACCGAAATATTTTATATCGAAATTTGTGACGTAACATATTCCGATTCGAAAGACAGACGAGGTTGAACTGATGTGAATGACTAGAACCAAACATTTCACACGCATTGCCATTTTAATTCCATGAATCATACAAACATAATAATGCGATATTTAAAGGCTTCTTTCACAGCTTCATTTTCAATAGCCAAGAATCAACAAGATTTCAAAGTCGTTGACCTTTATTTTGTCAAATCAGAATAACTCAGTTGAAGTTGTGAATCGCGTCCTAATAATATTTTATCGCATTTATTTATGAATAAATATACTATGGTATTTTGTCCAACCATGTCTAGACCCACACAAAGCGTAGGTTTAGCCTTGGCAAAACGTAGACGAGACAAGTAGACGAGAGAGGGGTGATGATAGGCTATATGTAGCATAAATGGTAATCAGCGATTATGAATGTCGTCAGCAGTCCCGTAGCTTCACACTTTGTCAGATGGCATTTTTGTCGGTATATCATCGTAAATCTATAATATCTTTCTTCGCCCTCCATTTGAAAAAATTAATGAAGTTAGCGTAGTAGTGGTGGCTTATATGTTGTCCCCAGGAAAGCATCATGTTTCATACTGAGAATAAATCAAACATAACTGATGATCCCTTAAGTAGGCCTAAGCTATCCCTCACCGTATTTTAATTTACGATGCGGTTTTTCTAGCATTGCTATTATAAAGTCATGCTATATCCTGTTGTTATCCGATGTGTTCATGCTTAAAAAAAAACAATAGTACATATTAAGTTCAATGTCGAGATGTTATTTACTTTATTTTGTTTGTTTTCTATGCATTTCTCACATCAACTGTGGGAAAGAGGTTCCACCTCGTGTTTATATATACTGTTAATTCATTTTTAAATAGTCAGTATTTTATCATTAATTCTGGTGAGCAAGCCGACCAGCAGATCACTTTCAAGCCATCTAACATATTTTGATATTTAAATTAATTATAGGCCCCATACAACGTAAGCCTCTCTGTGGTATTGTATTCTTTAAACATGTAACAAAATCGTTACATTTCTTTATTGACTCTGTAAAAGCAAATAGATATTTCATTTGCAATCAATTATTAAAATGAATGGAATTATGTGTTTTGATTTCATAAAATAAATACGTACAATATATCAGATCAAGGCTCATCCAGCAAACACAAAACATTCGTATAACATTTATGCAACGTCTTCGACGTTGGTCTAACATTGTATAAATGTTATACAAATGTTTTGTGTTTGCTGGGCACGTCGTCCTTATTTCCATGAATTATGTCATTTAAATCAATTTATATCATTGTTATATCATTGAATATATTGTGATCAAAATATTCTATACGATGCATAGATGCGACGAGGGGCTGAAAGGGTTAACGTTTATTATTAGACCTTGTTAATTAAAGCGACACAATCAGGCTAAAATCATCAAAAAATCTGTATTTTTATTTTCGCTTTTTAATATGGCCATATGATGTGAACAATTGTTCATAGACTGGAATTACATAAAAAAATTTTTTGATTAATTGAATTTATTTGTTGAATTCAGTCTACAACAACCAAGCTGTGCAGAATTTGGCCTTGTTCCGACAAACATAATATTATTACATGGGGATATACCTCCACTGACAGCATCCCCCCTCCCGGCAAACTCGAGACGCCGAAGCAATAATGGTTTTATGTTGGTCCACCGCTCATAATGTAGGCCCGGTGTTATTGAGCCGTTCTCAGGTCAACGTTTGTTGCACAAGGGGGGCCAAAACCCCTTTCAATTTATTTCATTTTCAAGTCTGTTGGGTCATCATTAATCTGAAACATCTTTCACCTGGACACAATAGGCCTAGTAAATTCTAATATAAAAAATAGTCTACACATTCCAAATGAGGATAAGAATGCTGGCTCAAAGTTGGTCCACCGTCTACGAGTGTTTGCTTGGCATTATACAGAAATAAGCTACTTATCACACATACTCTGAAACCTAAGATATTGACGTGTGGTCTTAAAACTAAAGGGTTAACTTCGATTATATTGATTGCATACCGGGATGCAACAGACACGAGCCAGCAAACACGAAACGTTGGCCCATTGTTGGGTTAATGACGGCCCATCGTCTTCAACGGACCAACGTCTCGTGTTTGCTGGGTCCGAATGAAATGGCAACTTATTGATAAATTATTCTATGTGATGCTTGGATGCCACGAGGGGCTGAAAGGGTTAACGTTTCTTATCAGACCCAAGTTAATTCAATTAGATGTAGTTTAAAGCCTTTCTTTAGCTTTGTAAAGATCGTAATGTGGCTGCCTGGAAATGTGTAGGTCGTAAATGCACACATATCACTTGGATGGGCAAATAACGTCATATATATCGGGGTATTGGTTGGATAACCTGGCCGGCATTTGAATTCACCTGATTTCCGGGGCTGCTAGAAGTAACCAAACCTCTCTCAGGCCTTCGCCCAATGTCGGTTTAATAGTGAGCCAGCGTCGCAGATGTTGGCCCAACCTTATGCCAGCATTGGAACGCTCATACGTTAGGACTGAATGGCCCTCAGCTGACGCTTGGGCGGGGGACCTGGTGCAGTGGTTAAAGTTGTCTTGTATATTATGCACTTTTGGTGTTGGGAAATGTGTAGGTCGTAAATGCACATTTCATTGGATAGGCAAATAACATCAGGATCTTGGTTGAATACACCTGTTAAGGTTTCCAGGGCTGCTAAAAGTAATATCCCCCCCCCCCCAATTACGAGGCACTGGCGCAAGTCAGGAAACAACGTCGCCGGCGTTGGCCCAATATGAAGCCCACTATTAAGCCAACATTGGGTTAATTTATGGTGCTTGTTGTGCTGTTGCTACTTTTAATAATTTAATCATCGAATAATCAAAGGTATGTTTGCCTGATGTTTGTAATACAGCATACATATCCGGTTCTTTTGCAAATCCTAATTTTGATGGTAATGTGTTTAACCAAGGATACTAGAACAGATGTTCTAGTATCCTTGGTTTAACATACTGGTCCACTATTACAGTCTGATTTCTTCGTCGTATTTATCAGAGGCCCATTTTGTCTGACTGTAAGAAGGATACATACTAGTGACTGGAGAGTGTCATTATCTTCTTTTAGTGCAGTCCACAGACGAGCTCGCTCCTCGAAATATTTGAAATGGCCTTCTTGTTCACTATTTCTCACAATATATTCTACAAATGATTTTTTTTTTATTTCCATTCTGAGTCAAAAGATAATAGTATGCGCTGCCAATCGATGTGTCTTATGTGTCTTGGAAGCTGATCGTTATAGAACTGGCAAAGAGGTTCTTATTACATAGATTACATAGGAAGTGATCACCCCAAGTAATCTACCGGTCCGGATATCTGTCCAGCTGTGAGGAGAGAAAGCACAGCTGGACTTCTGAATTTGGCTGACGATTGTTGACCATTTGAAGTCTGTTTAAACACCCTATTAGAGACGTGCACCCCAGCTAACACAAATAGTTGAACCAATGTTGGCTTAATGTTGGCCTAGCGTCAAAGACTGTGAGCCAACATTTAGCTAACATTGGTTAATTGACTTGTGTTGGATGGGAGAGACGTAGTGGTCACTATGTACAGAGAACGTGTTCTGTTATCAGGATATTTTAAACGTTGGCCGTGAGCGCTGACAACTGTATTCCTGATACCCCTATGGGATAGCTTGGCGGGAATATTACACCCGGGTCTCGGGTAGAATTTGGAAGTCTGCAACAGCATACTGTGTCCCTTAGTTTGAAACATCTTTCACCTGGACACAATGTTTAATTCTAATATTAAAAATATTCTACATGTATTCTAAATGAGGTTACAAATGTTGGCTCAAAGTTGGTCCAACGTCTACCCCAGAAAACACGATACATTGAACCAATACTGGATGAATGTTGGCCCATCGTCTCCGACCTTGGCCCAACATTCACCCATCATTTGGTCAATGTATCGTGTTTGCTGCTAGCACAACGTTAAGGCAACATTTGATAAGAGTCTCAAGAGTGTTTTTCTCGGCATGATGACATTGTCCAGATATAAGCTTACTGATCACATATTCTCTGCCACATATCAAATATTTACGTGTGGTCTTAAAGGGTTAATGATTGCATACCGGGATGCAACAAACAGGAGCCATACTGGTTGAATTGTTGGATAACCGACGTGGTGTGATAAGAAGCCAGCATAGAGTCAACTTCTCGTATATTCCGAACGAAGCCCTGTATTACAAACTTGCATTGTTTGGTTCATAAAATAATGTTTAGCTGGAAGTTAGCTGGAAATTAGCTGGAAATAGTAATTTTTGAAATGGCAACTTATCAATGAAGCATGACGATTGTCTCGTTTTTAATTAATATCCCCCGTAATTTCAATGTATAGCCTATTCTCTGTAATGCAAAACTATTCTAGGTCTATACTATGGGATTTAGGCTACCTAGATTTGTCATATCCTATATATCGGACTCTGACGTGATCCACCGACAGAAAACTATTAAACGCAACGTGAATGTGCACTTTCTGAACGACGTTGTATTTTTAATTCATTGAATAAGCTAATTTGTGAACAAACATAAAAATGTAACCATTACGTTACTACGTAAAGTAGCATTAATAAACTCCTTATTGTCCCAATTCTAAACGCTACACTTTTCGTTCTGGCAATAGATTCACTGTGAAGGTCTAACGTTGCTGATCTGTTAATTTAAACACGTGCCTTTACATGCAAATTTATATTAGGGCCTGTATGACTAATTTTATGATGGGCCCAGGAAATAGAAAGCGACGTTCACCCACGTTACGTTAATGCTGGGCCAGCGTTGTAGATGGTGGACCACCATTGCAACAACAACGTTTCTTGTTCCCAGCAAATGTTACTATGTAAAGTAACATTATTAAACTCCTTAAATGTTCCAATTCTAAACTTGTTTCAAACGGTAGACCTTTCTTTCTGGCAATGGATTCACTCAGGAAGGTCTACTGATCTGTCAATTTAAACACATGCCTTTAGGCCTACATTATTATTTACAAATTATGATTAATTTTATGATAGGCCCACGAAATAAGAAGCATTCACCCACGTTACGCTGATGCTGGGCCAGCGTTGTAGATTGTGGACCACCATTGCAAAAACATTGGGTAAACGTTTCTTTTTCCCAGCAAACGTTTACCTAATGTTGCCTTGAAGTTAATAGCCCATCATCTACAACGTTTATCCCACATCAAAACAACATTGTGTCGACCCCTTGTGTTTGCTGTGTAAGATCAATAACTTTATATATAAAGTTGTTGGTAAAATATAGCAGCTGCCCTGCAAACACGAGACGATGGTCTAATGGTGATTTAATGTTGGGTCAACCTATGTAGGCCTATATGTGGAATAACCCACAATCTGTTAGAGGTCAACGCAACCAGGGGGACAAGTTCAGCTCAACTGACATACTGAAGCTGTATGTACATGTAGTACATGCAAAGATCTACACACAGACATAGACCAAGGAGGTTGAAAAGAGAGGAGAGACTGCTCTGCTTCTGGACCTGAACCGATGCTTTCATTAACGAGGTCTTGGCGATAAGACGTAATTGCCTTATCACGCTGCAATTAGGCGCGTCACGTGGGGTGACGGTCCTTGTAAGTGTTTTGTGCAGCTTCTTTGGCCCAAAACTGATCGAGTCGTTCAATATGGCTGCATAATTTCGTGTAGTCTAATAAATATAGACTAAGTTACAATTTGCTTTCGGAAGAGATGGATGATGGCGTTTTAATCTGTTGGATACATGCCAAATGTAAACA
This sequence comes from Flabesymbios commensalis, assembly GCA_964017125.1. NCBI lineage: Eukaryota > Metazoa > Annelida > Polychaeta > Terebellida > Flabelligeridae > Flabesymbios > Flabesymbios commensalis. The sequence continues at coordinate 9,086,354 of OZ024904.1, forward strand.
AATTGCACGTACCAAAAAAATCCCAATTAAGACTTGTCAAGGATCATGAGTAAAAGACGAGGCGATGTGTAAACTTGACCAGTTAAATATGTGAGCTCAAAAGTATGAGCTGTTTTCTCAATGCACACCCAACAGTTAATGACAATTTGTTATGTAGCAAATTGAAGCTCGAAATGAAATTGAAGCTCAAAATGATTTAATTTTACTCGTAATATAATATAGCTGCATGCATGATGACACAATGCCAGTTGGATTATAATCGTGAATCGACTGGACACACATATGATGAAGACACAAACATACTCGTCGTATGGGCAAAGTAAAAATCATAGGCTGTGAATGAACTTTAATGACTAAAGTTCAAGGTTTTACATTCCATTACCTGGGGGAAGGGGGGAATCAGCAAATTGTAATTATTGTTTTAGTCAATATTGGAAAGATAAGTCAACCCGCAGCAGCTATTTATTTAAAATCACCAGGCATTGAGAACAATCATTTAATTTCATGCTGAATAAAAATAAAACATTTTGGCTAAATATACCTTTTAGTCCGAACCGAAGAGAAATATATAATTATTGGTTAAACTATCTAAATTATTTGATTTATTGTTATGCCTTTAATTATGTATTAAGAACTATAACCCACCTATATGTCTATACAGAACGTACAGGACTGTAAAGATGCCCAAAGAAATAGTTCATAGGCGCTATCAAAAATGCCGCGCAGAGCCTTATGCACCACACGGTACACTGATTCCTGACCAGGATTAGGTCTGAGATATAAATTATTTTACATCTACACCATTGTTTTGGTGTACCGTGACATACTTTGTTTGTTAGATGAATATTACTAGAAGTAAACAACAATCACTTGTAGGTTCAAATAGTTGTTTTTATGACTAACTCAGCCAAATATTGGCCGATTTTCAAAATTCAAAGACTGCCAAACACATCGTTTACTAACAGCTCCGGTTATCTTAACTGTGAGGTCAGCGAGTGCACCACTACCTCCTGCCTGTGGAACTGTGTCAAGCTCCAAATGCTAATGAGGTCAGGTCAAACAGCGGGTCACGGTCTAGAAACGAAACTCACATGGCAAATTCGCTGAGAGCATCGGTCCTGCAGATTTGCGGTTAATTAGGAAGCTGTAAAAAAGACATTAAACCACGGGAGGCTACCAATGAGGATTCAGTGGCGCTATCAGCCATGTCCGTGTCTGCTAGCAGGGGGTTTAGCTTCGATATGGGAAGCAGTCTCTCCTCTCTTTTCAACCTTCTTGCATAGACCTATGACAGGATACAGGGATACAGGGTAAAACAAAGAACCCCTGTTCACTAACATCACCCCCAGCCCCCACCTATTCTGAGGTCCTACACACAGAATTGTTTTCACCACTGAGAAAAGTACACAAACCATTGGCCAATCACTGAGCAGGACTCGTCTGCCGCCGCTGCGACCTCATGAATAATTAATACAGCATCTTGTCCTGCTGTAGTACCCGGCTCATGGACGCTCGTCATCACGAGTGGCTAGCTACAATTTATGTGGAGCCACCTGGCGAAAAGAATTTTAACGGTATCTTTTATATGAAAAGACAGTAACACGGCTCAGAATATCACCTTTCTAATGATACTTTGCATGTGATTATCGGCCGGTTGGTCACAGAGTTACGAAGGGAGACGTTACGGTACCCTCAGAAATGACGATGGGCGAGTTGTTTATTTCTCTGATACAATTATAACAACCATCCCAATATTTATAATGGGTTTGACCAAGCCGCTGATGGTCTAGATGAAGGCCCGATGTTTTTTTTCTTTTAAAGGATCAACACTGAGGAAAATTCCTTCCTTTTTGTCACTACACCAGCCACGAACATCCCATGAATATTACCTGTGTATTTTGGTGATGTTCACGATGTCCCGCAAATATGTAACAGAGCTAAAACGAAAAAATGCCATTTGCCTGGGTATGGGCCTTCAAGCAAAACATCTTGAAGGTGTAGCGAAGCTCATTACATTTACTAGATTGTCAGGTTGTCATTTAAACCTGACATGCCACTGCAATTACCACCACCAAGTGAATAAGAATTACCCTCATTTTAGACCCGTTAAGTGCCAAATTATTAATAAATTATAATTTTTACCCATTTAAAGTTGTCCCTCGCTGACGCAACTCACAACATCAAGTGAGTGAAACTTTCAGAGATTTGGCAAAATGAAGGTCAACGATTCATTGTTTATTTGACTTCCCAGTTTAAAAACATGCAAAAATGGTAAAATATCATCATTTAAATGAGTATTTTTTTTTAACATGTTATTAACTTTGGTTGACGGAAACAGGTCAAAACAATCCCTACGAGCCCTGTCAACCATATTAGTGAATTAAAATTCATAAAGCTTGTTGATTGATGTCACATGTTTAAAAACTGATATGCATTTGCATATAAAAAAATGTAAACGCCAATATAGTGGGGGCGGCGTTTAAAGGGTTAAACCTCTTGTTTAACTATTAAAGCGCCTAATTTAATAATTTACATTTTTGATATCCGTTAAAGAAGATGCGTCATAAAATTATTCTATTGTCAAGAAGGTAAAGCAGCTATTTTTACGAAGCCCCAGAAGCCACATTTGCATTCTTCTTCTTATTTTTTTAACTCAATATATTGAGTTAACAACTCGAAATATTGAGTTCATAACTCGATATATTGATCTTACAACTCTTTGAAGAGTTATTGACAGTCGCATACTAAATATGAAAACTATCTGTTATTATTTAATAACATTACTTACATTTTTTTCACTAACGACATGTAAACCACATTTATTACATTTGTAAATTGTATTTATAGTGTAGCATATAATTATTTCATTTACAAAATGTGATGCTTGTGTAATATTTACATACATTATAAGTATTTATTGGACAATTCTGCTCTGCAAAGCCAGAAGGCAGTATCTGATTACTTGTAAAGTAAGCAGATACTACCTCTTGATTTTGCACGGCAGATTTACGTCATGTGTTTCATTAGAAGTGCACAGTATGCTTGTATTATGCATTTCTGGCATACAACTTCACTATTTTGTTATAATTGTATTTTATTATGCGTCCGAAACGCTAGCGACATTTGGTCTTAGTGTGAGTCTCATGACACTACTTATTGATATAATTCTTCCAATAGTTCTTTACATTGTCATTGTTTTGTTAGGTATATCAATCTGATTGACTGAATATTTGAAAGGCTATGCCATTTACAAGATTTACAGTTTTCAGGGATGCCAAATGATATTTTAGGAAATCAGGGGTGTTAAACACTGTCAAAGGGGTTAAACTACTGCGATGTTTGTAGCAATATAAATGGTGCCAGACCCAGAAAAGAGCGCGCCAAATCATTTGGCTTGAACCAAATAATCATTTGGCGCGAACCAAATCATTTGGCTTGAACCAAATAATCATTTGACGCGAACGAAATCATTTGACTTGAACCAAATAATCATTTGGCGCGAACCAAATCATTTGGCTTGAACCAAATAATTATTGTGAGTGAGTGAGTAAGTAAGTGAGTGAGTGAGTGAGTGAGTGAGTGAGTGAGTGAGTGAGTGAGTGAGTGAGTGAGTGAGTGAGTGAGTGAGTGAGTGAGTGAGTGAGTGAGTGAGTGAGTGAGTGAGTGAGTGAGTGAGTGAGTGAGTGAGTGAGTGAGTGAGTGAGTGAGTGAGTGAGTGAGTGAGTGAGTGAGCATAAACAACTTAAATATGAGTTAAAGCAATGAAATATGTTGCCCGAAATGAATATATATATATGCCATGCAAAAAACCATGAGAAAAGATGTGTCACACATTAAATTTGAACAACCTGTTCAAAATTTATATAAACAAAAAGTATATGGCGGCCATCTTAGATTTTCGCTTTTCGTGTATTTCCTGTAAACTATTTTTGCAAGGTTGTTCACCTAGGTTGTGTTTTTGGATATATGGAGAGATGATTTCCACCGGCCAACATTTTACAGCACGCCATGCCCCTCAAATCCTTCTGGCTCCCTGGGTATACTTCTGAAATTATGTCATTTTCAACGATTTTGGCAGCCCTCTTGGATTTGCCCTTAAAAAGTATGTTCCGCTCAATACCTTTAGGTATACTTTGGTAATTTCATGTTGTAATATAAGTGCATGTATTGTGTTCGAATATAATTGCATGCACCTGTTTTCGAAAACTAAGTGCATCTTCAAATATAAGTGCATGCACGTTTTTGCGCGGGGATACGGTATATATCAATTAAAATATTTGAATATTAACCCTTTCAAGCCTGAATTTACCACAGTCATCTTCATCCTCTACAAGCCGCGAATTACTGTCGCAATTCTCGACTTGCAGTGGACGAAGATGATTTGACGTGGTTTAAAAATTAAAGAAAATTGTCATGTATCGGTATACCTGTGTGTCTAATAGCTTATGTGTTCAGTGTCTTTCAATATCATGGTCGTTGTGTGTTTAGTTTCTGTATATATACATACCCAACTATACCTGTTTGCCTAATAGCTTGTATGTTCAGTGTCTTTCTTTTTCATGGTCGTTGTGTGTTTAGTGTCTGTGTATATACATACACAACTATACCTGTATATCTAATAGCTTGTGTGTTCAGTGTATTTCTTTTTCATAGTCGTTGTGTGTTTAGTGTCTGTGTATATACATACACAACTATACCTGTGTGTATAATAGCTTATGTGTTCAGTGTCTTTCAATATCATGGTCGTTGTGTGTTTAGTGTCTGTGTATATACATACACAACTATACCTGTGTGTATAATAGCTTATGTGTTCAGTGTCTTTCAATATCATGGTCGTTGTGTGTTTAGTGTCTGTGTATATACATACACAACTATACCTGTGTGTCTAATAGCTTGTGTGTTCAGTGTTTTTCAATATCGTGGTCGTTGTGTGCTTAGTTTATGTGTATATACATACACAACTATACCTGTGTGTCTAATAGTTTATGTGTTCAGTGTCTTTCAATATCATGGTCGTTGTGTGTTTAGTGTCTGTGTATATACATACACAACTATACCTGTGTGTCTAATAGCTTATGTGTTCAGTGTCTTTCAATATCATGGTCGTTGTGTGCTTAGTTTATGTGTATATACATGCACAACTATACTTGTGTGCCTAATAGCTTGTGTGTTCAGTGTCTTTCTTTTTATGGTCGTTGTGTGTTTAGTGTCTGTGTATATAAATACACAACTATACCTGTGTATCTAATAGCTTGTGTGTTCAGTGTCTTTATATTTCATCGTCGTTGTGTGTTTAGTGTCTGTGTATATACATACAAAACTATACCTGTGTGTCTAATAGCTTATGTGTTCAGTGTTTTTCAATATCATGGTCGTTGTGTGCTTAGTCTATGTGTATATACATGCACAACTATCCCTGTGTGCCGAATAGCTTGTGTGTTCAGTGTTTTCTCTTTCATGGTCGTTGTGTGTTTAGTGTCTGTGTATATACATACACAACTATCCCTGTGTGCCGAATAGCTTGTGTGTTCAGTATCTTTCTTTTTCATGGTCGTTGTGTGTTTAGTGTCTGTGTATATACATACACAACTATACCTGTATGTCTAATAGCTTGTGTGTTCAGTGTCTTTCAATATCATGGTCGTTGTGTGCTTAGTTTATGTGTATATACATGCACAACTATCCCTGTGTGCCGAATAGCTTGTGTGTTCAGTATCTTTCTTTTTCATGGTCGTTGTGTGTTTAGTGTCTGTGTATATACATACACAACTATACCTGTATGTCTGATAGCTTGTGTGTTCAGTGTCTTTCAATATCATGGTCGTTGTGTGCTTAGTTTATGTGTATATACATGCACAACTATCCCTGTGTGCCGAATAGCTTGTGTGTTCAGTATCTTTCTTTTTCATGGTCGTTGTGTGTTTAGTGTCTGTGTATATACATACACAACTATCCCTGTGTGCCGAATAGCTTGTGTGTTCAGTATCTTTCTTTTTCATGGTCGTTGTGTGTTTAGTGTCTGTGTATATACGTACAAAACTATACCTGTGTGTCTAATAGCTTATGTGTTCAGTGTTTTTCAATATCATGGTCGTTGTGTGCTTAGTCTATGTGTATATACATGCACAACTATCCCTGTGTGCCGAATAGCTTGTGTGTTCAGTGTTTTCTCTTTCATGGTCGTTGTGTGTTTAGTGTCTGTGTATATACATACACAACTATACCTGTATGTCTAATAGCTTGTGTGTTCAGTGTCTTTCAATATCATGGTCGTTGTGTGCTTAGTTTATGTGTATATACATGCACAACTATCCCTGTGTGCCGAATAGCTTGTGTGTTCAGTGTTTTCTCTTTCATGGTCGTTGTGTGTTTAGTTTATGTGTATATACATGCACAACTATCCCTGTGTGTCTAATAGCTTGTGTGTTCAGTATCTTTCTTTTTCATGGTCGTTGTGTGTTTAGTGTCTGTGTATATACATACACAACTGTACCTGTGTGTCTAATAGCTTGTGTGTTCAGTGTCTTTCTTTTTCATGGTCGTTGTGTGTTTAGTGTCTGTGTATATACATGCACAACTATCCCTGTGTGTCTAATAGCTTGTGTGTTCAGTATCTTTCTTTTTCATGGTCGTTGTGTGTTTAGTGTCTGTGTATATACAGTACTGATTTCACAAAATGGGGCAGATTTTTCATCGTGGCTGGCCTGCGTTAACGCCGGCCAGCCCGTCATTAGCCCGGGCGCAAGCCCGGCGAAACAGGCGCAGAATTGGTTGCGCCCAGCGCATGAAATGGGCTCGAGCCCCCACACGGTTCGGGCCAGGAAAATATACCCGCCCAAATCCTACTTGGGCTTGCACCCAGTATACTGTGTGGCGGCTAACATGGATGCTGTGAACAATGTGTCATCTCGCCGGGCTGGCCAGGCTTGCTCTGGGCAAGACAGGGCGCGCTCAGCTTGACCACATTCAGCATCATCTGAACAGCTCTGAGTTGATCTAAACGTGCAATAATTGAGTGTCCGTACGCGTATACATGTAGACCTGTTGCAGTCCTCATTTATTTCTGCTTAGCCATTTAGCATTTAGCCTTTAGCATTTAGACATTATCTTTAGTATCGGACAAGCAGTTCAATGTATAAATTCAGAAAAAGGGTGGTTTATGAAGCTACGGTCACTGGAATAGACCTATAGATGAAAAATCAGGCACCTGGAAAGTCAGGCTCGCCCGGCGCAAAGGTCGCGCTTGAAACTGGACCAGACGAGAAGCGCGCCTGACTAACACATACATGTACAGGCGTTGACTCAATTCGCCGAGGCTCTAGATTGGCTTGAGCCCCGGCGATATGAGCGCGGCTCCAGTTATATGAACTTATACCAAAACGCACATTGCGGCCCGGCTAAAGGATTTTATAACTTTGGGCGCATACATGCGAGCCCCAAATGGGGTGGGGAGAGAACATGGGGCTAGCCCAGGGCTAGCCTGCGTTAGCCGGGGCTAGCCCCACTGAAAAAGCTTGTCCCATTTTGCTAAATCAGTACTGTACATACACAACTATCCCTGTGTGCCGAATAGCTTGTGTGTTCAGTATCTTTCTTTTTCATGGTCGTTGTGTGTTTAGTGTCTGTGTATATACATACACAACTATACCTGTATATCTAATAGCTTGTGTGTTCAGTGTCTTTCAATATCATGGTCGTTGTGTGCTTAGTTTATGTGTATATACATGCACAACTATCCCTGTGTGCCTAATAGCTTGTGTGTTCAGTATCTTTCTTTTTCATGGTCGTTGTGTGTTTAGTGTCTGTGTATATACATACACAACTATACCTGTATATCTAATAGCTTGTGTGTTCAGTGTCTTTCTTTTTCATGGTCGTTGTGTGCTTAGTTTATGTGTATATACATACACAACTATCCCTGTGTGCCGAATAGCTTGTGTGTTCAGTATCTTTCTTTTTCATGGTCGTTGTGTGTTTAGTTTATGTGTATATACATGCACAACTATCCCTGTGTGTCTAATAGCTTGTGTGTTCAGTGTCTTTCTTTTTCATGGTCGTTGTGTGCTTAGTTTATGTGTATATACATACACAACTATTACATATACAGAGGATCAATGGGTTGGTTGAGGCAGCCTGAGCCCACATTATGGCCTGTATGTTTACGTTTTATGCTTAAGTTCGCTCAGGTATTGACTGATGTAGATTGATTGTATGTTTAAGTTTATGTTTATGTCTTGAAAAACTCTTTCTGGTAAATATTGTAATGCAACTGAAACGTGAATTGATTTCGTTCTTACACTATAAGAAATAACATTTTTTTTATACAATAGAGTCGTTTTCAATAAAAAATATTTCTTATATTGGGAAGAGCATATCTATGGCAATTGGCTATGTGAAATAAAAACGATTATTTTTAAGGTATTTAGGGGAAACCCATGGGGATTTATTTCATATTGCACACTCATCATTAGGGAATGTATATGTGCCTTTTGGAGGTCATGACATTTGACCTACTTCTTTACCTACACATCTGATCGAAAATAGCTTAGACACTAACAATCCCGTTTCCGGAGCATATCTAAGAAAGCCATGGTGAGATTACATACATCTTGCACATAATTCAGGGTCCATGCTTGTTGTAATCTACACGTAGCTATAAAACATGGCCAAATAAAGTGGTCTTTGTCACCTACAGAAGTTTTTCTCATATTAAACAGGATTAATATTGTGATCGTTTTATAATATTTCATGCATTAGAGATGATTTAAAGTTGATTTAGCCTGTAACATACACGTTGTCGTGACAACACGTGCTTCAATATAGGTTAAGCTGTCGAAGTATGAGGCAACAAAAGTATTATCGTTTCCATTACCTAAATATATGTTAGGACGCAGCTTCCTCTCCCATTGACTGTAAATGAGGGTAATTTTTTTTTCTTTTAGCGCTTGTCCGTTGTATGAGCTCAGAAACAATTTGATATTTACAGAATAGCAGGGAAACTCAGGATGAATAGCTTTTAAAAAATGTGTATATCCTACATAAGGCCTACAGCCACTTCCCAATAACTGTGAAACAATCATCTCGGAGGTGTTGTTTGTACTGTATATTCAAACACATACCGGCATGTCAATTTGATTTATATCAGGCCTATTATGGAATTGTCGTCTTCTTTGAGGTCAGACATTTGCAAATATGTGATGGGAGATGATCAACGGGGCCATAGTGCAGCAGAAAGTCAGTGTTCCGTACATTATAATTACCTGACACGTCATCTTATTTAACCCATTAAGTGATTTAATTGAGAAAGTTTCTCTCACCTGAAGCTGTGTCTTCCTGACGCGATACACAGCTTCACATGAGAGAACATTTGTATTCCTGGTTTTTTTTTTACAGATTTGTCAAACAGTCATGTTTAAATCTTTCTGTGGATTGAAGACAAAATTCACCTTGAAAATGTATGCCTACTATTGAAATATTAATAAAATGTTAAAAATAATATAGTTGTCATCGACACATAGAGGGTTCAATCTTCGAAGAGGCAGCCTGACCTTTCCTACAGGCAAGTCGTGGCACAAACATGGGGCGCTGATCCCATGTTGGTTTGATGCTGGGCCAGCGTCGCAGATTGTAAGCCAGCATTAAAAAACATGAGCCGAACCTATTCTGTTTGTTGGGACTACAATCTTAATATCACTTGCCACAAATATAATCTAATTATAACCGTAATCTAAAAACAATTCATTGTCATGGTTAGCGCTTAAAGGGACTGGCCCAGGCTAAAATCATCAAAAAATCGGTGATTTTATTTCGGGTTCTTAATATGACCAGACTAGAACTGCAAATTTTTATATTTTTTGTGCTGCGCATTCACCAGTTAGGCTAGATATAGAGACGAAATTCACGCATTTCCTATTTTTGACATGGTTGTCAATAATTAGAAATCAGTAATTTCGTCTCTATATCTAGCATAACTGGTGAATGCGCAGCACAAAAATTATAAAAATTTGCAGTTCTAGTCTGGTCATATTAAGAACCCGAAATAAAATCACCGATTGCAGTTCTAGTCTATGTACATGTTTACATCATATGGTTATATTAAGAACCCGAAATATAATCACGGATTTTTTTATGATTCTAGCTTGGGCCAGTCCCTTTAAAAGGTAAACGAATAACAGTGAATGAATAATTGCTAAATGTCATGAGGCAATTCAGATGTGTATAATTATAATATAGCGTTTGATATTTTATTGTCGGAAGGGGTATTGGGTGGGCGGGGGGGGGTTTGGATTGGTGGTGACTGTTTCAATGATGACTGTACGTACCAGACACTATGGGCCGTATGCCCGAAGCTAGTTTAGCTAACACGAAGTTTAGGCTTAACACGGTGTTAAGTAAAACATTGTGTTTTAAAAAAATTAACCCGTATGTCCAAAGCCAGGTTAGCATCGTTTTAATAAACCATAAGGTTAAATCCTAAACCAGTGTTGTAACGCCGTGAAGCATACAATTTGTGTACACTTGCAGTGATTCCCCATCAGCGCCGACAATGGGCACGTCCGACAAACACGATACGTTCCACCAATGCTGCTTTATTGTTCCTGCCAGCGTCGAAGACGACGGCCCAGCATTAATTCATCATCGGCATAAGGTGTCGTGTTTGTTGGGTTGTCCTGTTTGTGAAGATCAGCAAAGACAATTTAACCTTTACTTTTTAATATTCAAATGTTTCTTCTCGTTCACCGTGATAGATCGCAATTTCCATCTTCAGGCCTTAAGATGAATGAAAATTACTTCACTTGATAAAATCAGCAAAAAGTACATATCAAATTTAAATCAGAGCTGAATTAAATAGACGCATTGTCATATTTTTCATTATTAATAATAATAGAAATTATATGCCGCACAATAAAATCTTAGAGATTAATGATGAATTATTATTTACTTTTGATGACGGTAACATCTGAAATAATAAATGATGTATTGACGCTTTCAGCGCGGGGGCCGTCTGTATATATGATATATATGTCAATAGAACCATAGAACCATAGAACCATAAAATAGGTACTCAAGTGAAGTAGAAAGAGTTCATAAGTACATTTATGATGATTTCAAATTGAAAAAAAACTTTGGTCTCCATACGAGATAGGGAAACATTTAATCAGCAAAGAAAATTTAACTTTTACTTCTTAACATGCAAATGTTTCTTCTAGTCCAACAGTTTATTTGAGTAAATAAGATACATTCATAATATCAATAATACTAAAATCAATACTGCGCAATAAAATCTGAGAAAATGATGATGATGATTTAATATATACTTTTTATGAAGCACAACAACATCTGAGATAATACAAAATGCATTAACCCTTTCAGCACGGGGACCGTCTGCAGACGTCCGAATCTATATGAGGTTTACATAGTGTGTAGTCGGCCCCTCATCCCTGACACTGCCTCAGAGATGATGTTATAAAGTGTGCAGTGGGCCCCTCATCCCTGAGAGATGAAGTTTACCAGTGTGCAACCAGCCCCTTTTAAGGATTCGGTTTAGCCAGTGTACAATGAGTCCCCCCCCCCCCCCCCTGGGAGATGAGATTTACCTTCTGTGCAGTGGGCCCCTCATCCCTTCCGAGATATAAGGCTTACCATTCCTAGCGTAAAGTGTTGAGGTTTACCTAGTGTACAGTGGGCCCCTCATCCCTGACTCTGCCTGAGAGATGAAGTTCACCCAATCTGCAACCAGCCCCACCTACAGCCCCCACTTCTCCCTGAGATGAAGCTTACCAGTGTGCAACCAGTCTCTCATCCCTCCTGAGAGATAAGGTTTTTTCAGTGTGCAATATTAACACCGTAATAAAACAATGCTCTTTAAAACTTATATTACTATCAAAGTATTTTGCTAATTTTCTCTCTAACTCCCATTTATCCACCTAGCTTTCCTAGCCTAGATAACGTTAGGCCTAAGTTTTATAAATATCTGCTTTGAAAATTCATCTGGCTAAAATATATTTCAATTTGTAGCATTTGCTGGGTCTAGCTACAGAAGAAAATATATCATACACATGTGTGGCACCAGATGGTTAACACGGTTAATATGGGAGCAATTTCATACCCTAGCCACCAGAAGATTATCATATGAGACATATGATTCTAGGCATCAGCAGGTTAATATTGGAAAAATATGATACTCTACTTCACAGAGGTTTGAGACACGTGATACTATAGACACCAGATGGTTAAAACACTTGATACTCCAGCCTCCAGACAGCTAAAGCGACACAATCAGGCTAAAATCATAAAAAAATCCTTAATTTTATTTTGGCTTCTTAATATGGCCATAATATGTGAACATGTCTATAGACTAGTATTGCGTATGTTATTTAAATTTTGTGTTGCGCATTTATCAGTTAAGCGAGAAATAAATACGCAATTTAATTTCAGACATGCATGTCTAAATTAAGAAATACAGGAATAACTGATAAACGGGGCTTTCCGCACCCTTGCTACGTTGCCACAGCAATTCTAGTCTATGGACATGTTCACATATTTAGGAAGTAGGCCTATATTAAGAAGCCAAAATACAATTATTGATTTTTGGATGATATTAGCCTGATTGTGTCGGCTTTAATACAGAAGACATGTAATACTCTAGGCAACAGAAGGTTAACATTAGATAAATATAATAGTCTAGTCGCAGAAGATTAATATTTGAGACACGTGATATTAGAGACCCCAAGGGATTAATACATGTGTTACTCTAGTCCGGAAAGGAATAATAAATAAAACATATGATACTCTAGGTATGAAAAGGTTAATATAGGAGAAATATGGTAATCTAGTCCACTGAACGGTAATACACGAGACACACATGATGCTATCGACCCTCTGGACCTCAGGGGGTTAATACACATCAAACTGTAGCCTATAGAGGGTTGATAAATAACATCTATGAAGCTCTGGGCATGAGTAGGTTAAAATAAAATAAACATGATAGTGTAGTCTACAGAGGGTTAAGACATAAGAAACGTAATACTCTAGACCACAGAGGGCTATTACTTGCGATAGTTTAGTCAACAGAGGGTTAATAAATGAGACATGTGATACTCCAGACATGAAAAGGTGAATAAAGAAGAAATATGATAGTATAGTCTACAGAGGGTTAATATTTGTGACGCGTGATACTATCGACTCTCCGGACCTCAGAAGGTTGATACACGTGATACTTTAGCATATAGAGGGTTAATAAATAACATATGTGATGATTTAGGCATCAGTAGGTTAAAATAAGATAAACATGATAGTGTAGTCCACATAGGGTGAATATATTAGAAATGTGATACTCTAGACCACAGAGGGTTAATACGTGTGATACTTTAGTCAACAGAGGCTTGATAAATAAGACATGTGATACTCTAGGCATCAGAATGTTAACATTGAGAAAATATGGTAGTCTAGTCTACAAAGGGTTAATCCATGAGACATGTCATGATCTAGACCACAGAGAGTTAATACATGTGATACTCTAGAATGGAGAGTGCTAATACATAAGATATGTGATATTATAGGCATCAGAATGGTAATATAGGAAACATCTGATAATCTCATCTCTTGGGGATGAGGGGCTCAGCTGCACATTGTGTAAACTTAACCCTGGGAGAGTGAAGGGCTCGCCACACACTGGGTGAACCTCATCTTTCAGCCTAGTTATGGATGAGGGGCCCACTGCACACTGACCAAACCTCATCCTTAGGATGGATGGATGAGGGGCTCGCTGCACACTGGGTAAACCTCATCTTGCAGGGCCAGGTAGGGATGACGGGCCCACTGCACACTGGATAAACCTTGTCTCTCAAGAGGGATGAAGGGCCCACTGCAAGCTAGGTAAACCTTCGATCTCAGGAGGGATAAGGGGCCCACTGCACACTGGATAAACCCCTCCTCTCAAGAGGGATGAAGGGCCCACTGCACACTGGGTAATCCTCCTCTTTCAAGAGGGATGAAGGGACCACTGCACACTAGGTAAACCTCCTCTCTCTGTGTAAACTCCACCCTGAGAGAATGAAAGGCTCGCTACAAACTGGGTGAGCCTTATCTTTCAGGCCCAGTTATGGATGAGGGGCCCACTGCACATTTCCAGCTAAACTTCATCTTCAGAAGGGATGAGGGCTCGCTGCACACTGACTAAGCCCTTATCCCTCAGAAGGGATGAGGGGCCCACTGAACCCTAGGTACACCTCATCTGTTAAGAGGGATGAGGGGCCCACTGCAGACTGGCTAAACCTCATTCTTAGGATGGATGAGGGGCTGGTTGCACATTGGGTAAACCTCATCTTTAAGGGCCAGTTAGGGCTGAGGGGCCCACTGCACACTGGGTAAACCTCATCTCTCAGGCAGTGTTAGGGATGAGGGGCTCACTGCACACTGGGTAAACCTCATCTCTCAGAAGGGATGAGGGGCCCACTGGACACTAGGCAAACCCAATCTCTTAGGAGGGACGAGGGGCCCACTGCACACTAGGTAAACCTCATCTCTCAGGATAGATGAAGGGCTGGTTGCACACTGGGTAAACCTCATCTTTCATGCAAAGTTAGGGATGACGGGCCCACTGCACACTGGGTTATCGGTTCACCTCATCTCTGAGGCAGAGTCAGGGATGAGGGGCCCACTGCACACTGGATAAACCTCATTTCTCAGGAGGGGTGAGGGGCCCACTGCAAACTGGCCGAACCTAATCCTTAGGAGGGATGAGGGGCTCGCTGCGCACTGGCTAAACCCTTATCTCTCAGAAGGGATGAGGGCCCCACTGCACAGTAGGTAAACCTCATCCTTAGGAGGGATGAGGGGCTGGTCGCACACTTGTAAACTTTATCTCACGGGGATGAGGGGCTGGTTGCACACTGGGTAAACTTCGTCTCTCAGGAGGGATGAGGGGTAGTTGCACACTGGATAAACCTCATCTCTCAGGAGGGATGAGGGGCTGGTTGCACACTGGTAAACTTCATCTCTCAGGAATGAGGGGCTGGTTGCACACTAGGTAAACTTCATCTTTCAGGTTCAGTGAGGGATAAGGGGCTACTGCACACTATAGGTACACGTCATCTTTTAGGAGGGATGAGGGGCCCACTGCACACTGGCTAAACCTCATCCTTAGGATGGATGAGGGGCTGGTTGCACAGAGGGTAAACCTCATCTCTCAGGGAGGATGAGGGGCACACTGCACAGTCGCTAAACCTCATCCTTGCGAGGGATGAAGGGCTCGCTGCACACTGGGCAAACTTCATCTGTCATGGATTAGGTGATACTGGTACAATGAATGCTTCTAACGTCACCTGGCCCCGGAGTGCCAGATGTAACATACTCCACTCATCGATGTAGTTGTTTTTGAAAATTAGAAATGCAAACATATTTATTGTGCTAGTTGAATAGATTCAGTGTAATGCTTCTTTTGACAACCAATAAGAAACCTCGTTACATCATTCACGGAGTGCCCAATGACACTTTAATTATCTTGCATACACCACAGCGGGCTGTATAACTCTAATTTTCCTTTATTTCGTCCGCCACGGTGTATCGAAGGCACACAATTAGCGGTTCCACGACCCGTCACGGGACATGGAAGAGGATTTAACTGCTATTTGCCCCGTCACGGGTAATCCAACGCACTTTTCTTGCCTTGTATGCCCCGTGACGGGGCAAATAGACCCGGCCAATAAAAAATGAGCACCGGTTGGGCTCGCCAAAAATATTTGAAAAAAAAAATTGTCTCTGATACCGAAAACATATGGTTTGGTGAAATAATCTTGTCTCTATCTCAATTATTGATAAAGATATGATAAATTTAGTGATCTCATGGCGGCCATTTTGTCTCTGTTAGCATATATATAACAAAATAAAAAGAAAATTTCTAGACAAGCTACGGCTACCAACCCAGCAAACACGAAATACTGGCCCAATGTTGATTTAATATTGGTCCACCGTCTCCGACGCTGGCCCAACATTAATTAAACATTGGGTCAGACGTCTCGCGTTTGCTAATAAGAGCCACGTAAATAACGTTCTCAGTGCAGGCGACGTTTTTAAGTCGAATTCTAAAGAAAATCACGAAAAAAATAGTGATTGTGATTGAAACAAATAATGCAGATTTTAAACTTCATCACGTTTTCAATGACATTTTTTCCATAATGTCAACTATAGGAATTTATCGTAAAAAACCCCACGAAAATGAAATGATGTCTGTGGATCGAGTGATCATAGCACATAACAAATGAGGATATATTAAGCTTTAGTATTTGGAGCCAATTCCTGGTGTCGAATGTCACATCACGCTACGCTACGAAATTGTACGAGATATACGCTATTTTAACAAGTCTCTCCGCTCACACAAGACACAACTGACAAGTAAATCTAGCCCAACCAGGTAAAAGTAGCATAAATTGAAGAAGGTGTATGAATTTCGTCAAAATACAGACAACAAGGATTATTATTTTCAAAGTTGTTTGTTTGAATAATTAGATGTTTTTGTATAATGATCTCCGAGGAACTTATATACTGTGTCACCAGCACGAGAGAGGTGTCTGGAGTAGAACGGAGTGTGCTGCTAATTGCCACAAATTGGCGCGATATTAGGCCTACATTGGCCGGAAACACATTTTAATGTTGGGTCACTGTTCACGATGCTTCCCCAACATTAGCCCAACCATGGCATTGACGATCTTGTGTTTTTTGTAAAAAAAACACTTGCCACCATATCCACTGGCATTGTGGCACGGGTCCTTGCCACCGGCATCGCAGACGGTTGGTCAGCGTTACAGACGGTGGGCCGACATTGACCTGACAATGGTTTCCCAAGTTTTAAGCTATTATTATACAAACGAAAAAACTTTTAAAAATTAAGTCGGGGTCGAGGGATTTTTCGAGATATCTCTACCAGGGCCCGATTGCAAGAAACAGGATCATCTTGATGCTGGTTTAAACCAAAATGAGATCATCTAACCCTCTTGCTTAATCCGGTTATTCAAACGGTTTTAACTATGTGATTAGATGATCTGCTATTTGCTGCGAACTTTACCAAAATCGGACATGTCTTCTGTATCACGGAAACGTGTACGATATCATGTACAATCTTCATTTCTATATTTTGAAATGAAACATTACATCAGTAGGCTAACACCACAGATAATAGGGTAGTCTGGTGGAATGCCACTAAACCTTGTTTTGTGACATAGCAGATGTTTTATGGCTTTTTCTAGTAGACAGGGTCCTACTGATCATATATCGACCGGGTGCAGAGCTTGCACCCTTGGGGAAAATTTGTTATTGATGAAATTCAAAATGGCCGCCAGCGAGTACTCGCAAATTCAATTTTCTCCTATATCTCAAGTTATAATAGACCTAGAAACTTAATTTTGGTGGCAAAATATATGTTTTCGGGGACACGATTATACATGGTAGAATGTAATAACTCAACGTCTTCATTGTTTACACACAGATGTACTGGTCGACGTAATTAAAGAAATTATGGTCACTGGTGCGGATCACTGTCAAATTACAGTAAGATAACATTTAACAAGCATATTAACAAAACAAACAAATAATCAACTTTATAAAAAAGTATATTGTTTCTGCACAAAACCGATACATGAACACTGTCTCTGTCGCTGTTTATGCACTTTCTACAGCTACACCAGAATCGTCATCTTCAACCTCGTCATATTCATCTACAGCTACAACAGTGAGTATCTGTGGATTTCTACATTCCTTATCACCACTACAGGCACAGAAGATGGAACATGAGATGTGTGCAGTTGAACAGCTACAGCGTGCAGTCGCACAAGGTTGTGAGGATGAGCAACCACATTTGATCATTTTCAATACTGACTCAGGTAACACATTAGCTGGTAGGGCAACTGGTTCAAGCTTGCTGGTATGAGTACTAATTGACCACCCATAATAAGCAGGGTTGAGAACAGGCGGGTCAGCCTCGAGTGCAGATCTCCAGATCGCAGCTTGCAGATGAGCTCTGCGCACATGTTGTTCATACGCTTCTGTTGTTGGTGGTAGAACTCTTAGTTTTAGTGCTGTGTTCAGCTTATGATTACCCATTTTATGTGTCCAAATCTTGTATCTCACTGCTGCCATGCTTGATTCAGCTTG
Organism: Flabesymbios commensalis; assembly: GCA_964017125.1. Classification (NCBI taxonomy): domain Eukaryota; kingdom Metazoa; phylum Annelida; class Polychaeta; order Terebellida; family Flabelligeridae; genus Flabesymbios; species Flabesymbios commensalis. Next base: position 9,104,504 of record OZ024904.1, read on the forward strand.
GTGTCCATAGCATGCCGCAATAAATGATACCCAATTTGGCATGACGTCATCAATCTGCTCTTGTGTGACACCCAGCTCCACTGTTCAGATCTGAGAACTTTTAGCACAGTTCCTTTACCAATGCCGTATAAACAAGAAACAGTGTCACAGCCAGAGAGTACATGTGCAGGTAAAACATTGTCAATGATGTCCATATGTTTTTCCACTGCTGCTTTGATATCTACACAAGCTCTCCCTGCACTGCTACCAATCATCACCAGGTTACATGTGAGCTGCTCAAATTTGTAATAATGGATCAGTAACACAAATATATCGGTGTCATCTGCAATTACACGTATACTGTTCATGCCTGAGCGGGCCAAGAAAACAGCCTGTTGGATGATGACAACATCAGCTTCCTCGTGTGTTGTACGGAGTAAATCTGTCACACCAGCATTACAGATCTCCACAGGTGTTGGATCAGACCCAGTCAGCACCAGCTGTTTCTGATTTGGTAATATATCATGACTTTCTCTTAGATAAGCACAAAGGAGATCAATAATTTGAAGCTTGTTCTGTGTGACAGCAAGACAAACTTTCTGTGGGGTAAGCGGTGTCAACATTGACAGCTGGTGTTGTCTACTTTCATTTTTTCCAGCTCTTGATGTGCGTGTGGCTTCCTTTATGCTATTATCATAGTACCTGTCAAAATTCAAATATGTGTCAGCAATGTTTAATTGACTTATGACATAGTCTAACACATTCTGCAAGTAGTCTTTGACAAGTCCATGAGCAGGCCATCTCATTATCCACAGAATAGCACAACCATGTAAAACGATTACATCAGGGGGAACTGATCTACGATCTGCAAGTTCAACCTGAAGTTTTGTCTTCAAAATTGATTTTGATACTGTAAGTCGCATTTCACCAGTGTCCTCAAACATAGATGTTGATACACCAGCTAGTTCATACCCGAGCACTTCTTCCATGTTCACGTCTCTAACCTTCTGCAGACATAGTACCCTGGAGAAGATTAGTGATGTGTCAAAAACTGTGACATCTCCCACACTAACTTTCTTGCGAGAGACAGACATCATTATAATTGGTTTGGTGAGAGGCTTGTGAAAACTCTGAGGCCATCCTTCTCTGTGGCTTGTCATCAACCTTTCACCCAATTGCACAGAATCATCCACATTAACTGACGCAGAGGATATCATTCCAGTGACAATATTCACAATATTGCCTGAAGGGTGGCTAGATGGGTCTAACGGGTCGATGCAAGTGGCAAGCTTCTTCCTGATCTTCTCTCTGTCCACAAAATCAGTCATGATCCTTGTTGCGCTTTCTTCCTTGTGTGTCGTCATTGTATGGTGCACATCATGGTCAGAGAGAGACATTACATCATTTTTCAGCTGGGCACATATATGCAAACTAAGTGCCCACCGCTTCAATGTAGATGGCTGAAGTGTTATTCCAACTATTCCTCCTGGGCTATGACCATACCACATGAAGGTTGTTTCGATGTAGAGATCGGACAACAGACCGTTCCAGATACCACGTTGATGGCGCATAACATGATTGCCTTTCATACATTCCTCTATCACTGGACCGGGCAGCTTGGACATAGACTGTAGATAATACAGACAGTACCTGAGACAGAGAAAACATAGCAAACCATAGCAAAGCATTCCACCACCATTAGTACTAATTTACAGGCTAGAGTATATAGTTTTTTCATTGTGTATAATACATTGTTATATTCTAAAGTGCACATGTACTACCAGCTATTTCACCACTATTAGTACTAATTTGCAGGAATAAATTATGGCAAGTGCTGTAAATAATACACTATTACTACACTACATGATCTAGGGATTGTTTGTGCAAGTGTTAGAGCCTAACTACATAGATACATTAAACTACACTGCTGTAATTAGCCTATATAAGCCCACCTGGCATAGTGGAAATGTCCGGATGCAAAATAGTATAGCATCATCATCTTGGTAGTCAATAAATGCAGGGGCCAGTCAGCTTCTCGTTCAGCTCGGATGAATAGCATCATGATGAATACTGGCTTTATCAAATTTTCCACCCAGAGTTTTGTGGTACGACTATGTGAAGCTAGATCCTCCAACTTTGTCATTAGCTGTGGATAACTATGAAACTCCCCTGTGCCAATAAGACCACGTAACAGTTCTTGCACAACCATACGCAATGCCCGTATATTCTGAGGAATTTTTTTACCTGTCAGCATCTTGGACACTTCACCAAATGCCACACTCATAATGGGTTCAAGTCCAGTGTCAATCATCAAGGTGCCTACTGCTCCAACAAAGCTCATTAAAGCAGGCATCCCACCAAGTCTAGGTATGAAATTCAGTAATAATTCACTGTAGACCCATGAAATGTTTACCACGATGCGGTAGAGCTGCTGGTCATTAGTGAAGATAGTATATGCTTGCCCTCTTTCATTTGTAAGTCGTTGTGCCTCTATCATAGCAGTAAGCATTGTAGTTGGTTCTGCAGGGGGCAGGTCGATCAATGGTAAATATACAGCCTTTTGGTGCGGGCTTTACTTGCATGACCTTGTTCTCTTGCAAGGCGAGTATTATACCCTCCACGCTCAGGTGTGTTTTAAACATATATTATATCAGTAAGAAAATTAAAATCAGTTTCTCTTGCTCTCTGAAGTGATATTACTTGACTGACAATGACTCTGAGTGGTAGTGGAGAATGCAATGCGGCATCCTTTGGCATTTCAGGTTTCTTTGGACCTTCATACTCATGAATGGGTATATCTGGCAGGATATTTTCTGACATTTCCACTTTTTTAAGACGTTTGATTGTGCTACTGTCTTGTTGATTAATGTGTTCATCAGGCTGCGGTCGTGTAAGAAGAATAGCTAGAGCATGAGTTGATTTAAGGCCATTTGCAGAAGATATGTTGACATCAAAGTTGTCAGCAACTGCTTGTATGAGGCCACCACCAGTAGAGGATATGTCTAATTTTTCCCTGTTCTTAGCTGCAGCATGGGCTGCGAAAATTGAATTTGCGAGTATTAGCTGGCGGCCATTTTAAATTTTATCAATAAAAAAAATTCCCCAAGGGTGCAACCTCTGCACCCGGTTGATATATCATCAGTAGTACCCTGTCTATTTGAAACAACCATAAAACAGCTGTTATGTCACAAAGCAACCTTGCACTCATAACTCCCATTCTGCAACCATCAACTTCATCAGGTCAGCATATACTATACTTGATTAGATGGGACCCACATAGGCCTATGTTAAACATAGGTGCCAATTTTTAGACCTTTTTGTCCATTTTTTGAATTTTTACATAATGACGTGCGAAATACCAATTCAGCACAATTTTGTAATTATATTTTGTTTACACATTTGATGAACCATGTCATATAGCCCCTCAAAATGATCATTTTGTACAGTGGCATACAATGGAATTGTCAAAAACATGGTGCGTCAAACTGGTGGGGGAGGGTTACTTTTTCAATCGCTGATTAACCATGCCATGTAGCACATCAAAATGATCTGTTTGACTCATGATATACGATAAAATTAATTCTATATCGTAGCAAGCATTATCTCACCCTTATAATTTGGGAGCGTTGATTTATATTTTATATAAACGAAACATTCATGATTACCCGAGTACAGGTAGTACTTATTTCTAGTCATGCAGCTTTCTAATACAAACTAGAAATAAAATACAAAAATGTGGACAAGATACACATCAGGAGAGGTGGGATTGTCCTTTGTAGTCAATATAGCGTGCTAAATATACCCACTATCATGACTATGCGATATAAATACATATAATGGAGAATGTTCACCAAATACGTTATCATTTATTCAATGAAAGCTTCGCTCAGATCCTAAAGTCTACAAATCATATACAAATCAGCACACTTCAGGCATATTATGAATTTAATGGAACTCCTGAATTCACAAGTGTCCTTGGGTAAACACATCACAAGACCAATAGACATTTTATCAAATACACGAATACTAGGCCTGGCTGTTATCCCTTCGGTTCCAACATTTTGTGTCTGTAACCATGATGGATGTTCATGCAATTATACTGTACCAACTTACTAACAAGCCTGATGATACCACATACATTCCAGTGTACAATCCCAGCATGGCCCCCTTACGATTTTGTAGCATACTCATTGCAGTCGGTTTAACGTTTGTGCTTGATAAGGGGGCCACCATTAAATCTCAAGGGGGGGGGGGGGTGGGTTGGAGTACTTTTGAAATAAATAATTTCGGGTGGATAAATAATAAATAATTTACTTCAGAAACTGTTCTACATAAGCTGTAGTAAAATTGAGAAAATTCAGCGCGCCGCCGTGCCAGGTTGAAATAAATAATTTGTCCGAGACAAAAACTCCAGCCCCCTCCCCCCGAAGATTGAATGGTGGCCCCCTAAGGGAATGCGGTTTATACCCCTCGGCCCGTTGGGCCCGAAGGGGTATTGTCGTCCCCTTCGTGCGCAGTCTCCGCCGCCGCCGCACACATTTTTTTGGCTACTACACCAACATGGTGCAACAGATTGAATTCATCATTCATACAAACATTCAACCCCTCTCGGCACTTTTTTTTACCCAGGGTCAAGGTCATAGGTCAAAGATCAAGGTCAAAGGTTTAAAAACATTCTTGTTAACGCGATAACTTGAAAAATAATTATTGGATCTCTCCTATTTTTTACGTGACGTTACACATGAGTATGGAGATCACCTGATTAGATTTTCAGCTTTCCACCGATAGTCAAAATAGCCGCCACCTGGCGACTAATTTTTTCTGACTTCATTTTTTTCATAATTCCCTTGAAATATATAGGTTTTCGGGGTCTGCGAGTCTATTGGCATTGTCCGTTTTCTTGTGCGACTGAAAACGAGGCTATGGCGGCCATCTTTATTTTAAATTCAATAATTTCTTGTTAACGCGATAGCTTGAAAAATAAACATTGGATCTCTACATTTTTTTATGTGAAGTTACCTATGAGTATGGAGATGACCTGATTACAATTTCAGCTTTCCACCGATAATAAAAATGGCCGCCACCTGGCGACTAATTTTTTTTAAACTTCTTTTTTTCAGAATTTTCTCGAAACCTGGTATATACATATATATGTTTTCGGGGACTGCAAGGCTATTAGTATTGTCCGCTTCCATGTGAGACTGAAAACGGGGCTGCGTCGGCCATTTTGGTTTTATCAATTTTAATAAATCGTTCTTTTTTTCAATTAATTGCCTTGAAACCTGGCATATATAGAGTCACTGCATCAGCCCAGGGGTATTTGAGTGCTTGCACGGTATTTTTCATAAATCTTCTGCACTTTGTGTGAACATTGCGACAGGCGGCAGCCTTAACCTTTTGGCTGCTGCCTCAATGCAGGATGTGTAGGCTATCACTGCAGCAGCTGACCAAGTTTAACCCTTCCACCAACATATTTTTTCTAAGTAAGGTTTGTTAACATCCGGCAAGCCATAGATAAATTGTATTCTAAATTAAAAAAGTGCAATAACAGATATATTACAGACCCATGTATGCTTTTTTGTTTTTATTGGTCACTTAACTGTGTTTATCTGGTAACCATAGCAACCGAATTAAATAAAAGCTGGGCCAAATCAGCCTACAATGGGTGAAAATAACTTTTTTGAGAGTTTTGCTCAAATTTTGTTCACTCGAGATGTCTATGGTGGCTGAAGCTCACCTAGACCCCAGAATGGAGTTATACCACAACACCAAAGAGGTTACAGGGAGTAATGTAAGGGCTGGAGGAGTAATACCCCATCAAATCACCCTTGTGTCATCCTTTCTCATATGGCAGGTAAAGGACCAAATAATACAATGAATATCATGTTTGGACCAATGGCCAGTACTTCAAATACTATATTGAATGAATCCCAACCCAAGTACACATGGTGACATGGGTTGGGGTTGGGATTGACAGGGGTGTTACCCCAAGGTAATACCAAGATCATATCAAGGTCAGAAGAAGGTCAAATCAGCTTAAGCAGATCGGGACCATCCCTCCTTCTCAAAAACCAAATTGCCCAAACATAGCTCTAAATTACTCAAATATTGTTATCTTCTGGGGTGGTACCCTGAAACCTTTGAGAAGATTAAAAAAAATCTTTGTTTGACGCCTAAATTTGTGTAGCCGAACAAAGTTTTATTGGACTTTTTCATTATACTAGCCATTATACTAGCCACACAAGCCCGGACAGTAGCCACACAAGCACGTGTGTTCTAATTGGATGCTAAAAATATACTGGGATTATAAGTTGATTGAGAAACCATCATATGTAATCAGCTTATTCATTGCATCGAACATTGTTTACATTAATATATCAAAATGTTACGCAAATATACATTCACTATATACACAGTTAACTAAAATGGGACTGACAAATTTGCATCTGTTTTGTTTTTACACTCTTCTTCATTATATTAGCAACACAAGCCTGGACAGTAGCCACAGTACAAACAGTAGCCACACAAGCACGGACACTATGCTGTATTCTAATTGGATGCTAAACAACCAACGAAATCCCACTTATGTGTCTACGACCGTGTTTAGGTTCCATCCTTGTGTTTCTATCTTTTCCTTGCCACCAGATGGGACCATCATTTAATGCTGTCCATGAGTATAGACACGATTATGGACATATTATAGACAGTTTTGATTGTCCGTGACTTGTGTGTTCATTTTGAATGGACACTTGGAAAGAACACACAAGGTCATTTGTAACAGATATAGATATATTTGCTTGTGTGTCTAGACACACAAGTAAAAAGTGACACACAAGTATTGTATTTACCCACGAAAAATCACACAAGTATGGTTCCGCAAACACAGACAGACAGACAGACAGACAGACAGACAGACAGACAGACAGACAGACAGACAGACAGACAGGCAGACAGGCAGGCAGGCAGGCAGGCAGGCAGGCAGGCAGGCAGGCAGGCAGGCAGGCAGGCAGGCCGGCCGACCGACCGACCGACCGACCGACCGACCGACCGACCGACCGACCGACCGACCGACCGACCGACCGACTGACTGACCAACCAACCAACAAACAGGCAGGCAGGCAGGCAGGCAGGCCGGCAGGCAGGCAGGCCGGCCGACAGACCGACCGACCGACCGACCGACCGACCGACTGACCAACCAACCAACCAACAAACAAACCAAACAACCAACCAACCAACCAACTAATCAATCAATCAATCAATCAAACAATCAATCAATCAATCAATAATAAAAAAAAAAGATACATTAAAGTTCGAAGGGTGTGGGAAGTGATATAGGCCTCAGAACTGGGCAGACGATACCCTTGATATCTAGGTTTTGGAAAGTGCTGTTATGTAGGATAGGGTTAACCAACCAGAAGCTTCAATCAAGGTGCAGACAATAGCGTTTGAATTACAGAAAACTATATGAAAAATATCATGAGCCTCGTGCAATTGGTAACCTGGTCAAAAATCGAGTTATGTTGGTTTACAATATTATCCCAGCGTTTTCCACGTTGGACTAACATCAACCTAACGTTTAACCGTCGTCTCTCTTTGCCATTTAATTTGGCGGCTCTAGGTGAAGCTACTATATTGAATAATGGGTATTATATACGTGTAGATAAATGACGCAGCACAATATGCCAGGTTAATGGTATAAGGTAATAAGATTAATAAGAAATAAGGTGTAATAATAGTAATAAGGTGGATGTAATAACGTCAAAGGAAATGCAATTGAAACTTACATCAAAATCCAAACATGTACATGATACCTAACCACGATGTGTATGCGAATACCGTAGACTTTACTAATGTAAATATGTACACATAATAGTAACAATTTTTATGCAATTATAAAACTGATATTTCATATTTAGCGGAATGGCACACAGAAAATAATCATTACATATTAGGTATTACATTTTGTGGATTAGCTGTCAAACAATGTAAAATAGTCATAAAATTAGTTTTTTTCCTCTTATTATCTTATTTAATCTTCTTATATATTATCTTAAAGGTTTTGTTTTACAAAATACTAATACTATATTATTAGCAATATATTTTAATTTATGATATTGTCTACGTTGAGAATTGGAGACAGGTCTGACGTGGAAAGTGAAAACTTCTCTACCATTGCCATACATCACAGTAATGTGATGGTAGACGTTGACAGGCCAGGTATGTAATTAACCCTCCCCCTGCTAACATCTCACATCTGCGTGAAAAAATATTTCACATTAACAAAGCAGTAATAATTTTACATCAGATTTAATCTTTAGTGAAAATGTGTATTTATCAGTAGTAATGTGATATCTGCTCAGCTCTGGGGCCCAATCCACAAAGAATCTTAAAATTAAGATGATCTTAACTTTTCTAATGCAAATAAGAGACAGTTAGGATGATCTTAATTTTAAGATGTTTTGTGGGACGAGCCAGCCAGAGCTGAGCTGAACGGATAATAAACAACTATTGTGAAGATTGATTGTTTTCAACGTATCGTTCCTAATATCATTTTTCCTATTTAGACATCTTTGCCTCAGAGTATTAAACTTATTATATCTGCCTCAGAGCATCCGATGTATGTTACACATACCACTTTCGTATCCCATTAAAAAATATATAAAATATTTGTTTCTCCTGACATTTTGACCCTTATCCCACTAAGCTAATCTATTTAAATTCCTCACTTTTCCGTGACTTTGCCTATTTTTTTAACGTAAGGTGTTTTGTTTTAATCCTGACTTTTCAGGTTATTAAGGTGACGTGGCAACCATGAGTATAATGTTCTTTTATTTTTTATTAACTTGTTTAATTATAATTTCAAGTGTTTTTTGTGCCGTACTTTATTATCATGGATATTATTATACAATAATTTAATATTATTAGAGGAAGGCAATAATACAATACAGGGTTGAACAATAACTTGTTACGCGCCTACGTACATGATATCTAGATATACACTAAACTAAGCGGCATTGTCATGCGCACACAATCCCCTAAGAAATCACTCTATATTGCAGATATATGAGCTGTGTTGCTCTGCAAAGCCAAAAGGCAGCACCTGCTCACTTATAAAGTAAGCAGATACTGCATTTTGGCTTTGCACGGCAGTGTACTACTGACGTAAGGTTGACGTGAGCGCCATCTGTATGTGGATCATGGACCTCCTTAATCCCACGCAGCTAATAGAGGTATGTCATATAGAGAACCTGCTAATTGGTTATTTCCAGCTCATCATAGTCTTGCAGTGAATAAATTTAGATTCTAGAGAATATATTAATCTGTATCAGATGCCGTGACGTAATTAATAAGTACATTTTTATTTGTGTAATATCTGGCATTTTATATTCAACCATAAGTGTAGATCAGGCGTACTCTAATGAGCTTCGTATCATGCTGAAGCTTATACTCGTGGGCTAGTTTTGTAAAATCGCATGAAAAATGATTAGGCCTTATATCTACATAAAATAAAGCTAATCGGCATTCCCATGATCAAATGGATACAAATGTAAATGCTTCTGTGGTATGCATAAAAAACATACAAAAGTATATTAATTCTCATTGAATAAAATCATGAATTACTAAGGCCATGTTCAAATTTATGAAAAAAAACCATTGAAATGTAATTATTTGATGACCAACCACAAAAGTCTTTATTTAATATTAGTGTGCTTTTATTTTGATTGAAGTTTGCTTGAAACCGTATATATATACAAACCTACATGGGCACTGGTTTATAATAATAATAATAAGTCAAAGCCTAAAACTAATTGTATTATTTTAATGAAAACGTGCCGTGGAGCGACATAGGGAATGTGGTATATAACAGAGAAATATTTCACATTAAAAAAACAGAAAAAAATAAACAAGGCTATATATAAAGCACTGATTTATATTTTATCTTGAATATCAGTGTGAAATAAGGAGCTTATTTTTCAAACGTTGGAAATTAACATTATAAAACTTGTTATTGAAGTAGACGGCATGTGAGAAATGTCAGAAGAGCAACACAAAGTGATTGTTAATTGTTTTAGATCAAATGTTATCAGCCCGTTCATGACAGCTTTATCACCGACGTCTTGCACCCAGTCGCTATACTGATGTTGCCACACACAACTATAATAATTATATTATATTTAAGTTTTTAAATACATCTGTGACGTAAGTCTTTTGTTAAACCTGTACAGTCTGATCTACGAATCCACTGTTTTAATACTGGCCACGTCGGGGAAATACAATATGGTTAACCAATGGTGGTTTAATGTTGGGCCATCGTCGCAGACGGTGGCCCAACATTGAGCCACTATTTGTTAAACGTCTCGTCTTTTCTGGGTGTGGCACCATTTATATCGCTACAAACCCCGCAGTAGTTTAACCCTTTAACTGTGTTCAACACCCCTGATTTCCCAAAATAGCATTCGGCATCCCTGAAAACTGGCATAATTTTAGTGATCTTGTATATCATTAATTTATACTATATCGTTCTTTTTCTTATTTATTTATTTTTCTTATTTATCTACTATCTTGTAAATGGCATAGCCTTTCAAATATCCAGTCAATCAGATTGATCTACCTAACAAAATAATGACAATGTAAAGAACTATTGGAAGAATTATATCAATAAGTAGTGTCATGAGACTCACACTAAGACCAAATGTCGCTAGCGTTTCAGATGCATAATAAAATAAAATTATAAAAAAAATAGGGAAGTTGTATGCCAGAAATGCATAATACAAGCATACTGTGCACTTCTAATGAAACACATGACGTAAATCTGCTGTGCAAAGTCAAGAGGTAGTATCTGCTTACTTTACAAGTAATCAGATACTGCCTTCTGGCTTTGCAAAGCAGAATTGTCCAATAAAATATTTATAAAGTATGTAAATATTACACAAGCATCACATTTTGTAAATAAAATATTTATATTTCACACTTTAAATACAATTTACAATGTAATATATGTGTTGGTTTACATGTCGTTAGTGAAACAAAATGTAAGTAGTGTTATTAAATAATAATAGATAGTTTTCATATTTAGTATGCGACTGCCAATAACTCTTCAAAGAGTTGTAAGCTCAATATATCGAGTTATGAACTCAATATTTCGAGTTGTTAACTCAATATATTGAGTTAAAAAAATAATAAGAAGAATGCGAATGTGGCTTCTGGGGCTTCGTAAAAATAGCTGCTTTACCTTCTCGACAATATAATAATTTTATGACGCATCTTCTTTAACGGATATCAAAAATGTGAATTATTAAATTTAGCGCTTCAATGGTTAAACAAGAGGTTTAACCCTTTAAACGCCGCCCCCACTATATTGGCGTTTACATTTTTTTATAAGCAAATGCATATCAGCTTTTAAACATGTGACATCAATCAACAAGCTTTATGAATTTTAATTCACTAATATGGTTGACAGGCCTCGTAGGCATTGTTTTGACCTGTTACCGTCAACCAAAGTTAAAAAATACTCATTTAAATGATGATATTTGACCATTTTTGCATGTTTTTAAACTGGGAAGTAAAATAAACAATGAATCGTTGAACTTCATTCTGCAAATCTCTAAAAGTTTCACTCACTTGATGTTGTGAGTTGCATCAGCGAGGGACAACTTCAAGTGGGTAAAAATTATAATATATTAATAATTTGGCGGTTAACGGGTTAAAAATGAGGGTAATTCTTCTTCACTTGGAGGTGGTAATTGCAGTGGCATGTCAGGTTTAAATGACAACCTGACAATCTGGTAAATGTAATGAGCTTCACTACACCTTCAAGATGTTTTGCTTAAAGGCCCATACCTAGGCAAATGGCATTTTTTCGTTTTAGCTCTGTTACATCTTTGTGGGACATCGTGAACATCGCCAAAATACACAGGTAATATTCATGGGATGTTCGTGGCTGGTGTAGTGACAAAAAGGAAGGGATTTTCCTCAGTGTTGATCCTTTAAAAGAAAAAAATCAACATCGGGCCTTCATCTAGATCCTCAGCGGCTTGGTCAAACCCTTTATAAATATTGGGATGGTTCTTATTAATTGTATGAATATTGCGAAATACACACTTATCGGCTACATATCTCTTTCAAATGGAGGGCGAAGAAAGATAATATAGATTTACGATGATATAAGCCTATAACACAATTTTTAACTTTGAAACATTTTAAGTTTAATCCATCAACCGCCAAATTATTCAATTGGAATTTTCACCCACTTGAAGTTGTGTCTCGCTGACGCGATCCACAACTTCAAGTGAGTGAAAATTATTCAGATTTGACAAAATTGAGGTCAACTCTTTTCAAATCGTGCGGTTACAGGGTTAAGGCACTTGGGTATGTGCCTTTAAGGTCAAATCAAAAGGCTGGAAACGGCGATAGGCATTTAGAGGTTTTAATTGCTATGCAACTATTGCTGCCGTGCAAAGCCAAACGGCATTATCTGCTTACTTTACAATAAAGCAGATACTGCCTTTTGGCTTTGCACGGCAGTTTTGCTCTCTCACGACCTTTCACTTATGACCACCATTTGTGCTGAAAAGTGACGTAAAGCAATAATTTACTACTACTACTCAACTTATGACCAGTAGCGATTGCTTTCTGCTAATTTCTCAGTCAATTATCAACGGATTTCCATGTAATTTTACAGTGGTGATTTTATAGTACAGACCCAACAGTCCTGAAAATGTATGTACAATATGTCAGGTATTTCAAACAATAGACCATTGGATATGTAATATAATGTAATTCTGGATTTTAAAATGTGTTGAATTAACGGGTTGGGGGGGCCAACACAGGGGCGTGATAATTTCCAATTTATTCCATATCTAAGGGATTTTACTAGAAAATAGCTTCGGCAAAATATCAATAAATCGGTTCTTTTATAAATCAGCAAAAAGTATGCGCTGCTAAAGTTCTCTCTTCAAGTCAGTACAGGTTGATTGCAGCAGCTCGCAGTTATTATTAATTGCTGGCTGTCTAGCGGGTCAGTGAATGTGTGCGGGGAGCTTCAAAAGTGGATACGAAACACTAACCCAGTGTTGGGCAAACGTCGCAGACGATGGCCCAACATTATAATAAAATAGGGTTACATATAAAATATCTCGCGGTAGATGCTCATGCAGTAAATAAAATAATTCAACTTAGAGAACATTTTTCGTCAAATTGAAGCTGGAAATTGTGTCAGCAATTTCGGCTTCAATTACTGACGCCAAATTCAACAAGAGAAGAGTTAATTTTCAAATTGAGGTAAAATACACCTGGATACAACAATATCATGAGCTGATGTGGATGAACATTTCATTTAATTTGGTGGAGTCCATTTGGTGGAGTCCATTTCCTTACTGTAGTAATATTGACTGTTCACAGGCCTATTTCACATCACTCAGTCTATGTTACTACTCTCTCAGCTGATATACATTATAAATAACAACGTCATTCGGAATAAGTTGAACACTGCCACCGGATACATGCATCATGCTAATTTTTGCCACCCGCCCTGTCCAAGTCAATTATTTTTGCTCATTTTTGTCACAGATATGTCGCTATAGTCACCAGTAAGGTGGTGGGGCCTGCTGTAATGATTAAGAACGCCTGCCCAGGACCGGTTCGTCTTCTGGTATTCAGGTTTCAAAAACACAATGTTTCTTCCCTGTCCATTCAAAAAGATTCGGCCTTCGTGTCGTCCTTTGTGTCGTGCTCAAATCTCGAATCCTGTGGCTGTAGGGCAGTGTCATCTAATTCATCCCACCATCCTCGGGAGGTTTTCATGTTCCAGTTTAGCCTGTATGTGCACGTGGCTAGATGTAATGTCAGTTTTTCTTCAATCAGTGACATTAGCCGTCATGCGAGCTGGTCATTTCTGACCATTCCTTAGGGCTGCCTATATTGTACTAATTAAATAAACATTATAATTAATTGCTGAATTTTAGTGGAAAGAAAAAACAATATAAAATCTAAGTATATTACCCGTTGTACTTTTATATTTTTCATTCATTTACAGCTGGAATTGCTGAGGCAATATCCAGCTTCAAATGAATGAAAAATAATATTATTGATGAAGAATAGTGTAATCTTCCTAAAAGACATTTTTGTCACTTGACTATAAAAAATAATGTTTTCATGTATGTTTTAAATGATAATTTATCTGCCTGTGAAAAATTGAGCAGCGCAACTTTACTTGTTGTTCAACATTTTGTGCATTTTTTTAAAGTTTCTATTGACCGTTTACATGTCAACTTTTACATATTGATCATCTTCATTTCTTTATATTTTTGTATGTTTTTTTTATGCGGCGCGAATCAGTTATACGTTCGTTTGGCATTATCCCATGAATTTAAACAGTTTGGGTCACTGCATATAAGTGTGCACCAAGGGAAAATATCGGCCGCAGCGGGATTCGAACCCGGTGTCGTATTCTGAGGGTTCCCCCGTGCTGAGAGTTCCCCTTCCGCCCATCTGCGCATGCGCGACCATGAGCGGAGCGGCTGGTATCTGTCACTCATATTCTGAGAGTCCCCCCCCCCCCAGGCTCAAAGTTCCCCACCTGTCATGCTTTGCTGTGCTGAGTGCTGAGTGTTCACACCTCCCCCTACGCCTTCAGCTGTGCTGAGTGTTCCCCTCTGGCTAGGATATATATTTCCCCTGCCTTGCCCTTGGCTAGGATATATATCACCCTGCCTTCCATATTGACCACAATATAGAATGCATATAATGTAATATATAAAATAGTAGTTTTTACCCCTATAATGGAAACGAAATGTTTAAATGATTTTCTTCCTAATCCTATAGGACTAGTTTTAATTTTTTTTAATGCATTGTATTTTAAAATTCAAGTCATAGTGAGGGGGGAACACTCAGCCCAGCTAGTATGTCATATAGACTAGCCATTTTTAAAATCATTTTATTTCAAAATTTATGTCATACCAGTTTTAAGTATTCAATAAGCTTTCCGGAGATATTTATTACATGTCTATATCACAAAAATTGACAGAGATAATAATTCGTATTGTGCTGGTTTTTCACACCTCGCTTACCCACTGACAAGGGTGATTTAGTTGTGTAATGCACCTTGTAAAGCCAAGGGTGTGCTAGGTGTTAACTGCATCGCAATTAAGTAAATATTTTGCATTGAAAACCCCATGGAAACATGGTTTTAAATTAAAAACCGAAAAAGTATTCAAAGTACAGTAAAAATAATTATATCACGGGAAAGCATTTTCCGGCCACTATAATCTGATATGCATCCCGACGCTGTGCCCGAAATATTGAAGTTTTTATCTACTTAAAACACTTTTTATATAAGTTATTTTTTACTAATCACTTAATGACAATAATAGCAAATACTAGATGGGTAAGCGATTCCGATGGTATATCTGGCCTGACAATATCTTGAAAATAGGCAAAGCTATATTTGTTAAAAGATTTATCAATTTTGGCAATTTATTTCAGGTTTTAAGTTTTTTTAGGTTTTTAAGTTTTTTTCAGATATCAAAATATGACAAAAATAGGCTAATACTAGGTGCCTAAGCGATTCCAATGATGTATCACACATCAAAATATCTTGAAAACTAACCAAATTATGTCATATTGAGGGGGGGGGGGGACACTCAGCCCAGGTGTGTTATAGACTGTGTTATAGGTATGTTACATCCCAGCTAGTGTATGATATAAACTAACTAGGTTTAATTTTATTATTATTATTATTTAAAAATTCATGTAACATCAAGCTGTATGATATAGACTAGGATTAAAAATAAAAAAACGACTTTTTAAATTTCATTTTATTTCAAAATTCATGTCATATTGAGGGGGAACACTCAGCCCAGGCAGTGTATGATATAAGCTAGCTAGGTTTATAAAAGGTTCTTTTTTAATTCATTTTATTTCAAAATTCATGTCATATTGAGGGAGTAACACTCAGCCTAGACAGTGTATGATATAGGCTAGCTAGGTTTGAATTTTATTTTTTTAATTCGTTTTATGTCAAAATTCATGTCATATCGAGGGGGAACACTCAGCCCAGACAGTGTACGATATAGGCTAGCTAGGTTAAATTTTAAATTCATTTATTTCAAAATTAATGTCATATTGAGGAGGGGGACACTCAACCCAGCGAGTGTATGATATAGGCTAGCTAGGTTTAAAAAAAATTAAACAAATGACTTATTTTAAATTATTTTATTCTAAAATTTATGTTATATTGAAGAGGGAACACTTTCATCTTTTTTTCATCAACTTTTCATCATTTTGACATATTGGGGAGAAAACTCAGTCAAAATAGTGTAAGCCTATGTTACATAGTCTAGCTGTCAAAATAATCATGTCATAATTTTTTTCAGACTTTATATGTCATTTTTTGGAACAGTCAAAATAGTGTATGTCTATTATGATATCTAGCTAGTTGGAAGATAATAATGTCATCAGTTGTTCCGAAGGCCATGTCATTCTGGAAAAATGAAGTCATCATTTTTTTAATTAATGTATTGCATATGATAGAATAGACCAGCTGGTTGAGAAATGGAAAATATATTGTCTCTCCAAAATGCATCACCATGTGTGTGTGTGTGTGTGTGTGGGGGGGGGGGGGGGTGACATTCAGCCGAGAAGGGAGAACACTCTGTTCTAATCCAAAATCCATGTTGACCTGTTTTAATAAAAAAGTTTTTCAAATTCACATTTTTCAATTCATTTTTTTGGGATCGCAAAGGGGGAACATACAGCCAAGAGGGGAGAACGCTCTGTTCTAATTGTATTTGCACAGCGAGTCACTAGTAGTGTAGCAAATAATGTGTGCCTAAAGCACCCTGCCCAGTCAAGGAGTTTGATCAAATCTCTCAGTTAGAAGGGTAGAATTAGAGACTACCATTAGACTAGTACTTGATGAAAGGTAAGGCCTAGACCAAGATTAATTGTCATTAAATTATTAAGATATAGGCCTAGTGAAACTGAAAGTCAAATTAACTTGTAGTTGTAGCGCATGTTTTCGCCGATTTCTTAGTCAATTCTCAACAGATTTTCATGAAATTTAGCGAGGACTTTTTGCCAGTCATCCTCCAAATACTGTGAAATTTTAGTTCTTATAGACTATAGAGGGACGTCGTAATTAGAAAATTAATAGGCCTAGTCTACATGAGGGGAACAACCAGCCCAGTATAAGACAGGAAGTAAACATTGCTGTAACCAAGGGTGACACGCATGCGCACCGACCCCAGGGGGAAGCACTGGACGGGGGAACTGCTGGCCGGCCACACCGGCACCCCCGGGCTCTGAGTCAACCACGCTACAAATGACCTAACCTGGCGCCAGGGATACGTTTTTTGTTCAAACTGTCCTTCAGCCATGACAGCTGTGTTTTTCGACAGCGAAATATTTGTCCTTTAAAATGCCATAATCATAGATAATGCCCATAATTGTGGTGAGAAAATGATGTGTTTTATTGTTATTCATATTGCTCGTTTTTCAGTAAAATGTGTGCGAATTTAAACAGTGTATTTTTGTAGAATTGTCGGTATCTGTTTGACTTGGACCTTTGACCGACCAGCAGGTGCCACTGTACTTGTTCTGGTTTGACAGGTACAGTCGAACATGCTGTGTGCGATCAGAATAGATATTAATTATTGTATTTTATATCTTCTTACTATTAAGTTTAGCTTTGTAACCTAATAATTTTGAAGTGAACTATATGTGTGCGCCTTTAGCTATTGATAATAATTCTGAAGGAATTAGTATTTTAAAGTAAAACTCAGGACATTATTTTATTTCTTTACAGTTAACCCTGCACTACATAGACCTACCTACTACATATCATATACCTACCAATTACTTAAACGTCAAAGAAAGTGATGTAGGAGTGAGAACAGCTGAATTTTGAAGTGAACTATATGTGTGCGCCTTTAGCTATTGATAATAATTTTGAAGGAATTAGTATTTTATAGTAAAACTCAGGACATTATTTTATTTCTTTACAGTTAACCTAAACTGGGTTTCTGTCTTTGGGTAGGTATTGACTGATGTTCCACTCTCAGACAGGGAGTGATGCATGTTGTCAAAAAGCTCAGTAGTCACTGAGTTGTGCGCTGCTATTTGCACTGGGAGTGAACACGGTCACAGTTTATCGGGGTCTCTCAAATATTCAGTTAACACGCAACATCGAACCTGTGGAAGATCAATGTTGAAACAGCGTCGGAGACGGTGGACAACATTGATCTAACATAGAACCGGTGTCACACGGTATCCAGTAAACAGCCCTATAGTGGTACAATGCGGGTCACCGTCGCTGATGCTCACCCAGCATCTATCGTGTCTTTATTGAGGAATGCGGGCCGCAATCATTAAATCCAACAACAGTGCTTATAATATACAGTTAGCCCTACACTACATAGACCTGTCTACTACATATCACATACCTACCAATTACTTAAATGTCAAAGAAAGTGATGTAGGAGTGAGAACAGCTGGGGTTGCTGTCTTTTGTTTTATCTTTACTTTTATTCCGAAGGAAATTCCTACAAATAGAGGGACTAATTCCAATTTTACTTTTTTTTAGCTACATATTCTTAGATAATAAAAATGCCCGGTGAACCTTTCTAGGTAGTGGCCTAATACTTAAAATTGACCATTTCATATGGTGACCGTTAATGTAATATTTTGCCAAAAAAAAAGAAATATAAGTAAGTTATCATCAACATATTAAATTCAACCACAATGCTTAGTTGTACACACATCATTCTAATTCCCATCCATGTACAAACAAGTCAACAAAACACGCTGACCCAGCATTGTTTCAATGTTGGGGTAATGTCCGAAACGTTGGCCCAACATCTAAACAATGCGTAATAACTGACCCATGAGTTACAAATGTTCCGAAAAATGGCCATATAGACCAGACGTGGCTGAGGGTAAGGTATCACCCGGAAGGGGGATTTAGGCCACTATTATTTTCACATATATGAGGCTTTCACATGGATCCGAAATATTTTGTGTCCGATTATTGACAAATGTACAAGAGAGCTTTAAGTTGGTATTAATGATACCTATTTTTCATATTTTTTAGTAAATAGTCAAAATACTTTTTCTCCCATCTGATTTGTATGTAAGCAATGCTTAGTTTTGATTCAAACATGTTCTAGAACTATTGTTGACTTCTATTAAACCCATTTGTTAAAAAATAATGAGCTATTTGAACAAATTACACACTTTTTTATTGGACCTAATAAACCCATTTGTAATAAAAAATAATGAGCTATTTGAACAAATTATTGGACCTAAAATTTGCGCACTTTTCTTCCGACTCTGGAAAATTGACTGCATTTCACATTTTTGCACAATGAGTAGGGCTTACCCAAATTGAAACATGTACCAACGTCTTTGATTTCAGTTGAAAGTCACTTCCAAGGTCTTTCACGTGGATACATACTATGTTATTCCCATTACTTGCGCAATGAACAACAAAGCGCTAAGTTTGTTTTTTATCCCTCCATTTGAACAACTGCCAACGTGTTTTTTAGTGAATATCAGCAGGACTTCTCGCTCATGTTTACTTTATATGGTATACATATTTGTTATTACTTTTACATTTTCTGGAGCCATTTCCTTGAAAATGATCTTGACCACTGAAGAAGTGATCACCGCCACTATAAAAGTTATCTCAGCAACTACAAAAGTGAACTTAACCACTGAAGAAGTGATTACAACCACTTTGAATATTATCTAAGCCACTACAAAAGTTATCTTGACCACTGAAGAAGTAATAACAACTACTTTAAAAGTTATCTCAGCCTATACAAAGGTGATCTTAGCAAAAACAAAACTGGTGTAGGCCATAACAAAGTGAACTTGGCCATTGAAGAAGTTATAACAGCCTCTTTAAAAGTTATAACAGCCACTCCAAAAGTTATCATGACCACTGCAGAAGTGATCACAGTCACTTTAAAAGTTATCTCAGCCACTACAAAAGTGATCTTGTAAGGTAAAAGTAATAACAAACATTTATACTATATAAAGTTAACATGAGCGGGAGGTCCTGCTGAAATTGTTCAAATGGAGGGATAAAACACAAACTTAGCGCTTTGGTGTACCTTTCATATTTAACAGAAGTAAAATATTATGTATCGCCGTTAAATCCCTTATAGCTTAAGCATCCATCACTTAGCATACAGTACTGTTTTCCAAATGATACACCAAGTATGGTAATTAATACACAACCATCACTCATCCCTAGATGACCAGTGGCCGGCGATGCTTCTTTTCTCAGATGAAAGCAGAATCAATTTGTCTTACAGCGATAGTGTTTTATTCAATTTTAGTGTCCTTTTCTTTTGATTGAAGTTTGCTTGAAACCGTATAGATCTATATACAATCCTACATGGACAATGGTTAATAATAATAACAAATCAAAGCCTAAAACTAATTGTATTATTTTAATGAGAACACGCCGTGAATGCGACACAGGGAATTAGGATTGGGCCTTTAAATGTGGTATGTGGTATAACACAGTAATATTTCACATTCAAAAAACATCAAAAATATAGAAAGGCAATATATATATATATATAAAGCACTGATTTATATTTTATTTTGAATATCAGTGTGAAATAAAGAGCTTATTTTTTAAACGTTGGAAATTAAAATGTAAAACTTGCACAGCGCCATACTGAGGTCCATTACACTGTGCTATTAAATGAGACGGCATGTCAGAAATGACAGTAGAGCGAGAAAAAATGATTGTTCATTGTTTTAGATCAAATGTTATCAGCCCGTTCATGACAGCTTTATCACCAATGTCTTGCACCCAGTCGCTATACTGATGTTGCCACACACAACTATAATAATTATATTATATTGAAATTTTTAAATACATCTCTGACGTAAGTCGTTTGTTAAACCTGTACAGTCTGATCTACGAATCCACTGTTTTGATACTGGCCACGTCGGGGACAATATACGGGTTTAAACCATGAATCTTGTTTACCATGCCGACAACGTAATAATGGTTTTCTCTATAAAATCTTAAAACACATGTATCTATTTGGTGTATTTTAAGTCGAAGAAAGAGCTCAATTACAATTGATTCGTAGATCCGAATATTTACAAATACATATATACAAATCTAACGAAATCCGTTCTTTCTTTCTTTCAAAATTGCTTTGGGAAAATAATTAATCGGATCTCACAAAATGTTCTTTTGAGTTTTAAACGATATTTTTCTAACAGTTGGTGGCGTCTCTTGAATACATCACCAGCGAAGAGAAAGCGTAGTAATAATTTACAAAATATTTATAATAGAAAATCCACTATACAAATATAAAGTATTACAACTAGTCTGGGGGGCAGAATAGCCCCCCATGCACCCCCCTCAGGATTCACCGAGACCTATTTGTTTCTCATCTGTGTAACACAGAGGGAAGATTTAGACATGTTCCCAAGAAACATATTTAAAAGAACCGCGTCGGATTATTAAAAATAAAGCTTTTCCGACCAGAAAATAAATATATTTTATATTCGACTATATGCCTAAGATGCCGAATAAAGTAGTTTCGGTGGATCCTGAGGGGGGTGCACATTGGTCCCCCGCCGAAACGTTACACGTGGGAATACTAATAACACTCAAGAGACAGCATGTTTTGATATTCACGCGACATCGCCCCCCCTTCCCCCAGGAAATACAATATGGTTGACCAATGGTGGTGGTTTAATGTTGGGCGATCGCGCAGACGGTGGCCCAACATCGAGCCACTATTGGCTGAACGTCTCGTCTTTCCTGGGTCTGGCACCATTTATATCGCTACAAACATCGCAGTAGTTTAACCCCTTTGACAGTGTTTAACACCCCTGATTTCCCTAAATATCATTCGGCATCCCTGAAAACTGGCATAATTTTAGTGATCTTGTATATCATTAATTTATACTATATCGTTTTTTTTTATTTACAAGGTTGTATCTACTATCTTGTAAATGGCATAGCCTTTCAAATATCCAGTCAATTATGGAACGCCGAAGTGGACTTTATTCCCTATTTTCTAATATTAATAAATGATTTTCTAATATTAATAAATGATTTTCTAATATTAATAAATGATTTTCTAATATTAATAATTCATTTTCTAATATTAATAAATCAATTTCTAATATTAAGAAATCATTTTCTAATATTAAGAAATCATTTTCTAATATTAAGAAATAAACCCATTTTCTAATATTAGAAAATGATTTATTAATATTAGAAAATGATTTATTAATATTAGAAAATGATTTATTAATATTAGAAAATCATTTATTAATATTAGAAAATCATTTATTAATATTAGAAAATCATTTATTAATATTAGAAAATCATTTATTAATATTAGAAAATGGGTCTATTTATTAATATTAGAAAATCATTTATTAATATTAATAAATCAGCCCCACCTGGTGACTGTAAAATCAACAATATTACATCTGAATGCTCTCACTGAACAAAATACAATTGCCGTCTGTTGAGTGTTGTCATAAATCTGTTGTCATCGTCACATTTAAGGTCTCACAGTGAGAGAGTTACGATATTTCTTATAAAATGTGGTGATTTATAGCAGGCTTGGGGTTAAATATTACATTTATACTTTAATCTTTAAATGTGAAATCGGGGAATATAGGTACAACATGTAGTCCTACGCTGGTAGTACCAAGGCATATGCTGCATTCGGAAGTTCCCGTGTTTTGGTTGACTAACCTTCTCCTGTGTGTTCCTCATCTGCGTTGCCAACTGCTCTTGGTCTTTGGATCGGTCGCCTGAACGCCAATAACGTGGTATGTACGAGGGTCTGTGGCGTTCTGATGTCAGATGAAGTACTCGGACTTGGTTCAGTTGGATCTGGTGGATCAGGATCCATTTCGTTGATGGCTGACCTGACTTCCCGTGCTACTTGCAGTATTTGATTGCTAGATCTACTACTGTGTCGGTTCATGAATGATACCAAGGAGGATAGATGCAAAGAGGGTAGATGTTTGATGATGCCATGGAGGGTGGATTCAAAGTGGATGAAGAGAGGAGCTTCATCGTTTTCGCGGGAACACCCAGCTAATACGAAACATTGATCCGATGCGGTGTCAATGCTGGGCCAAAGACGGTGTTCCAAAAGTGAGCCAGCATCGGATCAACGCATCGAGTTAGCTTCCGCAGCGCAATCTCTGGGTGAGCAAGGACAGCATGTGGGGCACACAGCATACCCCAAAACTGTGAACACGAGGCGTTAACCACGGTTACCCAGTGTTGTTTTAACGTTGCTTCAGTGTCTACAACGCTGGCCCAACTGTAGACCAACATTTGCTCAACGTCGACTGCTTGATGGAATACTACACATTCCACACTACTACTGTAATAAAATTGTCACATATCAAAATACGGCTTATGCGATTTATGAGATAGGCCTATCCTACAGCTAAAATCAGTTCCTTTGATATCTCACGGTGTTGAAGGAAGACGAACAGCTTACGAAAACACGTTATCAAGAAACACGATAGGCCTACAATAACCCAACATTGGCTTAGTGTTGTCCCATTGTCTACGACATTGGCCCAACATTCGGTTAACGTCATATTATTATGATTGTAGGGATAGGCCCTATTGGATTATCTGTTAAAACTGGGGCTGGGGAAGGGGTCACCACTGTCCGCATTTTTTATTGTCCACCCGAAAAAATCACATATCATATCATCAAACTCTTTATCAATTGTAATTGCCTTCACGAATCCTACTTGTCAAAGTGAAAACCCCAGTGAATACTTTTTCTGTATCTGCCCTGACTGCCTCAAAGTAACACATTTTAAAACGCTGTGCCAATTGCTGAACTGATTAATTTAGAGTGTTTTTCGCCAATGTCCCACAGGCTTAGGCCTACTATAATCTGCGCACACAAGTTCGTCGATAAAAAAGTTAAGAACAATAAGAATCTCTAAACAAACAGTCATTTTTAATAATGGCTCATTAAAATTGTCCAAACTGTACATGTCAAAAACGATGAATTTAAACGCAGGCCTAATTGTCAATATACGACTATCATAATACCTTACAGCGCTAGATTTGAGACTACACTTGTTATAAACAAATTGCACTTGCAGAAAAAAATTGAAAGGACTGTCCATTCAGTGTAATATTAAGTAATACTGTTTGTATTTTCAATCAAGATTGCTGCGGTAGTCATTCCAGTGACGTGCCCAATGGTGGGCGTAGTCGGTGTAGCCCCCCTCTCGTTCAGCTGCTCTTGAAACATTGCATCACAGACAGCTTTCATCACGTTATCACAAGGAAGGTTATCACACTTCATACTACATCTCCCCTGTTGGGGTTGAGAGAAAAGTCACCCCAAGAGGGCGCTCCAGATATCGATATACATGTCCAATTATCCAACATGAGATTCTTGTTGTCGCCTACCGGATGCTCCTGCTGTCATACGTCGGCTCCTGCTGCTTTTTTCTTACTTCAAAAGAATGAGTTGGCCTCTTACAGATCTAATATTAGCGCCGCAAAGTGGTCCGTGTCCCGAAAATCGGGCATAGTCCCCTAAGGGGTAATCTTTAAGCCTTACGATCAATCGATCAATTTATAAATCAAATTTTATTACCATATTATATCCGTACATGATTCAGGGTATAGGCCCTATGTCACGTTAATGGGATATATTTGTGACTGGTGTAAAGCGTGTATAAATGGAATGGGCTATTTTCCACTGTCCATAAACATCAGGGCTCAGATCGGCGGGTAAAAATAAGCAATTATTACGTGTGGTGAAAAAACTATAGGGCTTAATACTGTAGATCTGGTAATATTCGCGAGGAGGACAAATTCGCGAGCTCAAGAATCTCGCGAAAATTATTTTAATAATAGCGCTACTAAAGTACAAATAAAAATTCGCGAATTCTAAACTTCGTGGAAAGTCCAAAAATCAGAAATTCGCGAAAATTTGAACACGCGAAAATTACCAGATCTACAGTAGGGGTCTAGCTAACTATATTTTTGTAGCCCATAGGCCTAACATACACTACCTAGGGCTGTATGTAGGCCTACATTTATTAGAAATTGAAAAAACATTAAAATAAATAAAAGTCAGTTATTGCCTGATATAATAATTTACGGAACATTCTGTATCGTGCCAACATGATGATTTAAAATCTCGAATTAATAACTGATAGCAGTAATTGTATACAATCAATGCTGATAGTATAGGCAGGAGGCCTACATAAAGCAAAATATTATCTGCTAGAGAAATAGTTGTGTGATACCCTAAAATCCAAGCTGGTCACCAGATGGCAACATGCTTGTCAACAACACCTTGTTTACAAACAAACCATTTCTTAATATAAGAAAATGATTTCTTAATATTAGAAAATCATTTATTAATATTAGAAAATGAATTCTTAATATTAGAAAATCATTTATTAATATTAGAAAATCATTTATTAATATTAGAAAATCATTTATTAATATTAGAAAATCATTTGTTAATATTAAGAAATGGCACTCCATTTCTTAATATTAGAAAATGAATTCTTAATAATAATAAATGATTTTCTAATATTAATAAATGATTTTCTAATATTAATAAATTAATTCTTAATATTAGAAAATGATTTTCTAATATTAATAAATGATTTTCTAATATTAAGAATTGATTTTCCAATATTAAAAAATCATTTAATAATATTAATAAATGCTCGTCGTATTTCTTAATATTAATAAATGATTTATTATTATTAATAAATGATTTATTAATATTAATAAATGATTTATTAATATTAATAAATGATTTTCTAATATTAGAAAATAAGGAATAAAGTCCACTTCGGCGTTCCATAGTCAATCAGACTGATCTACCTAACAAAACAATGACAATGTAAAGAACTATTGGAAGAATTATATCAATAAGTAGTGTCATGAGACTCACACTAAGACCAAATGTCGCTAGCGTTTCAGACGCATAATAAAATACAATTATAACAAAAATAGTGAAGTTGTATGCCAGAAATGCATAATACAAGCATACTGTGCACTTCTAATGAAACACATGACGTAAATCTGCCGTGCAAAATCAAGAGGTAGTATCTGCTTACTTTACAAGTAATCAGATACTGCCTTCTGGCTTTGCAGAGCAGAATTGTTCAATAAAATACTTATAATGTATGTAAATATTACACAAGCATCACATTTTGTAAATGAAATAATTATATGCTACACTATAAATACAATTTACAAATGTAATATGTGGTTTACATGTCGTTAGTGGAACAAAATGTAAGTAATGTTATTAAATAATAACAGATAGTTTTCATATTTAGTATGCGACTGTCAATAACTCTTCAAAGAGTTGTAAGCTCAATATATCGAGTTATGAACTCAATATTTCGAGTTGTTAACTCAATATATTGGGTTAAAAAAATAAGAAGAAGAATGCAAATGTGGCTTCTGGGGCTTCGTAAAAATAGCTGTTTTACCTTCTCGACAATATAATAATTTTATGACGCATCTTCTTTAACGGATATCAAAAATGTAAATTATTAAATTTAGCGCTTTAAGGGTTTAACCCTTTAACCGCCGCCCCCACTATATTGGCGTTTACATTTTTTATAAGCACATGCATATCAGCTTTTAAAAATGTGACATCAATCAACAAGCTTTATGAATTTTAATTCACTAATATGGTTGACAGGCCTCGTAGGGATTGTTTTGACCTGTTTCCGTCAACCAAAGTTAATAACATGTTGAAAAAAAATACTCATTTAAATGATGATATTTTACCATTTTTGCGTGTTTTTAAACTGGGAAGTCAAATAAACAATGAATCGTTGACTTTCATTTTGAAAAATCTCTAAAAGTTTCACTCACTTGATGTTGTGAGTTGCGTCAGCGAGGGACAACTTCAAGTGGGTAAAAATTATAATTTATTAATAATTTGGCGGTTAACGGGTCAAAAATGAGTGTAATTCTTCTTCACTTGGTGGTGGTAATTGCAGTGGCATGTCAGGTTCAAATGACAACCTGACAATCTAGTAAATGTAATGAGCTTCACTACACCTTCAAGATGTTTTGCTTGAAGGCCCATACCCAGGCAAATGACATATTTTCGTTTTAGCTCTGTTACATCTTTGCGGGACATCGTGAACATCGCCAAAATACACAGGTGATAGTCATGGGATGTTCGTGGCTGGTGTAGTGACAAAAAGGAAGGGATTTTCCTCAGTGTTGATCCTTTAAAAGTAAAAAAAATCAACATCGGGCCTTCATCTAGACCCTCAGCGGCTTGGTCAAACCCATTATAAATATTGGGATGGTTGTTATTGATTGTATGAATATTGCGAAATACACACTTATCGGCTACATATCTCTTTCAAATGGAGGGCGAAGAAAGATAATATAGATTTACGTTGATATACGCCTATAACACAATTTTTAACTTTGAAACATTTTAAGTTTAATCCATCAACCGCCAAATTATTCAATTGGAATTTTCACCCACTTGAAGTTGTGTCTCGCTGACGCGATCCACAACTTCAAGTGAGTGAAAAGTATACAGATTTGACAAAATTGAGGTCAACTCTTTTCAAATCGTGCGGTTACAGGGTTAAGGCACTTGGGTATGGTCAAATAAAAAGGCTGGAAACGGCGATAGGCATTTAGAGGTTTTAATTGCTATGCAACTATTGCTGCCATGCAAAGCCAAACGGCATTATCTGCTTACTTTACAATTAAGCAGATACTGCCTTTTGGCTTTGCACGGCAGTTTTGCTCTCTCACGACCTTTCACTTATGACCACCATTTGTGCTGAAAAGTGACGTAAAGCAATAATTTACTACTACTACTTCACTTTTGACCAGTAGCGATTGCTTTCTGCTAATTTCTCAGTCAATTATCAACGGATCTCCATGTAATTTTACAGTGGTGATTTTATAGTACAGACCCAACAGTCCTGAAAATGTATGTACATTATGTCAGGTATTTCAAACAATAGACCATTGGATATGTAATATAATGTAATTCTAGATTTTAAAATGTGTTGAATTAATGGGTTAGGGGGCATACACGGTGGCGTGATAATTTCCAATTTATTACATATCTTAGAGATTTTACTAGAAAATAGCCTCCGCAAAATATCAATAAAATATGTTCTTTTAAAGTATGCGCTGCTTCTCTCTTCAAGTCAGTACAGGTTGATTGCAGAAGCTCGCAGTTCTGTCTAGCGGGTCAGTGAATGTGTGCGGGGAGCTTCAAAAGTGGATACGAAACACTGACCCAGTGTTGGGCAAACGTCGCAGACGGTGGCCCAACATTAAAACAAAATAGGGTTACATATAAAATATCTCGCGGTAGATGCTCATGCAGTAAATAAAATAATTCAACTTAGAGAACATTTTTCGTCAAATTGAAGCTAGAAATTGTGTCAGCAATTTCGGCTTCAATTACTGACGCCAAATTCAGCAAGAGAAGAGTTAATTTTCAAATTGAGGTAGAATACACCTGGATACAACAAAATCATGAGCTGATGTGGATGAACATTTCATTTCATTTGGTGGAGTCCATTTTTTCATTTCCTCACTGTAGTAATATTGACTGTTCACAGGCCTATTTCACATCACTCATTCTATGTTACTACTCTCTCAGATGATATACATGATAAATAACAACGTCATTCGGAATAAGGTGAGCA
This sequence comes from Flabesymbios commensalis, assembly GCA_964017125.1. Lineage (NCBI taxonomy): Eukaryota > Metazoa > Annelida > Polychaeta > Terebellida > Flabelligeridae > Flabesymbios > Flabesymbios commensalis. Next base: position 9,133,196 of record OZ024904.1, read on the forward strand.
CTGCAGACACCGGATACATCCATCATGCTTGTTGCACCCGCCCTGTCCAAGTCAGTTATTTTTGCTCATATTTGTCACAGGTATGTCACTATAGTCACCAGTAAGGTGGTGGGGCCTGCTGTAATGATTAAGAACGCCTGCTCAGGACCGGTTCGTCTTCTGGTATTCAGGTTTCAAAAACACAATGTTTCTCCCCTGTCCACTCTGAAAGATTCGGCCTTCGTGTCGTCCTTTGTGTCGTGCTCAAATCTCGAATCCTGTGTCTGTAGGGAAGTGTCATCTAATAGTCGGGAGGTTCTCATGTTCCAGTTTAGCCTGTATATGCACGTGGCTAGATGTAATGTCAGTTTTTGTTCAATCAGTGACATTAGCCGTCATCCGAGTTGGTCATTTGTGACCATTCCTTAGTGCCGCCTATATTGTACTAATTAAATAAACATTATAATTAATTGCTGAATTTTAGTGGAAAGAAATAACAATATAAAATCTAAGTATATTACCCGTTGTACTTTTATATTTTTCATTCATTTACAGCTGGAATTGCTGAGGCAATATCCAGCTTCAAATGAATGAAAAATAATATTATTGATGAAAAAAAGTGTAATTTTCCTAAAAGACATTTTTATCACTTGACTATAAAAAATAATGTTTTCATGTATGTTTAAAATGATAATTTATTTGCCTGTGAAAAATTGAGCAGCACAACTTTACTTGTTGTTCAACATTTTGTGCATTTTTTTTTTAATTTTTATTGACCGTTTACATGTCAACATTTACATATTGGTCATCTTCATTTCTTTATATTTTTCTATATTTTTTTATGCGGCGCGAATCTAGTCCATAATAACAGACTCTGTGTGCGATACAGAGTCTGTAATCATTGCCATTCGTAAAGTTGTGCCACAAAAATACGGTGCGCATCCGATCGATTGCGCAATGAATTACTGCGTCATCGTTTGATCAATTATTTTTATATCATTCTGTAATGACAGATGCACATCTCATTAGAATAATGTTTTAACATGGGGACTTGAAGCCCTGTCTTTATAGGTGAATTCATCATTTAAATAGGGCTACCCTCACATTTTTCATTATATTTTTAGTCCCAGCGTACACTGACCACCAGCATAGAAAACCACAGCTCTTGCTATGCTGTCAATCTCTGACGTTGAACCATGCTGTTCACGTCAAGCTCGGACTACGCGAATCGGTTATACGTTCGGTTGGCAATATCCCATGAATTCAAACAGTTTGGGTCACTGCATATAAGTGTGCACCAAGGAAAAATATCGGCCGCAGCGGGATTCGAACCCGGTACCCCTGGGCTCTGAGTCAACCACGCTACAAATGACCTAACCTGGCGCCAGTGATACGTTTTTTGTTCAACCTGTCCTTCAGCCATGACAGCTGTGTTTTTGACAGCGAAATATTTGTCCTTTAAACTGCCATAATCATAGATAATGCCCATAATTGTGGTAAGAAAATGATGTGTTTTATTGTTATTCATATTGCTCGTTTTTCAGTAAAATGTGTGCGAATTTAAACAGTGTATTTTTGTAGAATTGTCGGTATCTGTTTGACTTGGAACTTTGACCGACCAGCAGGTGCCACTGTACTTGTTCTGGTTTGACAGGTACAGTCGAACATGCTGTGTGCGATCAGAATAGATAATACTTATTGTATTTTATATCTTCTTGCTATTAAGTTTAGCTTTGTAACTTAATAATTTTGAAGTGAACTATATGTGTGCGCCTTTAGCTATTGATAATAATTCTGAAGGAATTAGTATTTTATATTAAAACTCATTATTTTATTTCTTTACAGTTAACCCTGCACTACATAGACCTACCTACTACATATCATATACCTACCAATTACTTAAACGTCAAAGAAAGTGATGTAGGAGTGAGAACAGCTGGGGTTGCTGTCTTTGGTTTTATCTTTACTTTTATTCCGTAGGAAATTCCTACAAATAGAGCGACTAATTCTAATTTTACTTTTTGTTCAGCTACATATTCCTAGATAATAAAAATGCCTGGTGACCCTTTCTAGGTAGTGGCTTAATACTTAAAATTGCCCATTTTATATGGTGACCGTTAATGTAATATTTTGCTAAAAAAATGAAATATAAGTAGGTTATCATCAACGTATTAAATTCAACAACAATGATTAGTTGTACACGCATCATTCTAATTCCCATCCATGTACAACCAAGTCAACAAAACACGCTGACCCAGCATTGTTTCAATGCTGGGGTAATGTCCGAAACGTTGGCCCAACATCTAAACAATACCTAATAACTGACCCATGAGTTATAAATCTTCCAAAAAATGACCATATAGACCAGACGTGGCTGGGGGTAAGGTGTCACCTGGAAGGGGGATTTAGGTCACCATTATTTTCACATATATGAGGCTTTCACATGGATCCAAAATATTTAATGTCCGATTATTGACAAATGTACAAGAGAGCTTTAAGTTGGTATTAATGATACTTATTTTTCATATTTTTTAGTAAATAGTCAAAATACTTTTTCTCTCATCTGATTTGTATGTAAGCAATGCTTAGTTTTGATTCAAACATGTTCTTGAACTATTGTTGACTTCCAATAAACCCATTTGTTAAAAAATAATGAGCTATTTGAACAAATTACACAGTTTTTTATTGGACCTAATAAACCCATTTGTAATAAAAAATAATGAGCTATTTGAACAGATTACACACTAATTCTTTTTCATTGGACCTAAAATTTGCGCACTTTTCTTCCGACTCTGGAAAATTGACAGCATTTCACATTTTTGCACAATGAGTAGGGCTTACCCAAATTAAAACATGTACCAACGTCTTTGATTTCAGTTGAAAGTCACTTCCAAGGTCTTTCACGTGGATACATACTATGTTATTCCCATTACTTGCGCAATGAACAACAAAGCGCTAAGTTTGTTTTTTATCCCTCCATTTGAACAACTGCCAACGTGTTTTTTAGTGAATATAAGCAGGACTTCTCGCTCATGTTTACTTTATATGGTATACATATTTGTTATTACTTTTACATTCTCTGGAGCCATTTCCTTGAAAATGATCTTGACCACCACTATAAAAGTTATCTCAGCAACTACAAAAGTGAACTTAACCACTGAAGAAGTGATTACAACCACTTTGAATATTATCTAAGCCACTACAAAAGTTATCTTGACCACTGAAGAAGTAATAACAACTACTTTAAAAGTTATCTCAGCCTATACAAAGGTGATCTTAGCAAAAACAAAACTGGTGTAGGCCATAACAAAGTGAACTTGGCCATTGAAGAAGTTATAACAGCCTCTTTAAAAGTTATAACAGCCACTCCAAAAGTTATCATGACCACTGCAGAAGTGATCACAGTCACTTTAAAAGTTATCTCAGCCACTACAAAAGTGATCTTGTAAGGTAAAAGTAATAACAAATATTTATACTATATATAGTTAACATGAGCGGGAGGTCCTGCTGAAATTGTTCAAATGGAGGGATAAAACACAAACTTAGCGCTTTGGTGTACCTTTCATATTTAACAGAAATAAAATATTATGTATCGCCGTTAAATCCCTTATAGCTTAAGCATCCATCACTAAGCATACAGTACTGTTTTCCAAATGATACACCAAGTATGGTAATTAATACACAACCATCACTCATCCCTAGATGACCAGTGGCCGGCGATGCTTCTTTTCTCAGATGAAAGCAGAATCAATTTGTCTTACAGCGATAGTGTTTTATTCAATATTGGTGTCCTTTTCTTTTGATTGAAGTTTGCTTGAAACCGTCTATATACAATCCTACATGGACAATGGTTAATAATAATAACAAATCAAAGCCTAAAACTAATTGTATTATTTTAATGAGAACACGCCGTGAATGCGACACAGGGGATTAGGATTGGGCCTTTAAATGTGGTATGTGGTATAACACAGTAATATTTCACATTCAAAAAACATCAAAAATATAAAAAGGCAATATATATATATATATAAAGCACTGATTTATATTTTATTTTGAATATCAGTGTGAAATAAAGAGCTTATTTTTTAAACGTTGGAAATTAAAATGTAAAACTTGCACAGCGCCATACTGAGGTCCATTACACTGTGCTATTAAATGAGACGGCATGTCAGAAATCACAGTAGAGCGACAAAAAATGATTGTTCATTGTTTTAGATCAAATGTTATCAGCCCGTTCATGACAGCTTTATCACCAATGTCTTGCACCCAGTCGCTATACTGATGTTGCCACACACAACTATAATAATTATATTATATTGAAGCTTTTAAATACATCTCTGACGTAAGTCGTTTGTTAAACCTGTACAGTCTGATCTACGAATCCACTGTTTTGATACTGGCCACGTCGGGGACAATATACGGGTTTAAACCATGAATCTTGTTTACCATGCCGACAACGTAATAATGGTTTTCTCTATAAAATCTTAAAACACATGTATCTATTAGGTGTATTTTAAGTCGAAGAAAGAGCTCAATTACAATTGATTCGTAGATCCGAATATATACAAATACATATATACAAATCTAACAAAATCCGTTCTTTCTTTCTTTCAAAATTGCTTTGGGAAAATAATTAATCGGATCTCACAAAATGTTCTTTTGAGTTTTAAACGATATTTTTCTAACAGTTGGTGGCGTCTCTTGAATACATCACCAGCGAAGAGAAAGCGTAGTAATAATTTACAAAATATTTATAATAGAAAATCCACTATACAAATATAAAGTATTACAACTAGTCTAGGGGGCAGAATAGCCCCCCATGCACCCCCCTCAGGATTCACCGAGACATATTTGTTTCTCATCTGTGTAACACAGAGGGAAGATTTAGACATGTTCCCAAGAAAAAAATGGCACTGAGCATGTTTTAAACATATTTAAAAGAACCGCGTCGGATTATTAAAAATAACGCTTTTCCGACCAGAAAATAAATATATATTATATTCGACTATATGCCTAAGATGCCGATAAAGTAGTTTCGGTGGATCCTGAGGGGGGTGCACATTGGTCCCCCGCCGAAACGTTACACGTGGGAATACTAATAACACTCAAGAGACAGCATGTTTTGATATTCACGCGACATCGCCCCCCTTCCCCCAGGAAATACAAAATGGTTGACCAATGGTGGTGGTTTAATGTTGGGCGATCGCGCAGACGGTGGCCCAACATTGAGCCACTATTGGCTGAACGTCTCGTCTTTTCTGGGTCTGGCACCATTTATATCGCTACAAACGTCGCAGTAGTTTAACCCCTTTGACAGTGTTTAACACCCCTGATTTCCCTAAATATCATTCGGCATCCCTGAAAACTGGCATAATTTTAGTGATCTTGTATATCATTAATTTATACTATATCGTTTTTTTTTATTTACAAGGTTGTATCTACTATCTTGTAAATGGCATAGCCTTCCAAATATCCAGTCAATCAGATTGATCTACCTAACAAAACAATGACAATGTAAAGAACTATTGGAAGAATTATATCAATAAGTAGTGTCATGAGACTCACACTAAGACCAAATGTCGCTAGCGTTTCAGACGCATAATAAAATACAATTATAACAAAATAGTGAAGTTGTATGCCAGAAATGCATAATACAAGCATACTGTGCACTTCTAATGAAACACATGACGTAAATCTGCCGTGCAAAATCAAGAGGTAGTATCTGCTTACTTTACAAGTAATCAGATACTGCCTTCTGGCTTTGCAGAGCAGAATTTTCCAATAAATACTTATAATGTATGTAAATATTACACAAGCATCACATTTTGTAAATGAAATATTTATATGTCACACTATAAATACAATTTACAATGTAATATATCTGTTGGTTTACATGTCGTTAGTGAAACAAAATGTAAGTAGTGTTATTAAATAATAATAGATAGTTTTCGTATGTTTTAGTATGCGACTGTCAATAACTCTTCAAAGAGTTGTAAGCTCAATAGATCGAGTTATGAACCCAATATTTCGAGTTGTTAACTCAATATATTGGGTTAAAAAAATAATAAGAAGAATGCGAATGTGGCTTCTGGGGCTTCGTAAAAATAGCTGCTTTACCTTCTCGACAATATAATAATTTTATGACGCATCTTCTTTAACAGATATCAAAAATGTGCATTATTAAATTTAGCGCTTTAATGGTTAAACAAGAGGTTTAACCCTTTAAACGCCGCCCCCACTATATTGGCGTTTACATTTTTTTATAAGCAAATGCATATCAGCTTTTAAACATGTGACATCAATCAACAAGCTTTATGAATTTGAATTCACTAATATGGTTGACAGGCCTCGTAGGCATTGTTTTGACCTGTTACCGTCAACCAAAGTTAAAAAATACTCATTTAAATGATGATATTTGACCATTTTTGCATGTTTTTAAACTGGGAAGTAAAATAAACAATGAATCGTTGAACTTCATTCTGCAAATCTCTAAAAGTTTCACTCACTTGATGTTGTGAGTTGCATCAGCGAGGGACAACTTCAAGTGGGTAAAAATTATAATATATTAATAATTTGGCGGTTAACGGGTTAAAAATGAGGGTAATTCTTCTTCACTTGGAGGTGGTAATTGCAGTGGCATGTCAGGTTTAAATGACAACCTGACAATCTGGTAAATGTAATGAGCTTCACTACACCTTCAAGATGTTTTGCTTAAAGGCCCATACCCAGGCAAATGGCATTTTTTCGTTTTAGCTCTGTTACATCTTTGTGGGACATCGTGAACATCGCCAAAATACACAGGTAATATTCATTGGATGTTCGTGGCTGGTGTAGTGACAAAATGGAAGGGATTTTCCTCAGTGTTGATCCTTTAAAAGAAAAAAAATCAACATCGGGCCTTCATCTAGACCCTCAGCGGCTTGGTCAAACCCTTTATAAATATTGGGATGGTTCTTATTAATTGTATGAATATTGCGAAATACACACTTATTGGCTACATATCTCTTTCAAATGGAGGGCGAAGAAAGATAATATAGATTTACGATGATATAAGCCTATAACACAATTTTTACCTTTGAAACATTTTAAGTTTAATCCATCAACCGCCAAATTATTCAATTGGAATTTTCACCCACTTGAAGTTGTGTCTCGCTGACGCGATCCACAACTTCAAGTGAGTGAAAATTATTCAGATTTGACAAAATTGAGGTCAACTCTTTTCAAATCGTGCGGTTACAGGGTTAAGGCACTTGGGTATGTGCCTTTAAGGTCAAATCAAAAGGCTGGAAACGGCGATAGGCATTTAGAGGTTTTAATTGCTATGCAACTATTGCTGCCGTGCAAAGCCAAACGGCATTATCTGCTTACTTTACAATTAAGCAGATACTGCCTTTTGGCTTTGCACGGCAGTTTTGCTCTCTCACGACCTTTCACTTATGACCACCATTTGTGCTGAAAAGTGACGTAAAGCAATAATTTACTACTACTACTTAACTTATGACCAGTAGCGATTGCTTTCTGCTAATTTCTCAGTCAATTATCAACGGATTTCCATGTAATTTTACAGTGGTGATTTTAAAGTACAGACCCAACAGTCCTGAAATGTATGTACATTATGTCAGGTATTTCAAACAATAGACCATTGGATATGTAATATAATGTAATTCTGGATTTCAAAATGTGTTGAATTAACGGGTTGGGGGGGCCAACACAGGGGCGTGATAATTTCCAATTTATTCCATATCTAAGGGATTTTACTAGAAAATAGCTTCGGCAAAATATCAATAAATCGGTTCTTTTATAAATCAGCAAAAAGTATGCGCTGCTAAAGTTCTCTCTTCAAGTCAGTACAGGTTGATTGCAGCAGCTCGCAGTTATTATTAATTGCTGGCTGTCTAGCGGGTCAGTGAATGTGTGCGGGGAGCTTCAAAAGTGGATACGAAACACTGACCCAGTGTTGGGCAAACGTCGCAGACGGTGGCCCAACATTATAATAAAATAGGGTTACATATAAAATATCTCGCGGTAGATGCTCATGCAGTAAATAAAATAATTCAACTTAGAGAACATTTTTCGTCAAATTGAAGCTGGAAATTGTGTCAGCAATTTCGGCTTCAATTACTGACGCCAAATTCAACAAGAGAAGAGTTAATTTTCAAATTGAGGTAAAATACACCTGGATACAACAATATCATGAGCTGATGTGGATGAACATTTCATTTCATTTGGTGGAGTCCATTTGGTGGAGTCCATTTCCTTACTGTAGTAATATTGACTGTTCACAGGCCTATTTCACATCACTCAGTCTATGTTACTACTCTCTCAGCTGATATACATTATAAATAACAACGTCATTCGGAATAAGTTGAACACTGCCACCGGATACATGCATCATGCTAATTTTTGCCACCCGACCTTTCCAAATCAATTATTTTTGCTCATTTTTTGTCACAGATATGTCGCTATAGTCACCAGTAAGGTGGTGGGGCCTGCTGTAATGATTAAGAACGCCTGCCCAGGACCGGTTCGTCTTCTGGTATTCAGGTTTCAAAAACACAATGTTTCTTCCCTGTCCATTCAAAAAGATTCGGCCTTCGTGTCGTCCTTTGTGTCGTGCTCAAATCTCGAATCCTGTGGCTGTAGGGCAGTGTCATCTAATTCATCCCACCATCCTCGGGAGGTTTTCATGTTCCAGTTTAGCCTGTATGTGCACGTGGCTAGATGTAATGTCAGTTTTTCTTCAATCAGTGACATTAGCCGTCATGCGAGCTGGTCATTTGTGACCATTCCTTAGGGCTGCCTATATTGTACTAATTAAATAAACATTATAATTAATTGCTGAATTTTAGTGGAAAGAAAAAACAATATAAAATCTAAGTATATTACCCGTTGTACTTTTATATTTTTCATTCATTTACAGCTGGAATTGCTGAGGCAATATCCAGCTTCAAATGAATGAAAAATAATATTATTGATGAAAAATAGTGTAATCTTCCTAAAAGACATTTTTGTCACTTGACTATAAAAAATAATGTTTTCATGTATGTTTTAAATGATAATTTATCTGCCTGTGAAAAATTGAGCAGCGCAACTTTACTTGTTGTTCAACATTTTGTGCATTTTTTTAAAGTTTCTATTGACCGTTTACATGTCAACTTTTACATATTGATCATCTTCATTTCTTTATATTTTTGTATGTTTTTTTTTATGCGGCGCGAATCAGTTATACGTTCGTTTGGCATTATCCCATGAATTTAAACAGTTTGGGTCACTGCATATAAGTGTGCACCAAGGGAAAATATCGGCCGCAGCGGGATTCGAACCCGGTGTCGTATTCTGAGGGTTCCCCCGTGCTGAGAGTTCCCCTTCCGCCCATCTGCGCATGCGCGACCATGAGCGGAGCGGCTGGTATCTGTCACTCATATTCTGAGAGTCCCCCCCCCCCCAGGCTCAAAGTTCCCCACCTGTCATGCTTTGCTGTGCTGAGTGCTGAGTGTTCACACCTCCCCCTACGCCTTCAGCTGTGCTGAGTGTTCCCCTCTGGCTAGGATATATATTTCCCCTGCCTTGCCCTTGGCTAGGATATATATCACCCTGCCTTCCATATTGACCACAATATAGAATGCATATAATGTAATATATAAAATAGTAGTTTTTACCCCTATAATGGAAACGAAATGTTTAAATGATTTTCTTCCTAATCCTATAGGACTAGTTTTAATTTTTTTTAATGCATTGTATTTTAAAATTCAAGTCATAGTGAGGGGGGAACACTCAGCCCAGCTAGTATGTCATATAGACTAGCTATTTTTAAAATCATTTTATTTCAAAATTTATGTCATACCAGTTTTAAGTATTCAATAAGCTTTCCGGAGATATTTATTACATGTCTATATCACAAAAATTGACAGAGATAATAATTCGTATTGTGCTGGTTTTTCACACCTCGCTTACCCACTGACAAGGGTGATTTAGTTGTGTAATGCACCTTGTAAAGCCAAGGGTGTGCTAGGTGTTAACTGCATCGCAATTAAATAAATATTTTGCATTGAAAACCCCATGGAAACATGGTTTTAAATTAAAAACCGAAAAAGTATTCAAAGTACAGTAAAAATAATTATATCACGGGAAAGCATTTTCCGGCCACTATAATCTGATATGCATCCCGACGCTGTGCCCGAAATATTGAAGTTTTTATCTACTTAAAACACTTTTTATATAAGTTATTTTTTACTAATCACTTAATGACAATAATAGCAAATACAAGATGGGTAAGCGATTCCGATGGTATGTCTGGCTTGACAATATCTTGAAAATAGGCAAAGCTATATTTGTTAAAAGATTTATCAATTTTGGCAATTTATTTCAGGTTTTAAGTTTTTTTTAGGTTTTTAAGTTTTTTTCAGATATCAAAATATGACAAAAATAGGCTAATACTAGGTGCCTAAGCGATTCCAATGATGTATCACACATCAAAATATCTTGAAAACTAACCAAATTATGTCATATTGAGGGGGGGGGGACACTCAGCCCAGGTGTGTTATAGACTGTGTTATAGGTATGTTACATCCCAACTAGTGTATGATATAAACTAACTAGGTTTAATTTTATTATTATTATTATTTAAAAATTCATGTAACATCAAGCTGTATGATATAGACTAGGATTAAAAATAAAAAAACGACTTTTTTAATTTCATTTTATTTCAAAATTCATGTCATATTGAGGGGGAACACTCAGCCCAGGCAGTGTATGATATAAGCTAGCTAGGTTTATAAAAGGTTCTTTTTTAATTCATTTTATTTCAAAATTCATGTCATATTGAGGGAGTAACACTCAGCCTAGACAGTGTATGATATAGGCTAGCTAGGTTTGAATTTTATTTTTTTAATTCGTTTTATGTCAAAATTCATGTCATATCGAGGGGGAACACTCAGCCCAGACAGTGTACGATATAGGCTAGCTAGGTTAAATTTTAAATTCATTTATTTCAAAATTAATGTCATATTGAGGAGGGGGACACTCAACCCAGCGAGTGTATGATATAGGCTAGCTAGGTTTAAAAAAAATTAAACAAATGACTTATTTTAAATTATTTTATTCTAAAATTTATGTTATATTGAAGAGGGAACACTTTCATCTTTTTTTCATGAACTTTTCATCATTTTGACATATTGGGGAGAAAACTCAGTCAAAATAGTGTAAGCCTATGTTACATAGTCTAGCTGTCAAAATAATCATGTCATAATTTTTTTCAGACTTTATATGTCATTTTTTGGAACAGTCAAAATAGTGTATGTCTATTATGATATCTAGCTAGTTGGAAGATAATAATGTCATCAGTTGTTCCGAAGGCCATGTCATTCTGGAAAAATGAAGTCATCATTTTTTTAATTAATGTATTGCATATGATAGAATAGACCAGCTGGTTGAGAAATGGAAAATATATTGTCTCTCCAAAATGCATCACCATGTGTGTGTGTGTGTGTGTGTGTGGGGGGGGGGTGACATTCAGCCGAGAAGGGAGAACACTCTGTTCTAATCCAAAATCCATGTTGACCTGTTTTAATAAAAAAGTTTTTCAAATTCACATTTTTCAATTCATTTTTTTGGGATCGCAAAGGGGGAACATACAGCCAAGAGGGGAGAACGCTCTGTTCTAATTGTATTTGCACAGCGAGTCACTAGTAGTGTAGCAAACAATGTGTGCCTAAAGCACCCTGCCCAGTCAAGGAGTTTGATCAAATCTCTCAGTTAGAAGGGTAGAATTAGAGACTACCATTAGACTAGTACTTGATGAAAGGTAAGGCCTAGACCAAGATTAATTGTCATTAAATTATTAAGATATAGGCCTAGTGAAACTGAAAGTCAAATTAACTTGTAGTTGTAGCGCATGTTTTCGCCGATTTCTTAGTCAATTCTCAACAGATTTTCATGAAATTTAGCGAGGACTTTTTGCCAGTCATCCTCCAAATACTGTGAAATTTTAGTTCTTATAGACTATAGAGGGACGTCGTAATTAGAAAATTAATAGGCCTAGTCTACATGAGGGGAACAACCAGCCCAGTATAAGACAGGAAGTAAACATTGCTGTAACCAAGGGTGACACGCATGCGCACCGACCCCAGGGGGAAGCACTGGACGGGGGAACTGCTGGCCGGCCACACCGGCACCCCCGGGCTCTGAGTCAACCACGCTACAAATGACCTAACCTGGCGCCAGGGATACGTTTTTTGTTCAAACTGTCCTTCAGCCATGACAGCTGTGTTTTTGACAGCGAAATATTTGTCCTTTAAAATGCCATAATCATAGATAATGCCCATAATTGTGGTGAGAAAATGATGTGTTTTATTGTTATTCATATTGCTCGTTTTTCAGTAAAATGTGTGCGAATTTAAACAGTGTATTTTTGTAGAATTGTCGGTATCTGTTTGACTTGGAACTTTGACCGACCAGCAGGTGCCACTGTACTTGTTCTGGTTTGACAGGTACAGTCGAACATGCTGTGTGCGATCAGAATAGATAATAATTATTGTATTTTATATCTTCTTACTATTAAGTTTAGCTTTGTAACCTAATAATTTTGAAGTGAACTATATGTGTGCGCCTTTAGCTATTGATAATAATTCTGAAAGAATTAGTATTTTAAAGTAAAACTCAGGACATTATTTTATTTCTTTACAGTTAACCCTGCACTACATAGACCTACCTACTACATATCATATACCTACCAATTACTTAAACGTCAAAGAAAGTGATGTAGGGGTGAGAACAGCTAAATTTTGAAGTGAACTATATGTGTGCGCCTTTAGCTATTGATAATAATTTTGAAGGAATTAGTATTTTATAGTAAAACTCAGGACATTATTTTATTTCTTTACAGTTAACCTAAACTGGGTTTCTGTCTTTGGGTAGGTATTGACTGATGTTCCACTCTCAGACAGGGAGTGATGCATGTTGTCAAAAAGCTCAGTAGTCACTGAGTTGTGCGCTGCTATTTGCACTGGGAGTGAACACGGTCACAGTTTATCGGGGTCTCTCAAATATTCAGTTAACACGCAACATCGAACCTGTGGAAGATCAATGTTGAAACAGCGTCGGAGACGGTGGACAACATTGATCTAACATAGAACCGGTGTCACACGGTATCCAGTAAACAGCCCTATAGTGGTACAATGCGGGTCACCGTCGCTGATGCTCACCCAGCATCTATCGTGTCTTTATTGAGGAATGCGGGCCGCAATCATTAAATCCAACAACAGTGCTTATAATATACAGTTAGCCCTACACTACATAGACCTGTCTACTACATATCACATACCTACCAATTACTTAAATGTCAAAGAAAGTGATGTAGGAGTGAGAACAGCTGGGGTTGCTGTCTTTTGTTTTATCTTTACTTTTATTCCGAAGGAAATTCCTACAAATAGAGGGACTAATTCCAATTTTACTTTTTTTTAGCTACATATTCTTAGATAATAAAAATGCCCGGTGAACCTTTCTAGGTAGTGGCCTAATACTTAAAATTGACCATTTCATATGGTGACCGTTAATGTGATATTTTGCCAAAAAAAATGAAATATAAGTAAGTTATCATCAACATATTAAATTCAACCACAATGCTTAGTTGTACACACATCATTCTAATTCCCATCCATGTACAAACAAGTCAACAAAACACGCTGACCCAGCATTGTTTCAATGTTGGGGTAATGTCCGAAACGTTGGCCCAACATCTAAACAATGCGTAATAACTGACCCATGAGTTACAAATGTTCCGAAAAATGGCCATATAGACCAGACGTGGCTGAGGGTAAGGTATCACCCGGAAGGGGGATTTAGGCCACTATTATTTTCACATATATGAGGCTTTCACATGGATCCGAAATATTTTGTGTCCGATTATTGACAAATGTACAAGAGAGCTTTAAGTTGTTATTAATGATACCTATTTTTCATATTTTTTAGTAAATAGTCAAAATACTTTTTCTCTCATCTGATTTGTATGTAAGCAATGCTTAGTTTTGATTCAAACATGTTCTAGAACTATTGTTGACTTCTATTAAACCCATTTGTTAAAAAATAATGAGCTATTTGAACAAATTACACACTTTTTTATTGGACCTAATAAACCCATTTGTAATAAAAAATAATTAGCTATTTGAACAAATTATTGGACCTAAAATTTGCGCACTTTTCTTCCGACTCTGGAAAATTGACCGCATTTCACATTTTGGCACAATGAGTAGGGCTTACCCAAATTAAAACATGTACCAACATCTTTGATTTCAGTTGAAAGTCACTTTCAAGGTCTTTTACGTGGATACATACTATGTTATTCCCGTTACTTGCACAATGAACAACAAAGCGCTAAGTTTGTTTTTTATCCCTCCATTTGAACAACGGCCAACGTTTTTTTAGTGAATGTCAGCAGGACTTCTCGCTCATGTTACTTTATATGGTATACATATTTGTTATTACTTTTACATTCTCTGGAGCCATTTCCTTGAAAATGATCTTGACCACTGAAGAAGTGATTACCACCACTATAAAAGTTATCTAAGCAACTACAAAAGTGATCCTAACCACTGAAGAAGTAATAACAACTACTTTAAAATTTATCTCAGCCTATACATAGGTGATCTTAGCAAAAACAAAACTGGTGTAGGCCATAACAAAGTGATTTTGGCCACTGAAGAAGTTATCACAGCCACTTTAAAAGTTATAACAGCCACTCCAAAAGTTATCATGACCACTGCAGAAGTAATCACAGTCACTTTAAAAGTTATCTCAGCCACTACAAAAGTGATCTTGTAAGGTAAAAGTAATAACAAACATTTATACTATATAAAGTTAACATGAGCGGGAGGTCCTGCTGAAATTGTTCAAATGGAGGGATAAAATACAAACTTAGCGCTTTGGTGTACCTTTCATATTAAAAATATGCGATTCAGTATTTTCAGTTCTCTATTTAATGCAGGGGTTATACCAGTGACTGATTATTGCGCTGGAGTATGGGGCCATAAACTATACCAAAAAACGGAAGCTGTTCAAAAACGTGCTCTACGATTCTATATGGGGGTGCATAAGTTTGCGCCTATTCCCGCCATAGAAGGTGATGTTGGATGGTTGCCAACATATTATCGTCATAAATTGGAAATCATTCGACTGTGGAACCGTCTCATTTTAATGGATAATAGAAGACTGGCAAAGAAAATATTTTTGTGCAATTATTCAAATCCCAAGGCAAATGATTGGCCCACACAGGTTCGCCGTATATTTGAATCTATGGGGGAGCTCGATATTTATAATAATGTTCAAGTGTGTGATATTAGTTACGCTAGGAATATTCTGTTTAATAATTATGTAGAAACCTGGCATGCAAGTGTAATGAGTAAACCAAAACTACGTATTTACAGAGAATTTAAAACTAATTACGGGCTTGAGAATTACATAGCTTTTATTCTTTCACGTCAGGAAAGATCTTATTTAGCCCAATTTAGGTGTGGTATTCTTCCTCAAAGAGTCGAGACAGGTCGTTTCAAAAATGAGCCACTCAGTGAGAGAAAATGTATGTTTTGTGACCAAGAGTCTGTAGAAGATGAGTTTCATTATATTTTACATTGCCCGAAATACAATATAGAGAGGCAGAATTTATTAGAGATATATTTGCCCAATTTAGTAGGTGATAATGTAGCAAAGCTGAATGCTCTTATGCAGCAGGCCGTCCGTCCACTGGCTAAATATATACATAAAGCATTTCAAAAACGCCGAGAAGCACTGTATGTTTCATAAAATGTTCAACAGATTATATTGATTACGAATTTTCAAGTTTATAAAATTTATAATAGCAATGTAATATTGTATATATATATACTATATATATGTCTATATGAAATATTATATCAATACGCTGAGGCGCGGGGTATTGAATTTTTTTTTCTTTAGGTTGGCCAACTTGGGAATGGTTCCAGTGCTACTGCGTCTCAGTGTGTTGCCAAATCTGTATTTTTTACAAGTACACCAAGTTATAATTATATTTTAAAGTGACTTATAAGCCCATTGGGCTGGGTGTTAATTCTGTTTAATTTATGCTTGATGTAACAAAATCATTGTAACACAGGTCACTATAATAAAAAAGATCGTTATCGTTATCGTTATCGGTGTAATATAGAAGTATGATTTCTAATTCCCATCCATGTACAAACAAGTCAACAAAACACGCTGACCCAGCATTGTTTCAATGTTGGGGTAATGTCCGAAACGTTGGCCCAACATCTAAACAATGCGTAATAACTGACCCATGAGTTACAAATGTTCCGAAAAATGGCCATATAGACCAGACGTGGCTGAGGGTAAGGTATCACCCGGAAGGGGGATTTAGGCCACTATTATTTTCACATATATGAGGCTTTCACATGGATCCGAAATATTTTGTGTCCGATTATTGACAAATGTACAAGAGAGCTTTAAGTTGTTATTAATGATACCTATTTTTCATATTTTTTAGTAAATAGTCAAAATACTTTTTCTCTCATCTGATTTGTATGTAAGCAATGCTTAGTTTTGATTCAAACATGTTCTAGAACTATTGTTGACTTCTATTAAACCCATTTGTTAAAAAATAATGAGCTATTTGAACAAATTACACACTTTTTTATTGGACCTAATAAACCCATTTGTAATAAAAAATAATTAGCTATTTGAACAAATTATTGGACCTAAAATTTGCGCACTTTTCTTCCGACTCTGGAAAATTGACCGCATTTCACATTTTGGCACAATGAGTAGGGCTTACCCAAATTAAAACATGTACCAACATCTTTGATTTCAGTTGAAAGTCACTTTCAAGGTCTTTTACGTGGATACATACTATGTTATTCCCGTTACTTGCACAATGAACAACAAAGCGCTAAGTTTGTTTTTTATCCCTCCATTTGAACAACGGCCAACGTTTTTTTAGTGAATGTCAGCAGGACTTCTCGCTCATGTTACTTTATATGGTATACATATTTGTTATTACTTTTACATTCTCTGGAGCCATTTCCTTGAAAATGATCTTGACCACTGAAGAAGTGATTACCACCACTATAAAAGTTATCTAAGCAACTACAAAAGTGATCCTAACCACTGAAGAAGTAATAACAACTACTTTAAAATTTATCTCAGCCTATACATAGGTGATCTTAGCAAAAACAAAACTGGTGTAGGCCATAACAAAGTGATTTTGGCCACTGAAGAAGTTATCACAGCCACTTTAAAAGTTATAACAGCCACTCCAAAAGTTATCATGACCACTGCAGAAGTAATCACAGTCACTTTAAAAGTTATCTCAGCCACTACAAAAGTGATCTTGTAAGGTAAAAGTAATAACAAACATTTATACTATATAAAGTTAACATGAGCGGGAGGTCCTGCTGAAATTGTTCAAATGGAGGGATAAAATACAAACTTAGCGCTTTGGTGTACCTTTCATATTAAAAATATGCGATTCAGTACCTTCAGTTCTCTATTTAATGCAGGGGTTATACCAGTGACTGATTATTGCGCTGGAGTATGGGGCCATAAACTATACCAAAAAACGGAAGCTGTTCAAAAACGTGCTCTACGATTCTATATGGGGGTGCATAAGTTTGCGCCTATTCCCGCCATAGAAGGTGATGTTGGATGGTTGCCAACATATTATCGTCATAAATTGGAAATCATTCGACTGTGGAACCGTCTCATTTTAATGGATAATAGAAGACTGGCAAAGAAAATATTTTTGTGCAATTATTCAAATCCCAAGGCAAATGATTGGCCCACACAGGTTCGCCGTATATTTGAATCTATGGGGGAGCTCGATATTTATAATAATGTTCAAGTGTGTGATATTAGTTACGCTAGGAATATTCTGTTTAATAATTATGTAGAAACCTGGCATGCAAGTGTAATGAGTAAACCAAAACTACGTATTTACAGAGAATTTAAAACTAATTACAGGCTTGAGAATTACATAGCTTTTATTCTTTCACGTCAGGAAAGATCTTATTTAGCCCAATTTAGGTGTGGTATTCTTCCTCAAAGAGTCGAGACAGGTCGTTTCAAAAATGAGCCACTCAGTGAGAGAAAATGTATGTTTTGTGACCAAGAGTCTGTAGAAGATGAGTTTCATTTTATTTTACATTGCCCGAAATACAATATAGAGAGGCAGAATTTATTAGAGATATATTTGCCCAATTTAGTAGGTGATAATGTAGCAAAGCTGAATGCTCTTATGCAGCAGGCCGTCCGTCCACTGGCTAAATATATACATAAAGCATTTCAAAAACGCCGAGAAGCACTGTATGTTTCATAAAATGTTCAACAGATTATATTGATTACGAATTTTCAAGTTTATAAAATTTATAATAGCAATGTAATATTGTATATATATATACTATATATATGTCTATATGAAATATTATATCAATACGCTGAGGCGCGGGGTATTGAATTTTTTTTTCTTTAGGTTGGCCAACTTGGGAATGGTTCCAGTGCTACTGCGTCTCAGTGTGTTGCCAAATCTGTATTTTTTACAAGTACACCAAGTTATAATTATATTTTAAAGTGACTTATAAGCCCATTGGGCTGGGTGTTAAAACTGTTTAATTTATGCTTGATGTAACAAAATCATTGTAACACAGGTCACTATAATAAAAAAGATCGTTATCGTTATCGTTATCGGTGTAATATAGAAGTATGATTTTTTTCAGAACTGATTGATTTCACGTTTTAATAACTTTCCAGTAATGTTTAACTGCAAAACAGACATTAAAATTGTATATTGTACAAAAAGTGGTTAAACGATGTATGTACCACATACGACTGTATAATGTTGACAAAAATATCAAATGTGTGAAAATGTCAGTATAATAGAGTTGTATCTGCAGATACAACTTCTAAAATAAAAATTGTTAAATGACTCATAGTATTTTACATAATACACTATTATAAACAATTCATAAGTTTACATTGTTTTTCGCCTTAAATCGTCATAGAAAAAATCATAAAATTAGATAGTTGTATGTGGCAGATACAACGCTATAGAATAAAAAATTAGAGGTAAAATTGAAAAATTAAAATACTACATAGTTGTATGTGCAGATACAACTATAGGAATTACAGCATCCAATTTTTTATTATTTTTGTTTCGTATAACTGACAATCCCATAAGAATAAATTAAAGAAAAAAAATATGGTGAAAATTACAAATGTTTTGATAGTCAAAATTACACTGTTGTACGTGGCACATACGACCTTGTAATACATAACTTGCATTAAGTTTGTGTTGTATCTCAACAGAAATACAATAATGAATAATGTTTCCCATCTGATGTGTTTTTCGAAACCTAAGCAAAATCTGCTCGAGTATGTGATTGTTCTTATTTACATTATTTGAGAAATAATGTAAGTAAAATAATATACTTATGCAGGTGACATTGTCAACAGGTACAAATTTCACTTGTTAGGTAAACATCCAATTTATTCTGATTTTATATCGGTTTATAATTGTCATTTCGCAATTCATATTATGGGGGTTTTTTTATTCAAATACTAAAGTTACTTGACATTTTACATGTTTTACAGAACATTGAACAAATTATTAACTGAAATTAACATTTAGGCTCTTACATAAGTATCTAAATCAATAATGTAACAACAAACATTTTCTAACAAGGGTCATTGAAGGGTAAAAAATAACAATACACAATATGGTAGTCTCTTTAGGGTGAAAATCAGTTTGCGCAGCGATTCAGCAAAAATCCCTGTTTAACTGTATAGTCAGCATAATAAAGAAGCCTACTTCGGTCATCACAGATCAACTAACAATTAGCATGCATGATACTGTAAATAAATGGCTGAAGTCAGCTTAGAAGTTTTAAATTACTTCTTATTGGAGTAATTTATTTCATAAGACACATTCAAAGTCAGTTTAAAGGGACCGGCCCACGCTAAAATCATAAAAAAAATCGGTGATTTTATTTTGTCTTCTTAATATTCACCAGTTAGGCTAGATATAGAGACTAAAGTCCTGATTTCTAATTATTGACAACCATGTCAAAAATAGGAAATACGGCAATTTCGTCTCTATAAGATCTAGCCTAACTTGTGGATGCGCAGCACAAAAAATTAAAAACTTTTGCAGTTCTAGTCTATGGACATGTTTACATCATATGGTCATATTAAGAAGCCAAAATAAAATCACCGATTTTTTGATGATTTTAGTGTGGGCCAGTCCCTTTAAAGGATCTGACTCATTACGAATAAACATGACTGTGTGGTCTGGGGCTTAACCAGGGGTCTGGCCGGACGAATGGTTGCCAACTGGTGGCTTCGTCACTCTCAGACCAGGTAATTTCTGATCATCCAGCGTGGTGACGTTTTTTCAAACACTGCTAAATGCAATGATAGTGTATTTACAGTGTCATCACAAACCTAATCATGCATAATATATATTTTACTTTACCTTTATTCAATTTGTCAGTATAATAATTATATTATTATCCGTGAAAAACACTTTTAATTTCCGAAACACACCTGTTTCACGAAGATGTCATGGATGTTGTGGCTAGCGTCTCCCATTCGTGACCCGTTGAATTCTGGGTAGACCAGATCAACTAATTTTAATGAGGCCCCGGTTTGTGCCCTTTGGGAACAACAGGGAAAGTGGACGGCATCACTGGCTGTATGCTAAATCTGCGCTGAAAAACAGCTCCGATACCAGCGTGTCACATATAGCATGATGATCTGTATCCAGTATGAAAACATGAACACGTGTGTGATGGTCTTGCACAAGTAATTACAATCACATTCCGGAATCCCATAGACTTGCATGTATTATCGCCCACACGCTCAGAGGCCACAGGCCTATCAGGGACCCCTCAGATCCACTGGCAATTTTATAGATGGAAAGTTAAAGTGTTGTGAATTCAAAATGTGTTTTGTAATAATCCAATATAGCCACAATTTGACCTTATTTGCAACATATTTCATCTTTTGTTGGCATGCGGTGAGATCTGTTTAGCATATTTGCCCCAAATTAGACTATAGTTCGGGATGATCATACAGAATGTAAATACAAGTTGAATGTAGGCCACACATGTTTAAACTCATTTGCTTAAATCACAAATGGATGCTGTTTTACCTTGTTTGGTTATAATTTTTTGTCATATATTGACCTTATTTTAACATGTTTGGCTACAGGCCCGTAGGCAGGATTTTTGTGTGGGGGGTCGTTTTAGGCCAGAAGTTGGACCTTTTTTCCACTCTCGGCAGCCGCCAGTCATGCCAGTAGGGTGGTGCGAGGGAATTATGCCTCTCCTAATTTGTTTTAAATATAAAACCCCCATATTTCGCACTTCCTGCTTTTAAACACAATTTCCCCTCCCCCTCCCCAATGCTAAATTAAATAGGCTACCCCTTAAAGTCATTACAATCATGTGTCATTTTGAATTTATGTGTATTTTTTAGGCCTATGAGTTGAATACATGAGCCATTCTTTGCAAGCTGTGAACTTTAGTATCCTGTATATAGAACACCTAGATGAAAGGCTGTTAAATGTAGCTGCCCATGCCAGCAGCTCACTATCAATGTGAACAGTGTTGGCGAAAAAAATCACTCTCCTAAGTGCATCCATTATATTATTTTTTGTAATCCGAGTTTGACAATTGTCAGCACCGTAACGTGTCCGAAAGGTGATTTTCTGTGTTTATTAACATTTTGCAACGTAGATAGGTGCCAGGTATCTGGAAATGTATTTCCTAGTTGTAACCTCAGGGAATACCAATCAGATCCTTCATAGAAAAATTCTGTCATATGGTGCATGTTGCTACAAGTAACACTCACACATGTGTCCATCAAAGTAATGTCAACACCATAACACAGCATGTTCATGTGGCCAGCTGTGTTTGTTGCAATTGGTATGTTGTGATGATCATTGCATACGACTGATCTTTTGCTGGTCTAGCATAGGATACACGAGGTTGGTGAAAGTTTCATATTTTGTCCTTCAAAAATACCACTCTAAGGAAGATTTTAAAAATGTATGTTTATTGTAAGTCAGCACCGTAACGGCCCACATATAGCCACAGTTGAAAGTAAAAATCAAAAGTCAATGTCGTTAGTTTGACTGGAATAACCCAAATATATGAGATAGTTTGGGTGATAAAAGGTTGATATTTTTCAGGGGAAATCTTCAATAAACATACAATTTGTCATCACCGTAACAGTCATCAACATATTTCTGTTATGGAGCTGACAAATTGTGTTATGGTGTTGACAGATTGTGTTTGAATGCTCTACTATACATCCACATTACATTTTATATGCTCAAACAGCTGAACTGCAAATTTAACAGTTGACTAGACCTTTAATCCCATTCCAGTGTGCCGGTATAACACCTTTGCGCATCAGACGTTTGACCCGAGCGGAGCGACGAAATTTTTGCCTTTCTTTGGCAGTTTCCAGCAGATTTGGAAAGATCTGCTGGCTGTCAACAACCTATCTTTTTCTTAAACATAACTGAACAAATTATTTTTTTCCCACACACTATAGAGCAAACTATTTTTTTACGAAAAAACCATACCCCCCCTGGTATTTAATGGTCGACCCCTTAGATGGTTTAGCATTTTTTCTAGTCACAATAGGCTTATGCTAATACGGCTACAAGCGTCAACCACATTGCAAAACACGAGACAATGACTTGGTAAAATGTTTATTCATATTCTTCAAATTTTAAGCCAAAGTTTTTCAAGTTGGCCAAAAATCGGCGACAAGGGATGGCCAAATTGTGGACCTTCAGCTTGCATGGGGGGGGGGTCGTACGACTCCTCCGGGGGGGGGGGGATCGTACGACTCCTCCGACCCCCCCCCCCTCCCCCCCTGGCTACGGGCCTGGGCTATAATATTATGCTTTGTTGTTAGCTAGGCTACTAATGATTACACAAAAGGTTTAACATGAGAACAAACAATGAAACTAAGTATTTTGATCCTCCTTACCATAAATCCAAGATGACCCCTGCTTTACTTGGTTTGATAGCATATGTGACCAGATATGGCAAAATGAGTCTTAAAGCGCACTTTGACAAATGATGTTGGGGGTCATTCAAAGCTAAAATAACCTTTATTGGAAGTATTTTCAATATTTACATACGTTTCTCATATGTAAATTCATTTTGTTAATAATAATGCTTAGTCTAACCACCAAGCAACGGACACATATCGGCTGAACAATCGTGACTACTGATTACACTAAAATATACGTGGGTGCAAGCAGTTGTGTGGAAGGCTTGCTAACCTTATCTTAGGCCACTATGTTTAATTTTCTCTGTTTTAGATCAGAGGCGGAGAAAAACATTTAAGAGAAAAAACATTGAGCCTATTTTTGGAAAAGTTAATGAGGGCAGCCAAATTAAAAAAAACAATTTGCTAGAAAAGTTAATGAGAGCGACAAAATATAAAAAATGGACCTAAAAAAAAAAAAATAATGAGGGCGACGTGTAAAACAAGCATTAAAAAACATAGCTCGAAAAATACTTTTTATCTCCTAAAATAAACTTGTTTTTTTTTGGAATGTTTTTTTATCTCCCGAAAATAACTGGGCTTTTTTGGAAATCGGCAACATTCCAATGCGCAAATGCGCTGCCTAAATCTAATGCGCGCGCTCATCTAAAACAGAGAAAAAACATAGTGGCCTTCCCAGGTAGGCCTGTAGTTACAAGGCCAACTATGACTCGGCAAGTGACGGCGTCGCTGAATCAACAAGCTTGTAAACAGCAACGACATCACCCTACGACGTATCCCATCATTTCATAGTACAGCAGCGAATCTAATAACCTTCACATCGACCGAAAAGACATCAACACACCCGCCCGCCTGTACCATCACACCAAACTAAACTAATATGACTGAAACTAAGCCGTACCAACAAAAAACATTCCTCAGCCCAATTTTCAAGTAATTTAAGATCTTTTCGTAGCTGCAAAAAGTCATTTAAAATTGCAATTTCATTGTACACAAGGCAGTCATCAGCAAACAGGCGACATTGTGATTTAACGAGATCAGGCAGGTCATTGATGAAGACCAAAAACAGTATTGGACCCAAGACCGATCCCCGAGGCACCCCTGAGTCTACAGAAATTGTATCCGAACTATATCCATCAATCACGACCTTTTGGTTTCTATTGTTAAGGAAAGATGAAATCCATTTATGGATGTTTCCTCTTATACCATAATGATCTAGTTTGGACATCAGTCTGCGATGAGAAACCATGTCAAATGCCTTCGAGAAATCCAGGATGGCTATATCCACACGGTTCCCCACATCGGCTGATGCTAACAGATCATTTACGATAGTAATCAACTGGGTTTCGCAAGAGTGACCCTTTCGAAAACCATGCTGCTTGTCTGAAATTATGTTTTCGTCATCAAAATGCCTTAACATGTGTCTTACCAATATATTCTCCATGAGCTTACAACAAACACATGTCAAGGAGACAGATCGATAGTTTGAAGCCAGGCCCCTATCACCCTTTTTAAAAATTGGGCTAACGTTGGCAGAGAGCCAATCACCCGGTAAATTTCCAGTTTGTAATGATTGAGTAAAGAGAGCTGCAAGAACAGAAGCAGACTCTTTCGCTGTCTGTTTTAAAAATATATTGGGGATCCCTTAGTTGTAATTTTCAGGTCACCAATAGTAGGGGCAGTGGTATCACCCAATTTTGGTACAGGAATTTTGTGGTCTTCTTTGACAAATACAGATTGAAATTGTTTGCTTAGAAGGGTTGCCTTTTGGGTAGGGTCACTATGTAGTTTACCTTCCACCTTAATAGGGGCCACCACATTATTGTCATTCTTCAAGGACTTAATGTACGACCAAAAAGGTTTTGTATTATTGTTTTCTAAAGCATCAGATAATTTACTATTTACGTGGTGTCGATGTGATCTCTTCAAGTGGTGATTTGTTGATTTTTTGACATTCCGGTATTTCTGCCAATCATTTGTGTTACCGGTGAGTTTTGCTCTGTTATATATTTTTTGGTTAGACTTAGCCTTTTTATCAAACCAAGGTAAATTGTGCCGGGTAGATAGCTGTTTAGATGGTACATATTTTGATAACATTGCCTAAACATGATTTTTAAATAAAGTCCAATTTGTATTGACTGATCTTAGAGTATGTTTTTTTCAGATAATCAAATCTAAATTTTGCTGTGTCCTTTTGGATCTGAACCCAGTTTACCTTAGAAAAAATATTAATCTTTCTAGGTTTAGGTCTTCAATAGGTGGGACGGATGTCAGTGTCAATCACTGTCATGCCTTCATGATCTGACATGCCTGGGACCACTGTTACACTCTTTACTAGTTTTTGACTGGGAGCACAGTCGTAAGCATCTGGTTTTACTGTGCTAGAGTCCCGATCAACATCACCACAGTTAAAATCCCCAGAAATTCTGTCCTGGTTGAGTGATTTTTTCAAAAGAATTTTCGAGGCTGCACAATGTGTTCACACCACTACTAGGTGATCGGTAAAAACTACATATATGGAGTGGCTTCCCACCTGGAAGCTCAACTCAAAATGTTGTTCGTAATTTTAGTATGCCCTGAGTCTGCGTCAATGTCGACTTTGATGACAACATAGCCATCTCTAATTCCCATCAGGACCCCCCCTCCGTGTGACGTTCTGTCCTTGCGGTATGTGTTTGTAACGTATTGTGGGGGTGGGATTTCAGATGTGAAAATGTTGTTCATAATTTTAGTCTCACATCCAATAATCACATCAGGCTGAAGATAATCGCAGGCTGATTGCACTGCCGCTTTTTTGTCCCTGAGTTCGTTTATGTTTACTACCAGGGTTCTCCAGTTTTTCTTTTTAGGATGCGCCGAGGAAAAATATTTACTTTGCGTCGCAGTACCGGTACCACTATTGTTTGATAATACGAAACTGTCCAAGTGAACTCGAGCAATTCAGAGAACAAAAAGTTCCTCAAAATTATAGTTTTAAAATTTATTCAATTATTCACCAGTTTTTACTAAAGTACATTAATAAGAGAAAAGGGAACAAATCGACAGGTCATGATGATATAAGTGCAAGATTTATACAATTAATAGCTTCTGATATTACTGATTCAATAGTAAAGATTTTGCAATTCTAGTATTAAAACCGGGTGTTTCCCATACGTTTGAAAAGTGGCAAGAGTTACCCCAATCAATAAAAAAAGATTCAAAGGAAGACATATGCAATGATCGACCCATATCGATTTAACCAATAGCTTCTAAAATATGAGAAAAACACGTCTTGATTCCTTTCTATGAATATATGACCTCATACAATTTACTTTATCAAAAAATAATCTGGTTTTAAGGTCAATCACTCATGTGAGACTGCACTTACCCTTATGGTATATACCTGGCTCTCAGCACTAAATAAAGACAATGCAATAGGGGTGTTGCTTATAGACTTATGCATAGCATTTGATCTGGTAGATCACGATATTCTAATTAAAAAACTGAAAATTTACAAGTGTAACTTTTCCTCGCTACAATGGTTTAAATCTTACCTTAGTAATAGAGAACAGTTTGTAGAAATAAATGGTAGAAAGTCAAACCCATTAAAAAGGTAATCTGGAGTATATCAAGCTTCTCAAATCTAGTTCCTTTGTGTCCTGTTATATATTGTATGATCAGCTGGTGACCCGGAATGAAATAATGACTACGATACTGAACACTCCTTCTGATATGCAAAATAATGTCCCACACATAATGCCTCTCTTATAGCAGTACTATATCCCATGTATACGCTCAGCCCTACCAACATTCTCAAAGAGATAAAATGTAAATAGACCGATGTAAATTAATTAAGCATCAAGAGCCACATTTTATAATTAGTAGGCCTCCATACATGTAGTGAAATAACACCTTAGCTCATGAGTAGGAAGATCGTCTCCGAATACAACCAGAAGAACATACTATTTCATTATCACATTGATAGGACATTTATTTTCTATTTTCCTTGTGAACAATTTCCCTGAACACATCAACTTATTTTACACATATGTCTTGTTATTGATATCATAAAAAATACACGTTATTTATACCTCATCTTATTTTTTTGAATAAAACATCATATTAAATAATCAAAAGTAATTTTATATCAATAACTATATCTGTAATGCTACTATTTATCTTAGAGGTTACTGTTAATAGTCACTTTGTGTGTGTAATGTTGCAGCTCTCAAATTTTATAATGATATGCGCGTAGTTTTGTGTGGTGAGACCGTAAAAGCTTTTGGCGGCCATCTTGGATTTATGTAAATTAATGTAAAAGGATAGTGTCGGTTTCAGTTATTATCTCAGTGGTGACAAAAAAGTTCTAGTCTCCTGTTGTGTACAGACCAGTAGCTATGACTTTCCTGAAAGAAAGAAGATCAGATAGTGTATGAATTTCCTCTGGTAGATTTTACTAGGTGCCAAAAAAAGAAAATGAATTTGTTCCGTGTCTAACTCTATTGTAAAAAGGTATTTCTAGGGCTTTCACATAATTTCTATGAATTCAAGTAAATTTAGGAGTTGTGATTAGACCCTGAAGGTATGGTGGCGAAAGGTTATTTATCATTTTGAAGGTCTGAATAGTTATTTGTTGTTGTCGTCCCTCTTCCATGGAATGCAAGCTGGTCTGACACAACAACAAAGATCTGTAGGCGTATGTATAGCCATTTGTGATATACCGCAGAGCCAGTTCTTAATTTTTTTTTTAGTGTTTAATACCGAGCAATGGTGCCATATTGCTGGGCAGTACTGTAAATTGATCGAGATAAAAGCTCTGAAATGGCCATCTTCACATCTGGACTGATGTGATGGCATAGTCGCTTCAGATCGTTCACTTGTCTTCCTGTTTTGTTACACAATTCATTGGTGTGGTGAATAAAACTAGCCGATTGTCCAGTTTCACTCTTTCTGGCTTTAATGCAGTTTATGGCAAACAACCAGATACATTTTTCTGCTTCCCTTTCCAGCTATAAGTTAACAATTTGGAAATTTTTATTTGCATAAGAAAGAGTGTTATCATCTGCATAATTTGTAAGCAGGACAGTTTTGACAAAATAAAAAAGATCAATTATAAAAACATTGAAAAATATCTAGGACCGAGAACAGATCCTTGTGGAACTCCTTTGTTGGTGGTTTGCCACGAACTGTACTTTTCGCCAACACGGACACGCTGTTGTTTGTTGGAAAGATATGATCAATTAATTTTAGACTATTTGGGCTGAACACCATAGGCTTACAGCTTTGCCACCAGCAGATCGTGAGGCATATAGTCTAACGCTTTGCTTAGATCCATTAGAATAGCTCCAATTTTCATTTTGGCACGGTCTTTGTGCCAATGCTCTAATAGACCTAGCAAGGCGTCCTGACAGCAATAGCCCAGACGAAAAGCAGAGAGGTGTGGAGAATGTGCAACAATTAAAAAAAGGAGAAATCTGGTGTGCTAATACTTTCGCGAAAATTTTGGCCAAAATTCGTGGAAGGCTTGTTGGACGGTAGTTACCATTTTGTAGATTTTAAGCTTTTTTACAATTTGGAACAACTGATGATTTTTTTTAAAACGCTGGGAAAACACCCCTGATCAATAGATTTATTTATTGGTCCAGAAATAATAGGTGCTATTTCAGAGCCAGTGTGTTTTAAAAAATTCGGGGAAATTCACTTAGCTTTTTATAGCTAGAGTTTTTTAAATTTTAGAAACATCATCACTCGTGGTGGGAAAAAATCAAAGGTGATTCGTTGATTATGTTCGTTAATTTCAAGAATACTGGGATGATTTTAAAGGTAAGAAAGAGTGTGATCTTTTCCAATGTCGGCAGCTACGTTTACAAAAAAATCATTCATAATTTCCGCTATTTCACTTTGTTCAAATATAATTTTACTATTTTCCGATATTATAATTTCTCCTGATCCTGTACCACTTTTAATAGTGAAGAAAGGTTTTACAGAGTTCCAAAAATTCCATTTAGTCTGCGTGGTTATATCAAACAAGTAGCCCTCATAGCCTTACGCCTCATATCTACACATAAATTTCTTTGTGTTCTGTACTTTTCCCAGGTGTCTCCATTTCTGTTTGTAATGTACTTTTTGTACAGGCGTTTTCGTATCCAGATGGCTTTACGCATATGCGTGCTTATGTAGGGCGGCTGGTTTGATCGAACCTTGCGTTTTTTAATAGCAGCATGCTGGTCAATGGCTGATTTAAAATTGTTAGTAAACAATCTCCATCCAAGCTCTGAGTCTTCTAGAGTAAGACAAGACCTCAGATTACTATCTGCAACACTTTCCAGAAATAGTGTTTTATTGATTTTTTTTTTGTGAACTATACTCAATAACCTTGTTTTGCATGCGTCGGACATGACAGCGCAAAGTTGAAGCATGAAACTCAATAATAGTTGAGATCATCCCAGGCAAAAAAATTGTCGTACCTAGTGGTAATTTTATCTAAAATAGGCTTGCACAGGCCCTTCTATCATTTTTAACATCTTTCTTCTGCTTAGCCATCTTTTTTTTAACTATGTACGCACACGTGTTGACAGGCCAACCACTGGATTCCTATGTAATTGTCACTGTGTAGGGCTAGTTTCGTTGTGCATTTATGTAGTAGATGGGGCTATAAACCATTGCAGCCGAGAAGAGAGCATGTTTGTACCCGCCGTCAGATTAACTTGTATCGCATGTTTTTCGCCGATTTCTCAGTCAATTCTCAACTGATTTTCATGAAATTTTGTATGGACTATTTGCGAGTCACTCGTGAAATTTTCATCGGAAAATAATGTTTAGCTAAAAAGTTAGACCATCTGGCATGTAATGCAATTCAGGGCTAAAAACAAAATTTAATTTAACCAGTTTAATGGGTTTATAGAGCGACGTCGTAATTTCAAATTTACTACATGTCAAATGGTCTAACTTTTGAACTACATAATATTTTTTTATTTTCACGGTAGTCGCCGCGTGACTCGAAAATAGTCCTTGCAAAATTTCATCAAAATCGGCTGAGAATTGATTGAGAAATCGGCGAAAAACATGCGATACAAGTTAATCTGACGGGTATATATGTTTAGGCCTACATAGTACCGGTAATTGTAAATTATTGCTTCACATCACTTTTCGGCACAAAGTCATTTAAGTGACATTGTAATCAGGTGATATCATTAAAACGTTGTGGTCAAATTATGCGAGGAAAGATGAACAGATGTTGATGTGGGGGTGGGGGTGATAGGGCATGGCGGGTTATTGAAAGCGTCTGTATATCTATATTCGCTATATTACTACACACTGTGGGCTGACTGCCATAAGTGCCCTGAGGGCACGCGCCAGGGCTTCTTTATGCCTGCTGCATTTTCACAGGTGGACCGAAGTCGCCAGTACCCGTCAGTGCGCATGCTTGAGATTACTTCACACTGTCGACCACTGCTGTGGCCATTGATCAGTGTTGATCAACACAATTTTCTTCAACCCACACGGAATAAAACATCTTTTACAGTCTACTGATTTCTTTAATCATCACAAAAATTTCCCAATTAAGCAGGTAAATGTTCTATAAAGCCGATTCGATAAAAAATATTGCATTCAGTATCAGTTTTTGGATGTTTCGGGCGATTTCTCACCCTTTACAATGATTTTCGATCAGCCTGTATTAGAGCTGTAGTACGAAGCGCCAGCATGTATTCGTACGGAAGCTCATTAGAGTAAGTCTGGGGCAATTCACACACATGAATATCATTGCTCAAATATATATATGTGTCTGCTTCTCTTCCCAAAGGTGCTGTGGACAAATCTGTTTTCATTTTGTTTGTGTGTCCACATTCTTGAACGCAGTGTACAATCTTTTTCATTTTAAATCGGTGCATTGCAGCAGTTATCAACTTGCTTTTGTATTCTCTCTGTGTAATTGCTTCATGCCACACACAGCAGTGTACATAAGTGTCAATATCATAAACACTTAGAATGTAAGCGTCTAGCTTCCTCCTATGTTAGAGATGATGGCTGTCCATGAGGGCTGTTTATGACATGCTGTTAACCAAAACACCCGGCAGCCACATTCGCCTATTGCTTAGCTTTTAGTTTTGCAATGTGTTTTTTTGCCGAGCAAGTATTTTATTTATCCGATCACTATTGTTTAATTTAAAATTAATGTTGGATGAAAAATATTTTTTAATAACATGTATAAGAAACTAAATCTAAGGTAACAAATTATACATGTGTTCCATCCGATATAGATATTTTTGGTAGAAACAAATACGTCGCCGACTGCGTGAGTATAATTAAACACTGGCAGGGGCGTAGCTAGGTGTAAAATAATGTGGAAGCACACTGATGCATTGATAGAGTTTAGGCATAACGATGCAACTCTACTGCTATCTCTCTATCAACAGATCAATTCATGGCGTTCCGAAGCACTGAATTATTTTAAGATCGTTGCGAATCGAACAGGGCAATTAGTATCGTACTGATTGTAGACAGGGGCACAGCATTACATAAAAATAGCGTTGAGCCCTGAATAGTCACTGCCACCTCCTTTTTCTATTGTTTCCAGTCGGGAATATCTAGCCGAAAAACGAGTGGACTAGATTTCATCCTGCATTATTAAACGTCTACCAGTGATTATTTTTCACTAATGTAGAGTGCATCTGAGGTCAACTAAGAAACACTGGCAGACATTCAGGCGCTGCCCTTGATTATGACGTTGCAGTATACCCGTTGTCTCTACAGAAGTTGGATACCCCTCTCCATATAGTAAAAATGACTTTCACACAACGTTGTATAAATTATGGGCCAACGGTGTAAACATTAGACCAACAATAAAGTGGCGAGCGTTCACACAGTTTTCCTTATAATTATACGCCTTTTATATAAAATATTATTATACGTCATTTCAAATAGTTATAATATATAATTATAGCCTACATTGTAAGTAATTTCAAATATTTTAGAAAACAAAACCCAGTGAACAAGAGCTGCTGACCCAAAGTTGTTTGAATGTTGGGCCAACGTCGTATACAGTGGACCAACATTCAAACAACATTGGGTCAATGTATCTTGTTTGCTGGGAAAAACCCCCCAGAAATATCATGCGTAATAATATTTATGTCACCTATTAAAAGTATTGTAAATATATATTTTTTTTAATAATAGGACAATAATTTATGAAGGAAGAATTACAAATACCCACTGATAATATGACATTCAAAAATAATTCTCAAATTCCTATAATCTTCGCTTAGATCTACATACAATTATTAAGCTATGTTTTGTTGCTTTCACCATTAAGGCCTATTTCTTACCCTGGGCACCCTAATATATAGCGCAGTATTTTTGGTTGCAAATATTTGCTTGCAGATAATAATCACTTATACCAGATATCATCTTTCTTTTTATATTGGTTATCCTTCCTTTAAATGCATTTGAAAATTATTTCAGTAGACATTTCTGGAGCAATTTCACCGCCCATTTTCTGACACCCAACTGTAATTAATTTATTCGTGTCAGTGGCTGTTATTGTGGTTCTACATGTGGAAATGTGGCACTGAGAGAAACACAACAATTTGAAATAAAAGCCTATGCTCATCCATTATACAATAATTAAATTCTTAAAAAAGGAAAAAAAACTGTATTTCTTATGTTTTTTCAAAACCTAAGAATCTCCTGAGAAATAAATTCGCTGTCACCCGGGTATATAAATAATGGTAATTGAGAAATATTCTTCATTTCGTTCTTATTTTCTTTATTTTCTGCAACGAAAATTATTCGGGAGAGCAGCACGTCCAGCTCTCAGACGCTGTCCATTGTAAATG
This sequence comes from Flabesymbios commensalis, assembly GCA_964017125.1. NCBI lineage: Eukaryota > Metazoa > Annelida > Polychaeta > Terebellida > Flabelligeridae > Flabesymbios > Flabesymbios commensalis. Next base: position 9,166,033 of record OZ024904.1, read on the forward strand.
ACCCCCGTACTGCGGCTTTTGATTGTGGTGTGTCATAATTATGAAACATCAATTTTACCTTGGAACAATGTTGTTTCAAGTATGGGTCAACGTTTATGTTATTTGCCAAGTTTAAAACAGCGTGATATCATTTATTTAACGTGTTTTCTAAAATAGTATGAAAAAAGTGTCTATTGTTTATTGTCTACTGTCTAATGGCGCCAGACCCCAGCAGTTCGACATTTTGACAAATAAAGACCTGGGGCTGCGCCCTGCGTCTTTATTTCGCATAATGTGGACTGCTTCACTCATTATTTAATATATGAAAGCCAAATTATGAAAATAAATCAGAGGACGTTTTTAGAATAAATGTATAAGCTGTGTGGGAGGTATAGGCCTGTATTGAGTGGCGGGAAATAGCGATTTTGTGAAGGTTAGCGTACAACGAAGGAAGAACCTTATCTTATTATAGTACAGATTTTGTGCGGTTCTGCCCCCCCTCCCCCTTTGAGTGTTTTTTTCCTATATTAATTTCCCTATTTTTGAAGCAATAAAATGCTCAAATTGACAAGCGAAGATGATGTTAGTCTACAGCTGTTGAAGTTGTTACAGTTGTTATTTAAAGTAAGGCTGGTACGGTTAAATCATGCAGAATAGGGTGTTACTAGTGAAGAAAAAGATCAGAAGTCTAAGAGGGATTCAGCAAGCAAGATACAACAACACATAATACAATTCTCAGTGCACACGCGTGTTCACTACCTCATGATTTAGCTAAGTGTATATCACAGAAAAAGATTTGTTTTGTCTCATTTAATAACAGATTAAGTGAGTCAAGTGAGGTTGCAACAATTTTTAAGCAAAATAACTATACAAAACGGCCCCCGATCGTCTGAGATTTAAAGGGTGTGACGGAGGAAGAATCTCTATATTCGTGTTTTGTGGTTATTTTGAAACTGAAATCAAATTAATATGACTGTCCTGTGAACACTTGACTAGTCTAGTTTGCCATGATTATTGTAGGCACAGATGTTTGGTATCTGTAGATACAACAAATTATAAACAAAACATTGCAATTATAATGATTATAGAGTCGTATCCACCACATACATCTACGGAGCTTTTTAAGGGACATCTCTAAAAAATATATTTCAACTGGAAGTATTTAATTGGAGCGCGCCAAATCATTTGGCTTGAACCAAATAATCATTTGGCGCGAACCAATCAAGCCAAATGATTTTGTTCGCGCCAAATGATTATTTGGTTCAAGACAAATGATTTGGTTCGCGCCAAAAAAATATTTGGTTCAAGCCAAATGATTTGGTTCGCTCCAAATGATTATTTGGTTCAAGCCAAATGATTTGGTTCGCGCCAAATGATTATTTGGTTCAAGCCAAATGATTTGGTTCACGACAAATGATTATTTGGCTCAAGCCAAATGATTTGGTTCGCGCCAAATGATTATTTGGTTCAAGCCAAATAATTTGGTGCGCGCCAAATAATTATTTGGTTCAAGCCAAATGATTTCGTTCGCGCCAAATGATTTCGTTCGCGCCAAATGATTATTTGGTTCAAGACAAATGATTTGGTGCGCGCCAAATAATTATTTGGTTCAAGCCAAATGATTTGGTTCAGGCCAAATGATTATTTGGTTCAAGCTAAATGATTTGGTGCGCGCCAAATAATTATTTGGTTCAAGGCAAATGATTTCATTCGCGCCAAATGATTATTTGTTTCAAGCCAAATGATTTGGTTCGTGCCATATGATTTGGTTCGCGCCAAATGGTTATTTGGTTCAAGCCAAATGATTTCGTTCGCGCCAAAAGATTATTTGGTTCAAGCCAAATGATTTCGTTCGCGCCAAAAGATTATTCGGTTCAAGCCAAATGATTTTGTTCGCGGCAAATCATTATTAGGTTCAAGCCAAATGATTTGGCGCGCTCCAATTAAATACTTCCAGTTGAAATATATTTTTTAGAGATGTCCCTTAAAAAGCTCCGTATACATCAACTTCATTAAACAACAACATAATAATGTTGCTGATTCATTTTATTGCAGTTTTTATATAGTAATATTATCATAGCTGGTTTTAAACAGTGTTAGTGTAAAATTGCTCTATACTGGAGTATCTACCAGATACAACACCATAATAACTTCAAATCAAACATAAAAACACTTTTGAAAAAAATGTTAGATACGACAGTATAATATTAGGGTGACGATATGCCTAAGATGCCGAATAAAGTAGTTTCGGTGGATCCTGAGGGGGTGCACATTGGTCCCCCGCCTAAACGTTACACTTGGGAATACTAATAACACTCAAGAGACAGCATATTTTGATTTTCACGCGACATCGCTCCCCCTCCCCCACCCTCCCCCCAGGAAATACAATATGGTTGACCAATGTTGGTTTAATGTTGGGCCATCGTCGCAGACGGTGGCCCAACATTGAGCCCCTATTGGTTGAACGTCTCGTCTTTTCTGGGTCTGGCACCATTTATATTGCTACAAGCGTCGCAGTAGTTTAACCCCTTTGACAGTGTTTAACACCCCTGATTTCCTAAAATATCATTTGGCATCCCTGAAAACTGGCATAATTTTAGTGATCTTGTATATCATTAATTTATACTATATCGTTCTTGTTCTTATTTACAAGGTTGTATCTACTATCTTGTAAATGGCATAGCCTTTCAAATATCCAGTCAATCAGATTGATCTACCTAACAAAACAATGACAATGTAAAGAACTATTGGAAGAATTATATCAATAAGTAGTGTCATGAGACTCACACTAAGACCAAATGTCGCTAGCGTTTCAGACGCATAATAAAATACAATTATAACAAAAATAGTGAAGTTGTATGCCAGAAATACATAATACAAGCATACTGTGCACTTCTAATGAAACACATGACGTAAATCTGCCGTGCAAAGTCAAGAGGTAGTATCTGCTTACTTTACAAGTAATCAGATACTGCCTTCTGTTAACTCAATATATTGAGTTAAAAAATAAGAAGAAGAATGCAAATGTGGCTTCTGGGGCTTCGTAAAAATAGCTCGACAATATAATAATTTTATGACGCATCTTCTTTAACGGATATCAAAAATGTCAATTATTAAATTTAGCGCTTTAATGGTTAAACAAGAGGTTTAACCCTTTAAACGCCGCCCCCACTATATTGGCGTTTACATTTTTTATAAGCAAATGCATATCAGCTTTTAAAAATGTGACATCAATCAACAAGCTTTATGAATTTTAATTCACCAATATGGTTGACAGGCCTCGTAGGGATTGTTTTGACCTGTTTCCGTCAACCAAAGTTAATAACATGTTAAAAAAAAATACTCATTTAAATGATGATATTTTACCATTTTTGCGTGTTTTTAAACTGGGAAGTCAAATAAACAATGAATCGTTGACCTTCATTTTGAAAAATCTCTAAAAGTTTCACTCACTTGATGTTGTGAGTTGCGTCAGCGAGGGACAACTTCAAGTGGGTAAAAATTATAATTTATTAATAATTTGGCGGTTAACGGGTCAAAAATGAGGTAATTCGTCTTCACTTGGTGGTGGTAATTGCAGTGGCATGTCAGGTTCAAATGACAACCTGACAATCTAGTAAATGTAATGAGCTTCACTACACCTTCAAGATGTTTTGCTTGAAGGCCCATACCCAGGCAAATGACATATTTTCGTTTTAGCTCTGTTACATCTTTGCGGGACATCGTGAACATCGCCAAAATACACAGGTGATAGTCATGGGATGTTCGTGGCTGGTGTAGTGACAAAAAGGAAGGGATTTTCCTCAGTGTTGATCCTTTAGAAGTAAAAAAAATCAACATCGGGCCTTCATCTAGACCCTCAGCGGCTTGGTCAAACCCATTATAAATATTGGGATGGTTGTTATTGATTGTATGAATATTGCGAAATACACACTTATCGGCTACATATCTCTTTCAAATGGAGGGCGAAGAAAGATAATATAGATTTACGATGATATACGCCTATAACACAATTTTTAACTTTGAAACATTTTAAGTTTAATCCATCAACCGCCAAATTATTCAATTGGAATTTTCACCCACTTGAAGTTGTGTCTCGCTGACGCGATCCACAACTTCAAGTGAGTGAAAAGTAGACAGATTTGACAAAATTGAGGTCAACTCTTTTCAAATCGTGCGGTTACAGGGTTAAGGCACTTGGGTATGGTCAAATAAAAAGGCTGGAAACGGCGATAGGCATTTAGAGGTTTTAATTGCTATGCAACTATTGCTGCCATGCAAAGCCAAACGGCATTATCTGCTTACTTTACAATTAAGCAGATACTGCCTTTTGGCTTTGCACGGCAGTTTTGCTCTCTCACGACCTTTCACTTATGACCACCATTTGTGCTGAAAAGTGACGTAAAGCAATAATTTACTACTACTACTTAACTTATGACCAGTAGCGATTGCTTTCTGCTAATTTCTCAGTCAATTATCAACGGATTTCCATGTAATTTTACAGTGCTGATTTTATAGTACAGACCCAACAGTCCTGAAAATGTATGTACATTATGTCAGGTATTTCAAACAATAGACCATTGGATATGTAATATAATGTAATTCTAGATTTTAAAATGTGTTGAATTAATGGGTTAGGGGGCCTACACGGTGGCGTGATAATTTCCAATTTATTACATATCTTAGAGATTTTACTAGAAAATAGCCTCCGCAAAATATCAATAAAATATGTTCTTTTAAAGTATGCGCTGCTTCTCTCTTCAAGTCAGTACAGGTTGATTGCAGAAGCTCGCAGTTCTGTCTAGCGGGTCAGTGTGTGCGGGGAGCTTCAAAAGTGGATACGAAACACTGACCCAGTGTTGGGCAAACGTCGCAGACGGTGGCCCAACATTAAAACAAAATAGGGTTACATATAAAATATCTCGCGGTAGATGCTCATGCAGTAAATAAAATAATTCAACTTAGAGAACATTTTTCGTCAAATTGAAGCTGGAAATTGTGTCAGCAATTTCGGCTTCAATTACTGACGCCAAATTCAGCAAGAGAAGAGTTAATTTTCAAATTGAGGTAGAATACACCTGGATACAACAAAATCATGAGCTGATGTGGATGAACATTTCATTTCATTTGGTGGAGTCCATTTTTTCATTTCCTTACTGTAGTAATATTGACTGTTCACAGGCCTATTTCACATCACTCAGTCTATGTTACTACTCTCTCATTCGGAATAAGTTGAACACTGCTGACACCGGATACATCCATCATGCTTGTTGCACCCGCCCTGTCCAAGTCATTTATTTTTGCTAATTTTTGTCACAGATATGTCGCTATAGTCACCAGTAAGGTGGTGGGGCCTGCTGTAATGATTAGGAACGCCTGCTCAGGACCGGTTCGTCTTCTGGTATTCAGGTTTAAAAACACAATGTTTCTCCCCTGTCCACTCAGAAAGATTCGGCCTTCGTGTCGTCCTTTGTGTCGTGCTCAAATCTCGAATCCTGTGTCTGTAGGGAAGTGTCATCTAATTCTCGGAAGGTTCTCATGTTCCAGTTTAGCCTGTATATGCACGTGGCTAGATGTAATGTCAGTTTTTGTTCAATCAGTGACATTAGCCGTCATTCGAGTTGGTCATTTGTGACCATTCCTTAGTGCCGCCTATATTGTACTAATTAAATAAACATTATAATTAATTGCTGAATTTTAGTGGGAAGAAATAACAATATAAAATCTAAGTATATTACCCGTTGTACTTTTATATTTTTCATTCATTTACAGCTGGAATTGCTGAGGCAATATCCAGCTTCAAATGAATGAAAAATAATATTATTGATGAAAAAAGTGTAATTTTCCTAAAAGACATTTTTGTCACTTGACTATAAAAAATAATGTTTTCATGTATGTTTAAAATGATAATTTATTTGTCTGTGAAAAATTGAGCAGCACAACTTTACTTGTTGTTCAACATTTTGTGCATTTTTTTTTAAATTTTTATTGACCGTTTACATGTCAACATTTACATATTGGTCATCTTCATTTCTTTATATTTTTCTATATTTTTTTATGCGGCGCGAATCTAGTCCATAATAACAATAACAATAACTCTGTGTGCGATACAGAGTCTGTAATCATTGCCATTCGTAAAGTTGTGCCACAAAAATACGGTGCGCATCCGATCGATTGCGCAATGAATTACTGCGTCATCGTTTGATCAATTATTTTTATATCATTCTGTAATGACAGATGTACATCTCATTAGAATAATGTTTTAACATGGGGACTTGAAGCCCTGTCTTTATAGGTGAATTCATCATTTAAATAGGGCTACCCTCACATTTTTCATTATATTTTTGGTCTCAGCGTACACTGACCACCAGCATAGTAAACCACAGCTCTTGCTATGCTGTCAATCTCTGACGTTGAACCATGCTGTTCACGTCAAGCTCGGACTACGCGAATCGGTTATACGTTCGGTTGGCAATATCCCATGAATTCAAACAGTTTGGGTCACTGCATATAAGTGTGCACCAAGGAAAAATATCGGCCGCAGCTGGATTCGAACCCGGTACCCCCGGGCTCTGAGTTAACCACGCTACAAATGACCTAACCTGGCGCCAGTGATACGTTTTTTGTTCAACCTGTCCTTCAGCCATGACAGCTGTGTTTTTGACAGCGAAATATTTGTCCTTTAAACTGCCATAATCATAGATAATGCCCATAATTGTGGTAAGAAAATGATGTGTTTTATTGTTATTCATATTGCTCGTTTTTCAGTAAAATGTGTGCGAATTTAAACAGTGTATTTTTGTAGAATTGTCGGTATCTGTTTGACTTGGAACTTTGACCGACCAGCAGGTGCCACTGTACTTGTTCTGGTTTGACAGGTACAGTCGAACATGCTGTGTGCGATCAGAATAGATAATAATTATTGTATTTTATATCTTTTTGCTATTAAGTTTAGCTTTGTAACTTAATAATTTTGAAGTGAACTATATGTGTGCGCAATGATAGAGAATGGTGGCCTAAGAACCTACACCTACACAATGATAGAGAGTGGTGGCCTGAGGCCCCACACCTACACAATGATAGAGAATGGTGGCCTGAGACCCTACACTTACACAATGATAGACAGTGGTGGCCTGAGGCCCCACACTTACACAATGATAGAGAATGGTGGCCTGAGAACCTACACCTACACAATGATAGAGAATGGTGGCCTGAGACCCCACACCTACACAATGATAGAGAGTGGTGGCCTGAGGCCCCACTCTCACACAATGATAGAGAATGGTGGCCTGAGGCCCCACTCTCACACAATGATAGAGAATGGTGGCCTGAGGCCCCACACTTACACAATGATAGAGAATGGTGACCTGAGACCCCACTCTCACACAATGATAGAGAGTGGTGGCCTGAGGCCCCACTCTCACACAATGATAGAGAGTGGTGGCCTGAGGCCCCACACCTACACAATGATAGAGAATGGTGGCCTGAGGCCCTACACCTACACAATAATAGAGAGTGGTGGCCTGAGGCCCCACACCAACACAATGATAGCGAATGGTGGCCTGAGGCCCCACTCTCACACAATGATAGAGAATGGTGGCCTGAGGCCCCATTCTCACACAATGATAGAGCCTGACGCCCCACACCAACACAATGCTGGATAATAATGGCATATACTAGGCCTATGCGGAGATGGGTGGCCTGAGGCCCCCGTTTCTTCACCATGATCGATAATGATGGTCTGATGCCACCGCCTAAGTGGCATATTCACCAAATAATGTCAGTAACGTTAGGCCATCGTCGCATAGATTTTTCAGAATAAGATTGAGCCAACAAGGAAGGCATTAGGGCAACATTAAACCAATATAAATATCATGTTAATGCAGGGTTAATGACATGCAATTGAATTGTAGCTATAGATCATAGCAGTGCTTACATTTAAATAGTAGGCTAGACCTGGGGCTAGGCTTTAAATTCTGTGTATATTTAAGGATGAAATTTTGTCTTAGACAAGTAATATTTTTTAACATGTAGTTTAAATCAGCTCCTTGGGATGACATCAATTTGCGTTTTTAGTTTTGTAATGAAGTAGTGTATCCCTCAGATCATGATTTTATTTTTGTCAGAGTTTTTAGATATTTTAAAATATGTCTGTGAATCCTATTAAAACCCAAACAAACTTTGTGTGTACCTAAACACTTGCTAAAGGACGGTTGAATGTTCCTACAGCAATGGGCCACATGTTGATGCCTTCGGCCCAGCGTTGGGCAGACAATCAGTGTTGCAGGTGTATCACCTCATGTCCTGACTATGAGACACCAATTAGCGGCGATTGCTTTGATCTTACCGTCCAAGACGTGGGAATATGTGGTGTAAAGTGCTGTATATTGCTGACTGGTTTTGTTGACATGGCAATATACGACCTGGAAATATAACTATGTCACTCTTTTTCGGTGCTTCAATATTGTTTTTTGACTTTCTTGTATTTTTAGTTAAGATCAGTAGGCTATATATAGCTTCATCTAAGTTGAATTTTCAAAATTGACAACATTGAAAATGTCTCATCCCAAGGAGCAGCTTTAAAATTATTCGCCTCGTGGAGGTATAAATTGACACAAAAAATATGAGTAAAGAGTTATTTTTGTCATTGTGGCCTCAGGCCCTCTTACAGCTATGTAAACTGGCACCTGATTGTCGAACAGCTATGTAAACTGCCACCTGATTGTGACGAGTGTTACACTTGGGCCGAAGGGTCCCAACAATAGGCCTACGCTAACATTATCAGGAAACAATATACATTCACTCAATGCTGGTTTCATGTTGGGCCAGCGTCGCAGACGGGGGCCAACATTAGGCCAACATTGGATCAATGGTGGCTTAACATTAACACAGCATTAGTAGACTGTAGTGTTACATGATTTGCTGGGCAGTTGTGCGGTTTCTACGTAGTATATATTATTTGTAAGCAGAAATAATTAGCATACCTTGATTTTTGCTGCATTTTCATCGTTTCATCAACACCGCGGCCGGCCGTTTTAGCCTACACAGCTGGTCTAAAACACCATTTAATTTCTCCATGGTGACACTAAGGCAGGAGTCTGAGTTAGAGCTACTAGTGGCGCTGTGCAATTCTTCGTCACGCTGAGTGCATAAAAAACAGCTCAACTTTAGTCACAAGACAATCACATCACAACCAATACGTACACTCAGCCAATGTTGGTGCAATGTTGGGACTACTTCACAGACGGTGGCCCAACATTAAGCCAACATTGGCTGAATGCTTCGTTTGTGCTGTGATGTATCTTAGTTCTACATGTATTATGTCAGCGCCGCTTGGTCAAAGCTGTGTGAATATCAGCTAAAAATGGGCAACATTTGTCACAAGACAATAACACGTGTTTTAAGGTGTAGAGTGTGGCCAGAGTGAGATTCCTTGACATGATGAGTGTTTAAAGGGACTAGCCCAGGCTAAAATCATCAAAAAATCGGTGATTTTATTTTGGCTTGTTAATATGACCATATGATGTAAACATGTCCATAGACTAGAACTGCAAACGTTTTTTAATTTTCGTGCTGCGCATTCACCAGTTAGGCTAGATATAGAGACGAAATTCCCGTATTTCTTATTTTTGACATGGTTGTCAATAATTAGAAATCAAGAATTTCGTCTCCATATCTAGCCTAACTGGTAAATGCACAGCACACAAAATAAAAAACTTTTGCAGTTCTAGTCTATGGACATGTTTACATCATATGGTCATATTAAGAAGCTTCGACGCTGGCCCAACATTATACCAATATTGGGTTAAAGATTCGTGTTTTCTGGGAAAACCTGTATATTACATCTATGCTGACCTTTGTGATTGACCTTTGTGACATTTGTGATTGATTGTTGTGACCTTTATTCTTGGAATTGGCAAGACGTTTACGGGCTTGATTATTTATCGCCGGGGCCGGGTTACTTTTAGGTTAGAATTAAAAGTAACCCGGGATCAACACGGGGTGAAAAAAATGGACGGCACCCGGTCGGGGTCCCACCGGGTCCCGTGCGGGACGGCCTGAAAAGGGCCAAAAACAGCCTGGGAACTGCCCGGGAAAGCCCCTTTTGTGAATTTTGACCAAGGCATAAACGGGTGAGTTGCGTCGCGTACGTCGCACTAACGCGTCGCCCAACGATGTTGATGGGTGTAGCAATGTATCCTCAGATGAATATGCATCAGAGCTCGCCCACATAAGTACATTTCGTTTGTGATCGGTGTCTTCGCGATTCGCATCAGATCCGGCGAAAAGAGGAAGTATTTCATTAGAATATATAGCAGGGCGGTCAAAAAAAATTCTTGTTGTTTGAATACAATGCCAAACTTTGATGGAAGGAAGGGAGAAATTAGCAGACCTTCCTGTTGTTCTATTGTCCTTGACATACATGTACCTCAAACTTAACATTATATTCGCATCCCATTTAATTTCAAGACTTTCGCGATTGGGCATTGGGCATTACCTCTAATATTTATGGTCGCTAATTATTGTTAGGCTACATACGTAGGCCCTACATACTGTATGAAATGCCATGCTGTCACACTTGAGCTCGTTAAGTTTTATGGACGATAAATTTCAGCAATTATTATATATATTTTAATGGATGATACACTGGCCCAAAGTTGGCCAAGTATCGCAGACGGTGGACCTACAATGAACCAACAACTCCCGTATGTACCCTGTCAGCACGAGACTTTGGGTGAGAGGTTTTTTCGAAAACGTGTTAGTGTTGTGGTTGACTAGCAGTCCGTAAGAATTCTGACACGACAGTGGTCTTTAACCGCCAAGTTATTAAATTGAAATTTCCACTCACTTGAAGTTGTGTCTCGCTCACGCGATCCACAACTTCAATTGAGTGAAAATTATTCAGATTTGACAAAATGTAAATCAACGTTTTAAATATTGTTCATTGATGTCACGTTTTATCTCTGACGTGTTCAGAAGCCGGTATTTAATGGGCTAATAAAAGAGAAAAAAAGAGTATGGTAGGGACCTGGGTTTAAAGGGTTTAATAAAAGAGAAAGGGTTTATAAGCCAGCAATAGACCTGGTGACGACACACAACCTCTTCGTAGCAGCTTGATCACAGCGAAATCCCTTCTCTCACTACCTACATACAAACATCGTGTTCTACCACCATGACTGCCGAAGACCCCGAAATAAGCAAGGTGAGTGAGTGAGTGAGTGAGTGAGTGAGTGAGTGAGTGAGTGAGTGAGTGAGTGAGTGAGTGAGTGAGTGAGTGAGTGAGTGAGTGAGTGAGTGAGTGAGTGAGTGAGTGAGTGAGTGAGTGAATGAGTGAGTGAGTGAGTGGGTCGGTGGGTGGGTTGGGTGGGTGGGTGGGTGAGTGAGTGGGTGGGTGAGTGAGTGAGTGAGTGAGTGGGTGAGTGAGTGAGTGAGTGAGTGAGTGAGTGAGTGAGTGAGTGAGTGAGTGAGTGAGTGAGTGAGTGAGTGAGTGAGTGAGTGAGTGAGTGAGTGAGTGAGTGAGTGAGTGAGTGAGTGAGTGAGTGGGTGGGTGTTTGGGTGAGTGAGTGAGTGAGTGAGTGAGTGAGTGAGTGAGTGAGTGAGTGAGTGAGTGAGTGAGTGAGTGAGTGAGTGAGTGAGTGAGTGAGTGAGTGAGTGAGTGAGTGAGTGAGTGAGTTTAAGACCTTTAAAAGAGGACCCGTGTTTCGGTGTGTCGCTAAATTCTACCAGCGTGTCCTGTTTAACAGCTTGAGCCGTTATGTTGCGTGACATTGTATTATATTATTTATCATTATATACCTATATCAAGGCGGTCGTAATGAGAAGGTAATTCTTATTCCGTTCTTAAACTCGTAGCCAGGTTTTGGACATGTCTAAAATGCCACAAGAAAACCTCTTAGCGTACACATTTTCGGTTCCGAATTTTTTTATTGTTCGTCAGCATCCCTGCACCATCCATACGAAAAACGTTAGAAACGTTAGTCACCGTACGAACAAAATCACAAAATATTCTCAAATGTGTCTCAAGCTTCTCCGGCGAATTAAACCGCAACTTTACTAACTTCGTAATGAAAAGAACTACACATGTGAAAAAAATTTGCGAACATCATACGATCACCTTTGGAACACTCTATGAACTACTCACGATGTTCGCAGATTTGTCTGTACCAATGCATATTAAAGACTCATCAAGTTGTTCTTACGGGGGTCATACAACGTCCTTAGGTAGTTATTGGTGTGTTCTTAACCTTTTCACTACCATACATGACGGAAATTTCCGTCGTCATTCGTCAATGAACGTAACCATAAAATGACACAAATTTTCGTCAAATATATACTACATTTATGTATTTTTCGTCATTTGAAGCTGGAAATTGCGTTAGCAATTCCAGCTTCAAATGACGAAATATAGAACTCCTACACCAGTATATCTGGATCCTGGCATGCACTCCGGCCTGGAAGTCAAAGGGTTAAGGTGATCATACGTCAACGCTAGGGTGAGGGGTTTTCTTGTTTTTAGAGTTTTAAGACTTTTCCAAAACCTTTCTATGAACTTACAAACGGAATACGAAGGTTTTTTCTTACGGCTGTCTTGCGAAGCCAGCAAGAAATGGGCCGAAATTTTCCGAAAATCGTTGGTACGGCGTTCATGCGGTTCGTTGTGACTGAGGTATTAATCTCCCATATCGAATGCTGAGACTACAGTTTATACAGCCATACTTGCAGGACCTGCCCTACTCTTATCGAATGACTTCAAGGGTTATTTATAGAACACAATACCATAGACATCACTGCACACTCCAGGCCTTTGAACAGTTTGAAGTACTGTATGCATGCACAACCTGGTCGATGACAAACATTTGACCCGGTTGGGATTCGAACATATAGTAGGCCTACCTCTGAGTTTCGAGCCACAACCTGAACGAATGAGTGATGGGGGGCGGCCAATTAACTGTAGGCCTAGACCTGCCATATCCTTCTTCTTACATTGAAAAGGATTTATAATATTTATTTGTGAAATTAGCCTAATTCAGGTGACAAAGAAGAATTACAAGGTATATAATGATAAATACAACATTACCCTTGTGTTTTCAGTATTGACCCTATTTTTGGTATCGGTGGCCGGCCTACTTAGCATCGGGCCCAGGGCTGCATCGGGCCCGACAAAATAGCCTACTGGCCACCTCAACCAAATACTAGGGCCAATACTGAAAACACCGGGTGATATTTTCTATATATAGAGCAATTCAGCAGCTACAGGGTTATCGTGCTGTACTTCAGCACCATTGTCGCATATTTGCATATTTTCCAAAAAATAATATTAGAGAAATTCGCGTAATCCATAAAAATAAGCCAGCTTTGCGCTTTCGTGAAAATGAGGAGAAATCTCACGGTTTTACTAAGGGACATAGGCTAATGCCATCCTATAGATGCAATCAATAGTTCATTAATATTTTGTTTCATTTCTAGGAGCTGAAGGGGGACAAGCGTCACGTGTTATTGACATCATGGGCGGCTGTAGCCACAGCTCTATTCCTCTTCATCCTGATTCTTGGAGCTGTCTATGTTGTCAACATTAAAGGAAAGTTTGACGTAAGTTAACAATTGAATAGATGATTATTACAATACTGTCAAGTGGTTATATTCTAGAATGCCATACACAGTATAACCAGTGGACACCAATAAACTCGCTCTATGTCAACTCATACCCTTGTCAACTCGGTCTATGTTAAGTTGTCAACTCATACCCATGTCAACTCGTTCTATATCAACTCATATCCATGTCAACTCGTTCTATATCAACTCATATCCATGTCAACTCGGTCTATGTCAACTCATACCCATGTCAACTCGTTCTATGTCAACACATATCCATGTATATTTGCCCTATGTCAACTCATACCCACTCGTATACTACCACTTATGGATGTCAAATCGTACCACAATTGATGTCAACTCGTACCATCATGACATGTCAACTCGTTCACAAACAAGGCACGTATCAGATGACGGTACGAGTTGCATCTCTTACTATACTAAGTGTCATATATAGAGCACACTCTTTATATTAATATAAGAAGGCTGCGAACTGCTTTAAGACATTTGCCACAGTCCGTCAGCATTTTTTCATTGATTTCATTAAAGAGAAAAATATAAGTTGAAATTTACCCCCGGAGTAAACTTTTGTTGTCACAGACAGCGTGAACCAACTCAAAATGGGGAAGACATGCAATGTTGGTTCAAAGGTGGTAAATGTATAGCTCAACTCCCCAAAAATGTATCGTAACTCAGGCCGTCTATGTGATGTCCACATTGTATTATTTCACCCAGGTCGTATTGTACTCGTCGGATTTAACACGTAAAGCGCTGAAATATTTGTATGCCAACCATGGAGACCAAAAGGTTTTTTCAATTTAAAATCATCATAAATGTCTTAGTTAGCTCTTTCTGATTCATCTGAATACCAATGTTAAGGGTCTACCGCCATTATAAATATGTTTACTCTTACAGTGCGGGGATCTACTTTAGATGTCTGGATCTGACGTCTACAGACGTCAGATTCTGACGTTTGAAGTCGATCCTCGCGCTGTAAGGGTTAACATGTTCAGGAAGAATTAATGCGGTGTAAATCTAAACTATTATATATATATATATATATATATATATATATATATATTTAATTACCGATAAATATTTACGCTTTTTATTGTACGGTATACAGTTTGAGAAAGAGGCATTTTTGTTTAAATAACAATACCATCACCACATGCCTTATTTACAACTAAGGAGATTGAAAAACTAGGGCACCTCAACGCAATACTGGAAACATAGGGTAATAGGCCTATAATATTGATTTAAACTGCAGGCGTCGCTGGTTTAAATGTAACTGCATAATGTCATTGAACGCCATGTTTAAAAAAAATTGTTTTCAAGCCATTCTATAGCTCCCATTGTTTTTACTTGTCTACTTCTTTTACAAATTACTAGTAATGTTTGTTTATTTTGTCAAACTGATATACTTAGCCCCAACCATGTTGTATTGTTCAGGAAATTCCAAATGTAAAAAACAATTGTGAAACCAAATATGCCGATATATAAACACGATGAAGTGTCCTAAATCAGAAAGCTATTTCCAAAATTAACTTGATGGATTGTCCAATCTGTTGAAATAATAATATGACAAGTCTGCATATTCACATATATGGATGCATTTTCTCAAACAGGAGGTGACTGTAAACATTGAAAATGTAGATACAAATGAAGAGGAAATTATTCAAAGAAACACCAACAAGCACACTGAGTTCATAATAAAGAAAACTATTGAGGGTTACATAGAACTAGTGGCTGGAATCAACTATAACACGGTAAGACTAGTGGGGGTCACATAGAGGTCAACTATAACACGGTAAGACTAGTGGGGGTTACATAGAGGTCAACTATAACACGGTAAGACTAGGGGGGTTACATAGAGGTCAATTATAACACGGTAAGACTAGTGGGGGTCACATAGAGGTCAACTATAACACGGTAAGACTAGTGAGGGTTACATAGAGGTCAACTATAACACGGTGAGACTAGGGGGGTTACATAGAGGTCAACTATAACACGGTAAGACTAGTGGGGGTTACATAGAGGTCAACTATAACACGGTGAGACTAGGGGGGTTACATAGAGGTCAACTATAACACGGTAAGACTAGTGGGGGTCACATAGAGGTCAACTATAACACGGTAAGACTAGTGGGGGTCACATAGAGGTCAACTATAACACGGTAAGACTAGTGGGGGTTACATAGAGGTCAACTATAACACGGTAAGACTAGTGGGGGTTACATAGAGGTCAACTATAACACGGTAAGACTAGTGGGGGTTTCATAGAGGTCAACTATAACACGGTAAGACTAGTGGGGGTTACATAGAGGTCAACTATAACACGGTAA
Source organism: Flabesymbios commensalis (assembly GCA_964017125.1). Taxonomy (NCBI): domain Eukaryota; kingdom Metazoa; phylum Annelida; class Polychaeta; order Terebellida; family Flabelligeridae; genus Flabesymbios; species Flabesymbios commensalis. The sequence continues at coordinate 9,181,949 of OZ024904.1, forward strand.
GACTAGTGGGGGTTACATAGAGGTCAACTATAACACGATAAGACTAGTGGTGGTTACATAGAGGTCATTTATAACACGGTAAGACTAGTGGTGGTTACATAGAGGTCAACTATTGCACGGTAAGACTAGTGGGGGTTACATAGAGGTCAACTATAACACGGTAAGACTAGTGGGGGTTACATAGAGGTCAACTATAACACGGTAAGACTAGTGGGGGTCACATAGAGGTCAACTATAACACGGTAAGACTAGTGGGGGTTACATAGAGGTCAACTATAACACGGTGAGACTAGGGGGGTTACATAGAGGTCAACTATAACACGGTAAGACTAGTGGGGGTCACATAGAGGTCAACTATAACACGGTAAGACTAGTGGGGGTTACATAGAGGTCAACTATAACACGGTAAGACTAGTGGGGTTACATAGAGGTCAACTATAACACGGTAAGACTTGTGGTGGTTACATATAACTCAACTATTGCACGGTAAGGCAAGTGGTGGTTACATAGAGGTCAACTATAACACGGTCAGAATAGTGGGGGTTACATAGATGTCAACTATTGCACGGTAAGACCAGTAGAGGTTACATAGAGGTCAACTAAAACACGGTAAGACTAGTGGTGGTTAACTAGAGGTCAACTCTAACACGGTTAGAGTTGTGGGGTTTCATAGAGGTAAACTATTGCACGGTCAGGCTAGTGGTGATTACATAGAGGTCAACTATAACACGGTAAGGCTAGTGGTGATTACATAGAGGTCAACTATAACACGGTAAGGCTAGTGGTGATTACATAGAGGTCAACTATAACACGGTAAGGCTAGTGGTGATTACATAGAGGTCAACTATTGCACGTTAAGACTAAGAGAGGTCACATAGAGGTCAACTATAACACGGTAAGACTATTGGTGGTTACATATAACTCAACTATTGCACGGTAAGACTAGTGGTGGTTACATAGAAGTCAACTATAACACTATTAGAGTAGTAGAGGTTACATAGAGGTCACCTATAACACGATAAGAGTTGTGGGGGCTACATAGAGGTCAACTATTGCACGGTGAGACTAGTGGTGGTTATATAGAGGTCAACTATAACACGGTAGGGCTAGTGGTGGTTACATAGAGGTCAACTATAACACGGTAATGCTAGTGGGGGCTACATATAGGTCAACTATTATACGTAAGACTAGAGGGGGTAAGGCTAGTGGAGGTTACACTGAGGTCAACTATAACACGGTCAGTCTAGTGGAGGTTACATAGATGCGGGGTTACAGCAGGCAACCTTAATAACTATAGCTATATA